>CM031242.1:711837299-712437299 GCA_018340775.1 Taxus wallichiana var. yunnanensis | reverse complement strand
TGAGGGAATGAAGGAATAAATCACATAGTTCCATCTGATCCATGTTTGGAGCACTTGCTGACGAATAAAGAACTGTACGCCACCTCTGGATGAAATGGGCGACAGATTCGTTGTGTTCTTGTTTGATATGCAAGAATTCCCTGATTCCTGTTCTCAATAGTTTGTTCATGTCAAAGGCTTTGATGAACTCTGACACGAGTTGTTTAAATGAATGTATGGAAGCTTCAGGTATTCTATAATACCAATCGAGAGCGATGCCTTCCAAGGTTTTGGGAAATATTTTAGCAACAACCCCATCCCAAGGGAGTAATTCTCGTATGGCTGTAGCGTAAGCTTTGATGTGCGCGTTTGGATCTCCTTCACCCTTGAATTTGGGAAAATCAGGGAGAGGTCTTGGAAGCATGACGCTTCGTATGGTGAAATCTAAGGGTTCCTTTAGATATTCTGAATACGTCCCTATTGCATAGCTTTCGACCATTGATGGTGGTTGCTGAGGGAGCGGTGGTGGGATAGGTTGTTGATACGGTGCAGCAGTATGCGTTGGCAGGGGCATAGGGAGGTCCCTGCGTTGGAGCAAACATGCCGGGAGAGGAGAACATATCTCCTTGTGGGGATTTAGAGTACATGTTTAAATAGGACGGGGTATTGTCAAGGAATGGATTGTTTGACACTAGACCTGGAGGAATAGTGTTAGAGATGGTGGGCCTTGTTGGCGTTTGTTGAGGAAATTGAGGAGGCATGCCTAACGTGCCTACTCCTGTGAGGAGATCTACTTGGCCAGAGTGGTATGGAGGATTGGAACTCCCCGTTTGCATGAACGGAGAATTTTGATTTGCTTGAGCAAGTTCTAACCCTCTCACTCTTTCTACTAACGTTGAAATGACTTCATTTGGTGAAGTCACGGTACTTTGCCTGAGCGGCGTTTGTTGTATACCCTGGTGTTGTATAGGCATGTGATAGCCTGTCATGAACTGATTGCTATCTTGCCAAGTTTCTCCAAGAATATTTCCTGTAGAGGTATTTTCTTGAAAATGGGTCTCGGGTTGTACTTGTAAACCTCCTATAGGTGGGTACATACCCCGGGAGCGTTGTTCACTCCTAGGATAAGGTATTGATTGTCCATCGTCTAAGACCAAGTATGGATCTGATTGTCTACTAATATGTGGTCTGAGTAGTATTTGAGGAGACGAACCAGATTCTCCGGTAAACGTCATATTGTTTGATCCTGAAGGCTCTGTTTGTTGGGTTCGAGGGAGTTGATCTAACTCCTCGGTTTGAAGAGACAAACTATATCTGGTTCTTGGGGTTTGAGTTGACAACTGATTAGTTGAATAGTTGTCACCCCATACCGAGAGCAAGGGTGATGATTCCCTATTCTGTTGGGAGTAGTATGCCTCAAGACCCAGGAGGGGTCTGCCATAAGCATCAAATCCCGACATATTCGGGGGGTATATGAATACCCGCAGAATAATGGGAAAGAGCGAAGATGAAAGAGAGAAGATGAAACTTCTCAAAGAGAAGGTGAAACAATTGTTTGGTTCACGTCAAGTTCACCAATTTTGTACGTCGGAAAAGCGACAGGCGAGCGTGAGAATCAACAAGTAACTCTTCCGCGTACCCGACCTCCCGAGGTCGTGCCGAGACAGCTGGTGGGGGTAGAATATGCAGACAAACTAGTTAGGTAGTCTAATGTCTTCGACACGCACTAGTGGAATTTGTGAATCTAAGGCAAAGAAGGCCCTTCTAACTTGGACTGGTGTGATAGATCGATCAACGAGGATGACTGCTCGAAGGCTCCAATCAATATCGAGCTCTGGCGTGATTCGATCTATGGGTTGTGGAATACGTGGAAAATGACCTGGGATTGTTTCGTGTATATCTCCTGATAAGGTCATATAGTGGATGATGAATATAATTGACTCTACGGACGATTTTCTGGCCTAGTCCAGAATTCCCTAGCTTCATTAGCCGCTGTATCCAATAAGGATAATTGTTGGATAATGATAGGTGGAAGTGGGGTAGACTGGAATACTAGTGTGCGTAGGCCAGTGTCTATATCTAACTGACTTGTGGATTCGTTGGGCTGTGGGATCTGTGGATCACAACCATAGACTCTTGGTTGTTGCGGTCCTGTTATGGTCATACGCGAGATCAAGTTCTAATCCCTAGTATCCAGTAATCGTAAGCCTTTTCAGCTTCTACGTTTAGAACCAACAGTTGTGCGATCTTCTCATAATACCTTACAGGTGTTCTCGCAACCTGGATTCTTAAGTTGGTATCTATATCTACTAGGGTGTCTCCAGCCGGTCATGGAACTAAAGGATCACACCCGAATGTTTGTTCTCTTTCGAGCCCTTCTACAGTCATGTGGATATTTTCTAGGGTAATCTGTAGTTTGGCTGACTTGACCAAAACGCATGTGCTTGGTCGTCTTCTATGTTTAATCCTCTTAACTGTGAACTGATCAGTTGGAGATCTATGGTTGTTCGGAATACTTGTATCCTGAGATTTTGGTCTATGTCAACTATCGCTGTGGCGAGGTTTGGTTGAGGCACGATTGGCTCAAATATATATTCCCTGGGCTCCTGAGGTCCCGTGATTGTCATACGAAACAAAATGTAATCTAACTGTAATGAAATAAATTCTAACTACGTGAAATAAATCTAACTGCATATAACTTTATCCTTCTAAGAAATATTCTAACAATTCTAAGAAAAACAAACTATTTAAGCGTATCTAGAAATAATAACTAAACAATAATTTAAAACAGACAAGATAACCGAGTGTGGTTATTTGCCTGTGTAATTTGTAGAATTACTCTAAATAAATAAGATAGCCTGTCTAATCTACCTGCAAGATTCTCGATCCTACCTCAGAAGTGAGGAGTGAATCATAGTTTCTCAGAAACTATCAATCCCCACAGCTTCCCTGGCAATATCGAGAATAGAATGAAAATGAAATAAAGCGATTAACTACTCTATTTGATATAAATCTGACTAGAACTTTGAAATTTAAACCTGGACTCCGCAGAACAGTGGCGAATCCGATGGTGTATGTGATCTCGTCCCCTCAGTATGATCTTCTCGTTTCTTTCGTGTTCACTTGGATCCAGAAAAGCGTGTAATGCTAGCACCGATAGGAGTAGATTTTGGGACAAGGACAGCTCAGAATGCAGACCGAGAATGCGAGTAGGAGAGGGATAGCGCAAGAGTACAGAGCTTGGCTTATGCGATTCCTAGCGGGATTTTACTGCGAGTCATGCAACGTGAAGCGACCAGAACCTTGTGACTATCCTATACGAAGAGCAAAACCTGCAACTTTAATGGCTTCCTAAGCTATTCCATTCAAAATAAAGACACTGCTTGCACAAGTTGGATATGTGGCTTATCAACAGCTGAATAAAGCTAACCAGGTATATAATGAATTGAACTAAGAACTCTAAGTCACAGTAAATACAAATCTACAGCAAAAGGAATTCAGAGGCAAGCTTCTAACCGGATTGGATAAAACAACAGCACTGCCTGCACAAGATGGGTCTGTGGCTTACCAACAGCTGAGCAATACTAACCAAGTGTGAAGTAAACTATGCTATCAATCCTAAGCAAGCTAACCAAAACACTAAAAACCAGAAGACTCTAACAAGGAAAAATGGTGGCCAAAACTCCAGCTCAAATTCTTCACAAAACTCAGCCCAAATTCAGACCAAAATCAGACCATTTGCATGTACACAAACCATGCACTTATAGGAATTCAAACACCCAAGAATCAAAACCAAATTGAACTCCTAAACAATAAACAAAGGAAAAACACTGTTCCAGGGGACCAAAAACATTAATGCATGCTCAAGTCGGCAAAGAAAAGCTGGTAAATCGTGATATTTCATGCGGGTCGTGTCAAAAGAGCGTTCCGAAAATGCACACAGACCGACCGCTCCGAGCAGGCGGCGGCACATAGACCGCCGCCTGTTCGGGTGGCGGCGGTCATGAGACCGCCGCCGCCTGCAGGCGGCGGTTTCACACCAAGGCCAAGAAGCCAAAGAAAGAGGGAAAAAAGGGGAAAACAAAGGGCGCGGGGGCTAAGCGAGGCATGCGGGATGTTAACGCATACTCCGAGGGCTTTTCCGGATCCCAAACACCTTGCGAGGAGACCTGTATCATCATCGGGGCACCGATGCCAATTAACGACACTTTGTTAGTTATGATCCTCCCATAATCAACTAATTAACTATTATTAGTTAAGTCCACACCTTAAGGGAACTGGTGGATGAAATGGGAAGTGCCCCACTACCTACTTGACTAGAAAAAAACCCATGAGGAATGCTTCAAGTTTCCCGTATGAGGCCTCATTCATTAATTTTATTGTGGGGTAATGGTCCTTTGTCTAGGATTTATTCTAGAAAAGTGTACCTCTCTTAGGAAAGTATTGGTGAGTGTTGAGAACAAAAGCTTAGGTAACCATTTGGCATTGGGGCCAACTTGACTTTATCCATCGTGTTCTAAAGAGCCTTCACAAAGCAAACGAATTTCTCAGATTCAAAACCTTGTTATTCGAACAAGGGAGAGTCCATTAAAGTTGGAGCCGCATGTCATTCATCACGAAACTTTGTCCTAGTTTATACCTTATTATAAAACAAGGAAAAACTCTACCAAAGTTACGCCACGTACTTTTCATCACCACCTATACTTTCTCCTTTGTTATTTTGTTGACATTTTTTTGTCAAAAGAGAGCAATGAGATATGGAACTACCGAAAATAATCGTGTCCACCACTTTTGTATTCACTTACATGACCATGTTGCGACATGAATGTTAAGTGTTGAAAGTGTGCTGGTACATCCTCATGTTTTGGTAAGAATTTATCTCAATGCACATGTCAAGATTATATCATCAGTAGTTAGGTTAATCTCATCATTGATTACCCCTTGATTTGTTATGTTGCTTGCATCATATCAATACATTTTGATACTTACATCTTGTTTTTGTAAAAATTTGATATAAGTTTCTAAATTGTATTGTTACGTTGCTCACATAATATCAACTCCTTGTTATACTTAGACCTTGTTTTTGTTCAAACATTGCCTTGAGTTTTGGAAGGTTCTTTCGCTACGTTGGCTATATTGTATCAATACCATTTTGATGCTAACATATCACTTTTCCTAAAATCTTGATTAAAGTATCTAAGTTGTATTGTTATGTTGCTCGCATTTGTAGCCTCCATTTTCAAAACTTGGACTTTGTTTGTCTTAAACTCATTTGAGTATACCTTGAATCGAAATCACTTCAACCTCATTTTAATACTTAAACCTCGTTTATTGCAAACTTGAGTAGATAATTTTGTGATTGGATCCTTGTTTGGATCTTGCTTGACTTGTCCTTGGTTCTTCTTGTCATACAGTTTCATATCCTTGGGATATTATTTGATTCCTTAATTCAATTTTCCTTGATTCTTTAGGATTCTTTTCCTTGATTATTGGAAATTCATTGTGAAATTTATATCCATTATGCTTTGCTTGATTTTTCCTAGGGTCCTTATAGTCCTTATACACATTTTTAAACCCTAGCTAAACATTTCCCATTATGCCAATTCTTACAAGAATGGGGCACAAAAATTAGGGTCAAATCCTTTTATCAATGACAAATTAAACCCCTTATTTGAAGAAGAAAACATGGTTGACCATAGTGGTGACGAGGGGAACTCTCCTCGAGATGACTTCGAATTTGACCTTGCCCACATGGATAACTTTCTATTTCAAAACAGAAATGAAGTCTTGGTATGTGTCATAGAATTAGGGGCTAAAATGCCACCTAAATTTGACCATACTCTCCTCACAAACATGGTTCATGGAGAAGAAGAGGAGGAATGACCCTTCGATCTATGGATGAAATATTAAATCTAGGACATGCTTCTACTTCCGGCCCAAGGAATGAAGAAGACGTGCCTTGTAAAAACATCGGTAGTTATTGCATACCTATTGTTCGTATTAACCGTGATGGAAATGTAGAAAATGAAGAACATGAAGATCGTGAACAACCACCTCCATGTGAAACTCATGAAGAAACCCAAAACAATGAGGTCATGGTTCAACAACAATTGCAAGCTCTTAGTCATTAATTGGTGAGTTTGGCTTCCCATGTCCATAAAGACCTAGGAATAAATGCTAAAACACCATGATATGAGAAATTTAGGGCTACATATTAGGAGTTTTACACTAAGACTCCGCGTAAAGAAAAGCCTAAGGCTATATATCGTGATCTTTACACCGAAAACCACGGTAATGAAACAATAAGATCTAATCATGTACATATGCCTGATTCACCTACACATGGAAAAATATTTGATCAAGAATGGTAATCTATGAAGAATTCCCTCACCAATTTGCAAGAAAACAATGTAGGACACAAGTAAAAAGTACCAATTTGAAGAATTATGCCCTTATCCTTTTGATAGAGTGATGTTAAGAACACCCTTTCCTCCTCACTTTGACTACCCTAAATTTGACAAATATAAGGGTAAAGGTGATCCACATGATCATGTTAAAGAATTATTCATGGCTTTCCAAGAATTTTCCTATAGTGATAATTACCTTATACGCCTATTCCCACAGAGTCTTAGGGGCCAAACACTTGAATGGTTCCTCCATATCCCTAAAGGGTCTATATTTACATTCGCTGAGTTGGTAGAAATTTTTTTGCACTACTTTTCATTCAACATGGAAAGTGACGATACCATGTTATGATAACTTTTCTGGTTTCCTATAAAGATGGCGAGGGTTAGCTAGTCGCTTCCCTTACTCCATACCAAAGAAACAACTTGTTAGCATTTTTGTGCCAAATTTAAATCCCAAAATTTCTTTCCACTTGCAAATGCACTATGTTAATACTTTCAAGGAGGTTATAGAAAAAGGAAGCCAAATTGAAAAGGCTTTATTGGCTAAAGGGATATTAAAACCCTTTTCAAGAGAAAATCATGAAACCAAACCTATAGAAAAACCTAAATTCTTTCAAAACAAGAACAAAAATTTTGTAGGTGATGGTATAACTGATTCAAAATGTGTGCAAGTAGTCCAAAATAGTGCTCCTTTGAATTTTACTTGAAGGACCTACTACACCTGAAGTCAAACGTCATGTGTTCACTCCTCTCACGATTCTTTGTCATCTATATTGAAACAACTAGACATAGTGAACATGATCAAGTTCCCTAACACTACACCCTTTGTAGATGATGTCGTTAAACCAACATAGTACAAAGACCATAAATACTATGAATATCATCATGTTAAGGGTCATAACACTGACAAATGTTTGAAGTTGAAGCACTTCATTCAAGACCTCATTGATAGTGGAGAGGTTGAAATGGATTCACCTGCGCCTAATAAAAATTCTAATCAACAGTGGGAATTTACAAAGAGCCATTCCTCAAACATAAACAGTGGAGAAAAATTAGATCAAGGTTAGTCATCCTAGACTAAAATTTCCAATCACATTGCTGACTCTACCAATCCCTTTGATTCCCTTATTGGCTATGTCCATCCATATGTTGAGCATGTAAACACTATTAAGATCAAGGCATGAGAGTGTGCCATGGCAATGCGACATGCTCACCTTGTTATCCTAGAACCTCCTCTACCTACTCCTCAGATAGTCACTATGATATTTTAGAACAACTTGAGAAGACCAATGCTAAGATTTCAATCTTATATCTTCTTAAAATATCCAATGTTCATAAGTACATCCTTTGCAAAACACTTCAAGGGTCGAAATTTCAACTGATATTGATCCTACATGCTTCCAAGCCTTGGTCATGCAAATTTATCCTTCCGAACACATTACCTTTAGCCAACATGAGATTCCTATTGATGATCATACGCACAATCTACCCTTGTACATAGAGGTCATTGTTAATCATAAAAATATAAAAAGGGTGCTTGTGGATGGTGGATCCAACCTGAATATTTGTACATTGAAACTTGTCAGACAACTAGGATGCACTGACATTGATTTGGAGCCTAAAATCATCACAATCAAGGCTTATGATAATGAGGAACAACAATCATCTAGTATGATCAATTTTCCTATGGAAGTTGGTCCTATTAGTGACAATACTTGGTTCCATGTATTGGACTTGGAACTACCCTACAACATGCTCTTCGGCTGCCCATGGATCCATGCCATGCAGGTTGTGCCTTCCACTTTCCATCAATGTCTTAAATTGTACCATGAAGGACAAACTATTACCATTCTTGGGGATCCCCAACCCTTTTCCCATTGCAAAGAATTTTCGGGTTATTTTCCCACTACATATGAATTCCCTTCAACCGAGATAGTTGTTCGGGTTCGATCGAGACTATTTCCTCATGTATTGATCCAGATACATTATGTGCACATGATAATGGTGATTCTACATCTATATCTCCTTTTCTTCATGGGAGATGAAGTTCCTTGCAACCATATGAGGAGAATATAACCTCCAACAAGCCCTCCTAATTTCCAACCTCCCCTATCACCCATAACACATGGTAGGCCCTACTACAAATATCAATGATATCGAGAACATTGTAACATCAACACTTTTATTCCCGGTGGCCTTTTGGAAGATGAGAAATTGCTCTACACTTTTATATCCCGATCTCCTGATGATGATATGGCATCGTGTTATCAAGCACCCAAGTATGCCATCCCAAATAAAATGATGTATGCCATGGTGCAGGAACCTCTTCTAACACCACATCAAAAATTAGAAAAGTATGGTATTGGTATCTAACCATATGGGTCCCATCCTCTGGAGGTCGAATCCACCTCTTCTAAGCGTGAAGATAGTTTGTCTGATTATGAAAACAAAACAAATTCCCAGTGTAGTCTCTATGAAGACCTTGCCTTTACAAACTGTTTCCTTGAATGGCTATCCTAACCATATCCCCTACCATTCCTAAATTAAATCTTGTCCATCCTTCCCTTGTAAATTAGGACTAACAACAACACATACCAATTGATTTCTTTGAGAATGACGAAGCAATTGGTGAGTTTATGGGTCTCTGTGATGACATTCCTGTTGGTGACCACAAAAAGGGCTTCTCCATTAATCTTGATGCATACACGTACTTTGGGGAGGAGGTTGAATTTCATGGTCAACAAAATTTTAAAGAAAACAAGGGCAAGATATCGTCAAAGAAGCCTTGTAAAAATAAAAATTCTAGGTCCTATAGTGAAAACCTCTTCAAGGCACTTGCGAGATAAACAAATGGAAACATTGATGGACATAAAAAGTGACCACTCTAAGGGTGAAAATCTCATTGAGACACCCTTAGATGAAGATCTCAATCTCCCTCCCGATCCTATGCGTATGGAAGATGAATCCAAACTGCTCGTGGAGGAAACTATATATGTGAATATTGGAACAGATGATGAACCTAGAATGGTTAAGTTGGGAGCTTCCTTTCAGCACAAGAACATAAAACCTTTGTCATGCTTCTACAAAAATTTTAGACATATTTACTTGGTCCTATGTGGACATGTCGGGCTTAGATCCATCATTGGTAGTGCATAACCTAATTGTGCATGAAGAAGTGAAGCCAATCAAGCAAAATATACGTAAGATGCATCCTTGTGTAGCCCTCTTGGTTAAAGAAGAGTTGGAAAAACTATTGGTAGTAGGCTTCATCAGGCCTATTGATTATTTAGAGTGGATTTCTAACATTGTACCTGTGAAAAAGAAACCCATTGGTATCAGAATTTGTATGGAATTCAGGGAAATCAATAATGCGTGTCCAAAAGATTACTTTCCTCTTCCAAACATTGGCATGATTGTCGATTCAACTATAGGTTATGAAATGCTATCTCTTATGGATGGATTTTCAGGCTATAACATGATAAAAATTATAGAAGAGGACCAACATAAAAATGCCTTCACAAACCCTTGGGGGACATTCTATTATCAATTCATGCCCTTCGGTCTCAAGAACGTAGGTGTAACCTATCAAAGGGCCACGCCAGTCATCTTCCATGACATGTTGAATGATATTATAGAGGATTATGTGGATAACATCTTAGGCAAGTATTAAACAAGGGTAGAACATCTTGAAAATTTACTGACAGATCTTCTAATGTCTCAAAGATTACAAGGTCAAGTTGAATCCAAAGAAATGTGTCTTTGGTGTGCTATTTGGAAAATTACTAGGTTTCATTGTGTCAAGAAGAGGAATTGAATTGGACCCCATAAAGGTCATTGTTATTACTGAAATGCCTCTTAAGAACCTAAAACAACTGTGTATTTTACAAGGAAAAATCCAAGCTATTCGCAAATTCATTTCTCAACTGGCAGACAAGTGTCATTCCTTTACACATCTTCTCAAGAAATATGTTCATTTCCATTGGGGTCCTGAACAACAAAAAGCGTTCGTCTTACTCAAGGAGTATTTAGCCAAACTATTTGTTCTTATATCACCTACCCTAGGTGAACCCCTGATATTGTATATTTCAGCCACTCAATTTGCAATTGACGCGTGTTGTCACTTACCCGTAAAATATGTACAAATTTTGAATTTTTTTTGTAATTTTTATTAAGTGACCCCCTTTGAGTGTTTTTTTCCTTTGTGACATCTTAAGGATGGAAAACAATCTTAACACTTGGCCATTTTTGAGTATTTTAAGTGTTTAGGGTTAAGTCCTTTGTTTTGTGGCAATTGCGGGTCCCAAAGGAACAAGTAAAACATGTTTCCTCGGGTCCTCTATTCCCCTGCATTCCCTAATTTACCACATTTTACTGGGTTTCTTTGTATTGTGGGTTTTTTGGGTTTTTCTGGAACTCATGACCTTGTTCCTCCCAAATTTTTGTTTTCTGCATCCTTCTGTTCTCGCACTTACCTTTGACCCACAAAGCCTTGTCTTAAATTTTATGTGGAATTTCGGTGACCCCATGACCCATGTGTTCCCGAGGACTTGTGTTCTCCGCATGACCCGATATGTCCTCACTTCCCTTGGTTTCTTCGTATTGCGAGTTTTCAAGTAATTATGGAACCACCGGCCCATGTTCCTTCCACCTCATGTTCTCCGTAAGTTTGCTTCACCCATATAATAAATCCTCCCTACATATTGTAGAGAGTTTGGAGATGTATGAACCTCACATCCCTAGTTCTTATGGGCCCTCTGTTTCCGCATCTCTCGACATATCCACAATTAAAAAAAAAGGGTAAAAGTATTCCATGAATTGTCCGTTCTCCACAATTAATGCATTTAACCAAGTATATTTCGAACAAAAAAATATAAGAAGGGGTAAAGGACCTCATTTTTTACCATCACGTGAAAATGATTTTAACCGAAACCTTGTGTGTTTTCTATTCTTGTGCCATGGAGCCTATTTTTAGCCATAATTGGAGCATCTTCCACTCAAATTCAAAAATTCAAGTTGTGTTATAATCTCGAGAGCAACACCATTTTCTTGTGGCTAAAGTAAGTCAATTATGAGCATTCTATGGGTATTTTTGCGTCAAATTAATCCTTTGTTCCCTACCGTCTAATCTGCCTAAAAACCATTGTTGAATTCCTCTCCTCCCGAGTGTCTCGCTTCCACTAGCATGCTGCCATGAAGGTTATGAGCACATTTCATCCCTCGAGACAATGGTACCTAATATCATGGAAATTGATGTTCGATATATTGATCTAAATGAGTTATGGGTTCGTATTTCTATAGAAAATCCCACCCCCATGGCTCAATGCATTAAAGATAGCGGTCTTGCTCATGCAACCGGGTTTTCCCTAGCAATACAATGTGCGATCTTTGTCCTACCATGTTCCTCTTGCTTCAACCTGCATTCAAAGGAAATTCTAGATCCCCAAAGTCGAGTAATCACTATATTAGATGTCAATTGCATAAATGTTACTTTTAAAATCCCCATTCTTGAAAATTCCAATGTCTTGACCGAGGCACAAGCTCGAGGTATTTTAAAGCAAGATAAGGATAAGTATAGAGCAATGACAACCAAGTCATGGCTCAAAACGCAGAAAAGATGAGCTTCAAAGTTTCCCAAGGTCATGTACATGTCATATTTCAAGGAGGAGTTGTCTGACATTATCACTTTATTGTCTAGATTGATGGGTCTCCGTACTACGAATGAATTTTAGTACTGGATGTGTTTATAGATAAATATCATTTGTGAAGGAAGGAAAAGGATAAAGCGGGGAGATAATTTGTGAGTATCTCAGTGAACAATTGGTCAATGTGCACCGGACAAATCCTTCTACATGACTTCTTATCTCATGTACACAATTACAACATATAGGGTTTGGTTAGGTTTTTCTCCAGTGGATGATAAAAAGAATGAAGCAACGTATGAATTTTATCCTCAACTGACCCTTGAAAATAACAAAATTCACTTCAGAAGAGTCAATGATACCTTCACTATGTATATTATCAGACTCTTAGAAGGAAATGCAATTGAGAGGGTGTCTGCTGAGGCTAAACAACTAATCTCAACATATGGCAATTTATTTATTCAATTTAGAAGATTCTCATACATCAAATTAGTTATATTTAAAGGTGCACCCAATAAAATCCCCATGAACTAAGATATTCTTAGTGGAGGTCTACAGGTAATTGGACATATTGCACATGAATTGTAGCGACAAAAATATTACATGTATTCAATTCCCAATCACCTTGGGTAATTATACTTGCAGGACAACACTAGATGCCCAAAATGTAGAAAGGACCATTTCTACATTCAATTTTCATACTTTCCATAAAAGGTCATGCTTTGATATTAAAGGCTTTATTTCTAATCACCTCAGAATGAGCTATTATCATTTTCCTACCCTAAAAGATTATTGGGAGGACTATTCGAGATGCGTATGAGGTGAGAAGAAGGTACTTTGGTCAACTCTCCCTATAACAGATTAAGGATTTCAAGATATACAAAGTGCCGAAGATTTTCCAGGATGATGATGAAGACCTATATTCTCTTAAATACATTAAAACCATTCAACACACTCCTCTTCTTACCATTAACTAGTTTCAAAAAGAGAAATATGATCTTGAGGAAATCATAAATCCAGTCTTGGTAAGAATAAAAGTTTTTTTAATAGGAAAATGAGAGAATACAAGCCGTATAGTTCAACCCTCTTTAGAAGGAGCCTCATTATCACAAAAAAATATTTTTGTTTTAACACCAAGCACGAGCCCAATCAACTCATTCTCCTTTTCCCGTGGAATCTTCAACCAAAGTGTATTCCAAGAAGGATAAAATTGAGAGGACTAAGAAAATATAGGAGATAGATGAAAAACAGGAGAACATTCCCTCTCCCCGAAAAAAAAAAGAAATTCTAGAGAGTGGAACAAATAATTGATCTTTTAAAGGAAGTTGGAAAAGAGATAGAGGAACATGAGGAGAGTAATTATGAGGGTGGGTGATCCGAAAATAATCAGATTATTACTACCTGATCTCAGACCTGTGTAGGCTTTAATTATTTGCCAAAAATTTGCTCCTTTTAAGTAATCAATTTAAAATAATGCAAGACAATAATGACAATTGCACATAGATTGATTACGGAGTTCGAAATTACCTACGTCTCTGGGTTCATGGTCGAACCGTTCCACTAGTCAAAACTTGTAAGTTACAATAGTAATTTCACAAGAAAACCTAATGGAATTTTACTTGCCTATCAGTACACCAATTCTTCAAAAAATTCTGATGATCAGCAATTGTTCTTCACTTTCCTGATGCACAATCTCCTTTGGCTTCGATCGGCCTTCCCGACACTATCAATGCGACGCTAGCACTCCGGTCGACAATCCAGGATTTGCAAGTAATTGGTGTGGCTCAATGGGCCTATTGGGTAGTTTATAATTTACTCCCAATCACAAATATTCCGTCTACTATTGCCTAAAATAATAGGCCAATAAACAATATTTGTTGACACATCTCACAAATAAGCTTAACAAATAATAAGCTTGGGTTGTGTGTCCTTTACAATAGAATGGGTTCCCTATTTATACAATTTTAGGGCCCTTAAAAAATGCAATTACCATTTATCCTAAGGCTAAAAATATCATAGCCCATAGCATAGTTGATGGGATAGGCTTATCTCCATTTTTAATGGGATAAACAATCCCAATTTGGCGCATTTGCATATGAAATGGGATTAACATCCCCATGTTAGCGGCTAAAGGTGAAGTGGGGTGGTTTGCATATTGAAGTGGGTGTAATATCCCACATTTGGTGGCATTTTTATTTGGGTAAGGTTTAATTACCCTTATCCCCTCCATTCTTCACGTGGATAATACCATGCATGGCTTTAAGCCCCCAACAACCGCTTCACCACCTTCTCTCCTCCACATGGAAGATTCCACTACAACCACTTTACAAAGGGGCTTAGCATAATGTATGGCGGCTAAGTGGGTATTATGTGGTTTATACTAATGTTTGAACATTAATATATATATATGCGTGGCATTTGGGAATAATGTATAGTGGACTTACCAAGTAAATAAAAATTCGACCCATACCATGGGTATCAAAAATAATTAACTTGATCATCATGTAGTCCACTTGTCGTCTCCCGATAGGAAAATTGAGTGAATTCGACGAGTGGTGGCAAGCCACGTGGTGGCTTGTGGACCCACCACGTCGGTGATAATACCATAGTCCACACGGCAGGTCGGGCTCCCCTCCGTAACAAAAGTTGAGCCTCTTGCTCCGACGCACTATTCCATTTCATGATTGTCGAAGACCGGTGGATAAAACCCCTTCAATTTTGCCAACGCCTTTTGCCACATGTCGCAATGCGATTGGTCTAATATTGACCAATTGACCAGAGTTGACTTTCTTGTTGACCAAACTTTCATCGGACATAACTAGAACTCCCGATGTCCGTTTGCCACATTCTCACAGTCGTTGGAAAGCTCTCGAGATGATCTTATGCACTGACACCATTTAGGGATGTTTAGGGAACTTTCAAAAATGATCCCCGATTAGTGGGAGCACCGAAAAGGAAGAAGAAGAAAATAAATAACGGTTACAGATCCATATCGGGGTATTGGGCATTCCCAAGCTCAAAACACCAACAAAGGAAGTGTCTTCTTCAAACACTAGAACACCCACTTTGGAGGTATTTTCTACTCAAACTCTTGGTGCCTTTAATACACTTACATTAGGTCCACTCTTTGTTCCCCCTTCCAGTGACTCCTTCACATGGGTCTAGCCCATGATTGACAATAGGAAGAGAAAGGCATCCTCTCAAGTCATTTTCCTAGTATTTGATGTTGTAACTAACCTCCTTGGCACCACTCTTGCTCCTCATACTAAGAAGGCCAAAACTTCCTCTAGATTGATATATGATTCAAAAGGCCAACAATATTTAGAGATAACAAAACTAAGAGTGGAGAAAGATGAGAAGGATTTGACCATTATTGACCTATAGTTAATAAGAATCCCATTGTGTGAATCTACTCTGAAGGAGAAGCTCAAAACTTGAAAGAGACAATTTCCAAGGTTATAGAGAGGGTGGAAAAGGTAAACAAACACAAGGGAAACTTGAGGAATAGGTACAAGTCCTTTCTGGTTTCATCAAATCTCTTCTTGCTAGTGAGAAAGTGGCTGATATTGCCCCTCTTATCTAAATGCCTCCTCCCACCGTCTTGTCTCATGAAGAGTTTCAAGCTATTAAGGATATCCATCTTATGGAAAGGCTATTGAAGCAATGGAAGGAATGTTACTACTGGCTTGAATTTCATAGAGGAAGCATATAAGGTATATGACAATATCTCCTTGGCACAAAATCAGTTTGACATAACAATTAATGGATCTAAGAAGGAACTCAAACTCAGGTTAGACTGTATTCAAGATCTCATAATGATGAATGACATAGACAAAAAAAATCCTCCTTGCAAATTAAGTTTTTGATGACTCCAAAAGTAATCTTTCTAAGAAATGGGTATTTGGAGTAGAATGGAAAATCAAGGTCCTTGAAGAAGCGGTCACTAAACTCAAAAGCATATCATAAAAGGGAGAGGCCTTCAAATCAAAAATTCTAGCAGACCTGCGGGCTCTCAGGTGTCACATGTTCAAAGACAATTTAACAGAGATATTTCAAGTTGATGAAATTAAAGTAAAGTTCAGAGCATTGGTCAAGGAAGATCTCTTCAAAGCTAAAACTGTGACTAAGAAGAAGATGGAAGAAATCATGGAATTGCATAATGTGGTCATTGAAGCTACCAAAAGTTTGCTACAAAATGGATGCATTGGAAAGAAGATGGAGTATGCTCTAGGAAGTTGGATGAATGCTATGGAAAACACTGCAATTAATAAGGGCATGGAAATTTTTAGAGCTTTAGTCAAGTTCAGAAATCAAATACTCAAAGCGAAGACTTTAGTTGGGCCATCCACAAATGATCCTACTTCTAGTTCCTAGGCCTTTCCTTCTAATTGATGTATTTCAAAGTTAGCTTTTCTCTTTTGAAAAATATGGAATTGTAAATAAAGCTGACTAAATGTAATTCATTTAATTGAGTGGAAACACTTAATTAAAAGATAATGGAACTAGATGAAGTTAGTTACAACCGCCCCTATGCCTATATAAGGATTTTCTCTCATTGTAAAAGAGGTTGTTGGATTTTTGGTGCTTGGAATGTAATAATACAATTTTTTTATCAATACAGAAGAAGAAGAAGTTCCCTCTCTTATCTGTGTTCTTCCCATTTCTAATCCTTTCATTTATAAATGTGAATCTGACATATTAGAATTGCATAAACCGTGTGTTCAATTCATCTTACTATAGTGTGAAGAACTTTGTGTCTTTGTATCTATGTTTGATGGATTTTTGATATACAAATTCATGTGCTCTTAAATCTTCATGCATGCATAAGTAAGGTGTCATTCTGCAGTCTCTACACCCAAATGTGTTGCCTTCTTCATTTCTTTCCTTTTGCAATAGTGAATAATCTTGCATAAGCAAGAAGAATACTTGTGTTCTTGATAGGTGAATAAAATTAACTTTGTGTCTCACTTTACTAGTCTTATTCATTCAAACTATTGTCTCTTCTAAAAACCTCCTATACCTTTTCATCTTCTGTATTGAGAGTAATTGAAAATGGGAACTTTCTTGGCACCAAAATCCTAATTTTGATATTATTAGATTGTACATTCGTAAATAAGTAGTTTTTCTTTTTGTTTGGTGAATTAGGGAACCTCTCCCATAAAGAGGAGGGACTGTTGTCCCCTGAACTGTTTGCTCGCATTGTGAGAATTTTTTTTTGACCAACAGTTTTTTGGCACCCACTATGGGCACGTACTATGCTACCCACCGAAATAATTTTCAAGTAAACCAACAATCTCGGGACAAACGATGGAGAGAAGATATACACTAGGAAGAAGAGCCTATGGATTCAATGATCTTGATCTTTAGTTACTTTGGAACAACACAGCTTTTCAAGTTAACTCCGTAAAAGAAGAGGCATAGGTAAAAGGTATACAAGCACTCCTCCTACAAAAGATAGAGCTGGTTCATCTTTTCAAGTAGACATTGACACCCAGCCACAAGTGAGTCCTAACACTTAATCTTTGGTTTTAGCAGGAATTGCAGTCCCATTACAATTTTTTTTTCCTATAATGGTTGTTGTACCTTTACCTTGGGGCCAATGGGTTGGGGATTTAGCTCTCCCAAAACCATTGCATGATTTACCAAATGGAAATAGAAAGAGTTTTCCTAATTTTAAAGGTGATTGAAAGGTGCATTTGGATGAGCATATTACAACTTTTATTGTTACTGTGGAGTGCTTGGATTTGAGCATGAGGATTTATTTTTAGGCTATTTGTTGAGACATTACAGAGAATGTTGCGTGAGACCGGTTCTATCTTCTCCCAAATTTGGTGTTATTACTAATCGATGAAAACTTAGTTTGAGAATTGGTTCAAGCTTACTAAAGATGTGCATGCTCTTCTAGCACAAATCTCCCAAATCAATAAGGAACCATATGAGCCTATGCACAATTTTGTTGTGAGGTTCAACAAATTGGTAAATAAAATTCTAGCAGCTACTTGCCATGTTGACCAAATTCAAAAGTGTTTCTTCCTAAATGCTCAATTGCTGGAAGTAAGCTATGCACTAAGGAGAGCCAATCTTGCTAATCTTGATGTTGATCAATTCTTGGCCATCAATGTAGAAGATGACCCGACAATGTTAGGGAAATTGAGGAAAGAGTTGCCCAAAGCTAAAGCCTCTATTTATGGAACAATGAATTCTAACAATTAGTTCAAAAGTTGGCCAACAATTTGATTGCCATTAAAAAGTAGTTGGCTCAAAATGCACCTTACAAGGAAATTCGAGAAGGAATTTTCAGCCTCGAAACCATCTTCCTCCCACCTGCCTAAATTTGCAATAGAAGCTCCTCCCGTTAAGGTTCCATTTAATGCTACTTGTGAAGTCCAGAGCCCGAAGATGAAGTAGAAGTAGAAGAGATGGAAGAACTTGAAGAGGAGCGAGAAGAGTTCCAAGAAGATGTAGATGACTCCCAAGTCAAATTTCTTACCACTAAGGAATTGATGATGAAGATGATGATTATGATGAAATAGTGGCAGCCATGAACAACAAGTCCTATGTTGTCATGACAAGAGAACAATTAAATAAGGAGGTATTGTAACCTTAGAAGAAAGAGAAATCCAAAGAAATTCCAATCACCATCCCAGTGATTGGAAGAAGAGGAGCTCCCATTCCTACTACTGATGCGAAGAAAGTAAGTACTCCTTTATCTAATGTTTCTTCTACTTCCTCTTTTGTGCCTAAAGCAAATACTTCTTCCACCCCGTGTTAAAAGCACCTCAAATTAAAAATTTGACAAACCCAAGACCTCTACCATGTCAAACCAAGAAGCCTCATTCACCTCGGGGTATTTTGATATAATTGACCATATTAAAAATACCAAGATTCAGATTTTCGAGGCTGAATTTTACCAAACCCATCCTAAATCCTTTCACCAAGAGGTCAAGTTTGTCAAGTCTAAGCCTAGCTAGTCATCCACAACTTCTAGAGGCTTTCTAACTACTCCTTCCCCCTTCCTCATATAATTTAATGGCCATTGCACCTTCCACGTCCTAGAAGATTGAGCCCTTTTATGTTACACTCCTCATAGCTGGCCATAAATTCAGTAATTGTGTTATTGACTTAGGGGCATTAGATAATGTAATTCCGTCCAAAGTTTCTCATGCCCTTGGCCTTACCTTGACCCAAACATCTGGTTTGTGCTACTCAATGCAGACTAAGGAGGTGCCCTAATTGGGAGAATTAAATATTCTCAAGTAGTTTTTCTTCTTTTCTCGGATAAAAGAGTCAAGGCCTCAATTTTGGTCGCAGATATTCCACCATATTATGGTATGATTTGAGAGTAGGAATTTTTGTAAAGAATTGGGAGGAGAAATTCAGATGGATTGGTCCCATGCTCTCATTCTATTCAATGGGCAGATGAAGAAGTTATTACCAAGAGACAGTTGAATATATCATCCAAAAGATAGATGATCCTAAGGACCGAGATCCTTTATGAAGACATTGGTCACCTCATCTATATGGTTATGTCAAAGAACAAGGATAATACTCCCAAGGTGGTCAAAAATGATCCTAATGGTGTTTGGATTCTTGACTTTGATGGAAGTTGTTCTACAACCGGCTTTAGAGAAGGAGTTGCTTTAGTCTCACCTGAAGGTAAGCTCCACCCATTTTCTTATAAGCTCCAATTTGACAACATAAACAATATCACCGAGTATGAGACCCTTCTTCTTGGCCTAGTGGTAGCATGAGAAATGGGAATTAAAAATATATGTGTTCGAGGGGATGCTTAACTTATTGTCAAGCAAGTTAAAGGAGATTTATAAGTAAAGAATCAAAGGTTAAAGCACTATAATAACCTAGTATGAGATGTTATTGAATTATTACATGTGTTTTCTATCAATGTTGTGCCAAGAGAAAAAAACACTAAAGCAGACACTAGTAGTCTATGGGTCCTTGCTTATTTCTCACCCGGATTTTATCCAAGACAAATTCACAATTGAGATGATACATAAACCCGTTGTCCCAAGACAATGCGAATAATTGGTAGGTGTTTAATGATGACCAGCACTGATATCCTTCCTTGAACTCAAAAAAACTTTAGTCAATTATATTTCAAAGGGAGTGAAGCTGGTTATCACGAGTCTGTTTCATCTTTTGTGTCCGAAGAAGTAGTTGAAGAAGAATCCGACAAGGATGACTGCATAAAATTAAATGGAAATAAGATAACTAAGAGCCCGGTGAGTTTAGAAGATGTGTTTGACAAGAATGATAGGTATATCAAAGGAAAGGTATCACAATAAGTCCATCAATCAGCTAAACATGAAAAAATCAACATAGGGAGTAAAGAGGAGCCTAAATTTGTTAATATTGGAAAATAATGTTCAAAAAGAAAGGAGGAAAACGATTGAATTGTTGAAGGAATATGAAGATGTCCTCGCTTACTCGTATGATGATTTGAAAACCTTCAAACCAAGGGATATGCAACACTATACTCTCTTGAAGCCATGAATAAAACCATTTCACCAAAAATAAAGACAATATAATCCAAAGATCACATTCATCACTAAGCTTGGGTAGCTAATATTATGCATGTGAGAAAGAAGAGTGGTAAAATTTGGATCTATGTAGACTTCAAAAATTCAAACCAAGCTTCTCTTAAAGATAACTACCCCATCCCTATGATGGAACAAATTTTTCAAGCTATCACTGGTTAAGAAATGTTGTCCATTCTTGACGGATTTTTAGGATACAATCAAATCAAGGTAGATGTCGAGGACTAGCACAAGATTGCATTCACAACTCCTTAGGGAACCTTTACATATAGAAGAATGCCATTCGGTCTCATTAATGCAGTGCCACTTTCTGTAGAGGGTGATGGATTTGGATTTTGGTTATTTTAAAGGAAAATGTATAGTGATCTATCTTGATGATTTGACTGCTCTCTCAATAAAATGGAAGACCACTTTCAAAGACTTTTGAGATATGTACTCCGTGTAAGGATCATGGAATTTCTTTGAATCCAAAGAACTCCATTTTTGGTGTCACAGAGGGTAAGTTGCTCATGCATATCATTTCTAAGGATGGAATCAAGATTGATCCAAAAGGGTTCAAGAAATTAAGAAGATTCCTCTTTTGAAAAGCAAGAAAGGTGTGCATACCTTCTTTGAAAAATTAACTTCCTTAGAAGATTTATCCCGATTTTGGAGAACTCACCAGAGTATAGCTCAAATGATGAAAGAAAAGAAATATATTTGTTGGAATGTTGAGGGAAAGAAAGCCTTTGAAAACATCAAGAAAGCTATTGCCAATACTCATGTTCTCGTTTGCCCAAATTTTGATAAAGATTTCATAATCTACTATTATGCTTTCGAGCACACCTTGGAAGCAATCCTAGTGCAAAATAATTCTTGAGAATTTGAAGTACACACACATGCCTTCATGAGACACGTCTTGAAATATCATGAACTCGAAATACACCCAAATGGAGAAACATGCTTTTGTTGTGGCAAAAAAGTGAAGCAATTCCACTTTTACACCTTGAATTATCATTTATTAATGTTTGTGCCGGATATAATAGTGAAATCAATCCTCACACAAAGTAGGAATTGAGAATAAAATGAGGTAACCGGGTAGAAAATTCCAAGAGGAAGACCTTGATATTAAGCCATCCAAGTTTGTTCGAGGTAAAAGCCTTTGTGAATTTCTTGCTAGTGGTCCAAAGAGTGAGTTATCTAGAGATGGAGCTGCTAGTATTCTAGTTGTTCTCTTTCTCGAGTCAACCAATGAGTGGTATGCAAACATTGCTCATTTCCTTACTTATGGAGAATGACCGAAACATTTAAGTGCCAAAGAAAGAAGAGTTGTTAATGTTAGGAACCCGTGCTCCTACCCTTCTGTTTGCTTCATAGCAGATTAGTTACTTTGGACGCATGTGCTTTGTGAGTCGCCCCTTCGGCATATTTTAACAATCCCACGTGTGCGGGAAGCAGTAGTTTCTTCAGTAGGAATTGATAAATAAGGTGTTGAGGCTCAGTGAAGCATCCACGAATATATTGTGTTGCGCTTGCTCGAAGGAGGTTGCCCCCTCGAAGAGGCCTGCGATTTAAATTTATTAAAGGCATTGGAAATTTTCTTTTTAGCCATATCTTTCATATTATAGCTTTGTTTTCCTGAAACTTTTCTGGAACACTTGAAATCCCAGTCCGCACATTTCATATGTTGAGGTTCCAAGACCCAATTCCACTTATATCACTCAGAAATCATCATTTTAATTTTTTTAGGGTTTTCCATAACTTCATTTTTTACCCGATTGCCCCAAAATTCGCACACATTCTTCCTTTCACTATTCCGCTCCTTTTTCCCTCAAGGAAACAATTTCTAGTTCTTATCATTACAGCCCCCAAATTACATTTTTCCTCCATCAAAATTACCTAGAAAGTTCCAAAACCCCGTTCAAGTCCATTATCCTCGTTTTCTTCATCTCAAATCCCAAATTGCCATTACTAAACGTGTTTTAGAAAGTGTTTTTCTATTCATTTCCAAAAACCCCTGTTTATGGTTGTCACTTACTGACAGCACAAAATTCATGGAGGAAGAACTTGAAACATTGAAAGCCTAGGTCACTGAGATGGCTCAAAGGATGCAAGGATTGAATCAACAATGATATTTTGATCAAACAATGGCAAAAGGATGAGTCCTCACATAGCTCCTTCTCCACCCAATCCCATGGGCCCAAGCTGGACTTTCCAAAGTTCAATGGTACAGATCCTACAGGATGGATTTATCAGGCCGAGTAGTTCTTCCACATTCATGACACTTATTATGTTAATCAAGTTCTAATTGCCTCCTACCACTTGGAAAAGGATGCACTACAATGGTACCATTGGTATCTCATAGCACATGATGAACCCAATTGGAAGAAATTTACATCCCTCATTTTGGGAAGATTTGGTCCTCCGATATCGATTACTTCACTAGAACTCTCACTAAACTCCATCAGAAGGTACTGTTAGGGAGTATTAACAAGAGTTTGAGAAACTGGCTAATCATACAGAAGGGCTAACAAAGACTTCTTTAAGAGAAGCCAATCCACTAAGAGGTGAATTTTTTTCCCCACCAACATGATGGAAGCCTTGGGCTTGGATAAGTTGGCTGAAGATAAAATCTTAACACAACGTCAAATCCCATTATCATCCACAACCAAGAACCCAACCAACCAACGACCAACGTCCAACACCTAGATCAAGGTTCTCGCCGAGTCCAAGATGTGGGCTAGTAAGGAGAAGGGATTATGTTAAAACTATGATGATAAATGGGTTAAGGGTCATGGGTGCATCACACAAAATATTTACCTACTCGCCGTGAAATCACCACCAAAGTAGGATAACGATTCTGATAACCATGACTTCCATGATGCTCCAGATGAAGCAAGCACCGCAGAGGATTTCACACCCTAGGTGGATCAACTAGAGATCTCTTTGCATGCACTGGCTAGTGTTACCACCCCGCAAACTATGAAGGTCAAGGGGTGCTTCAAAAATATTCCTATCACAATCCTCGTTAACTCGAAAATACACATAATTTCATTGATCCCCGCATTGCTAAATAGGCGTACTAATTTGTTTACCCTTGTTCTAGCTTTAAAGTGATGATCGTTAATGGGGGATCATTACCTTGTAAAGGGAAATGTTGGAATTTACGCATTGTGATCAGCAACTACACTTTGTGATCAGATATGTTTTCCCTCCCTCTAGGTGGATGTGATGTGGTTTTCGGTGTACAATGACTCCACACTTTGGGGCCCATTCTATGTGAGTTTTCGAGCTCTATATGCATTTCACAGATTAATGCTAGAAGTACACCTTAAAGGGATTATTGCTAGGATCTTCTTCTATCATCAACTCCCATCGCATGGAAAATCTTATGAAGAAAGGCTCCCATGGTATAATTTCCTAGCTGCACTCCATCCCACTCTAACCCTTGACTACCGCTAGCAACCCTGTGGATTTACAAGCCATCCTCGACAAACATGCTACTATTTTTATCGAACCAATGGGTTTTCCCCTTCACGACCCGAATATCACCGCATCCCACTCCTCCCAGAAGCATCCCCCCAACATTCGTCCCTACCGCTATCTATATCTGCAAAAGTCTGAAATTGAAATTGAAAATCACAAAGACACCCCAAATGAGTTCTAAATATCTACTTTTCTAAGGCAAATTCATTTGGTGTGATCCACATAACATTGAAATTTCCCGAGGTGTGGGACCTTGCAAATGAAAAAAGCTCTCCGCATTAAAGGCTGGTTCCTATTCCTCTGTTTAGGTCCATACGTGAGAACTTACAGAGGATCTATCTCTTTACCTAATCTAAAATTTCCCAAGGAGATAGGGATAAAAATGGATATAAGAAATAAGAAATGACTAAACTACAATGTGATGCACTAAAGGAATGATGAACATTAGTTTTCTTGGTAGACACAAACCAACAAAATACATACAATAATCAAGCGCAGATAACCAAATTTATAATAAAATACTAGATGTGAGCAGAAGAGACAAAAAGGATTTAGAATCAATCACAAACGTGTTTTATTGCTCTGTAGATTGATACAATGTATTACAAAACAGCCAGAAGGCAAGAACATACTGAAATTTTAATGGAAGGCTTGAACTCCATGAATTCCTTTGCTAGAAGGAAAAGGGAGCCTGCAAAACAAAAGAATTTCCAACCCTTTATAATGAATCCCGCCTTATATTTATATATTCAATCAGAGAGAAGAAAGAGAGAGAGAAGTGGGAAAGCAAGTCGAAACTCAACCACTGCCGCTAATTCCTCTGATAAAATATGCCCCCAAATCTATCTTGACTGCCTCAACAACTAGTTTGGTGCCTCAAGGGAGGAGAAATAGCGAAACATATAGAATCCGATCTAGTTGTTGAGGCAGATGGATCCCGCATTGATGGCCCTTGAAGACGTTTCCTCCATTTTCACCTACCAAGGCCTGAAAAAATGAATTTTTATCTTTCCATGGTGTAGAAGACGTCGAGACGCTTCCAATGGTGTGTCGATTTACAATATTTCGAGCCTTGAGTCAAAAGATATGCCCTTTAAATTTTGTATCGAGTCCATACAAATGGGTGGGAAAACAATTTGAAAAATGGGTCCCCCTTTACATATGGGACATGTGGCAGCCAGATTAGGGAAAAAATCAGGTTCGTGGGTCCATAATTTATCCTTTTCCCTTTTTCTACAAAAAAATGCAAAACTCAAAAACCCCCACGGCCCCGCTGCTCCGCTTGGACACATGGCACTCTTTGGTTGGCTGGGGAGATGCGCTTCCATCTTTTCCTTTGTGCCTTTTTTGACAAAAGGAAATTTTTCACCTTTTCCTCCGACTCCCTGCTTTGGCTTTGACTCGGGCTCAAATGCTGACCTTTTCCCTTGGGTGGAGTTACAGCCTATTTTGTGACTTTTGGCTAAGTATTTTGCTTGGCAGGGCATATCTCTTGACTGGGACACGCGCGGCTGATGCTCATTTGGGAACCTTCTCTCTCTTCAATCCTTGAATCAACACCATTTAGACACTTGGCAGCCTCTGTCGCCAGTCTACCCCATGCATTGACTATTCAACTGACTCTACCCCTTCTTTTCTGAGACTGGACACGTGGAGGCACCGTGCTTTCTTGAAAGCCTGGTTCAAAGTTTTCCTTTGGAGGAGCGTCGAGTTGACACTCTATCGTCTTCCGCTGGTCCGTGGACTTTTCAACGGTCCTTCTTTTTTTTTGGGACTTTGGGCTATGTGGCGAGCTCGTGCTCATTTGGTTCTCTGCCTTTGGACTAACTCTTGGAGATGTGCCAAGCTGACACTTGGCGACCTCTGCTTGCACTTTATACTTGGCCAAATTTTGGACTCTTTCCTAAACAGTTTTGAGCCCAAAAAACTTCAAAACTTCACTATTTTTTCCCTTTCTTTCTCATGGTTCCTCTCATGCGCACTCGCTTGCCCCTTCTTTTTTGACCCTACTATTCCATTGTTGAGTCTACCTATGACCTATTTACAAGATCTCGAACAAGTTTTCTCGGGTTCTTCTATGCGGGGTTGGGTGATCGATCCAATATTCGGCTACTGGGGCGAAATATGGATAACAATACCTCATACCACACTTCTACTAAAATGACCCCATATGAAGCAATCTATGGTCAAAAGCCACCAACTCTTCTTCCATATCACCTTGGCAGTTCAAGAGTTCATGCATTTGAAACTACTCTCTGCAATAGGGATCAGATTCTCAATACTCGTGAGCCAATCTCCAGACAACACAAAACCGCATGAAGCAACAAGCTGATCATCACCACTCTGAGCGCACCTTCCAACCAGGTGATATGGTCTTCCTTTATCTGCAACCTTATAAGCAATCCTCCTTGAAGATCAAAGGGCATCATAATATTTCTCCAAAGTTTTAGGGCCATATAAGGTCCTCCAGAAAATTGGTTCGGTTGCTTACAAGTTGGAGCTTCCACCTTCCTCCAAAATTCACCTAGTTTTCCATGTCTCTTGTTTGAAGAAAGTTCTGGGAACCAATGTCCAAGCACAAACCACTTTACCACAACTTAATAATGAAGGCTCCATCCTTCTTGAACTAGAAGCCATTCTAGACCAGTGGACCTGTCAACTGCGCTCCCACTCCATCAAAAAGTCCTAATCCAGTGGAATGACATGCAACTAGAAGACGCAACATGGGAACCAATTCTCTAGATTCAACAACAATTTCCACATCTGAAGATTTGAGGACAAATATTTTTCCAAGAGGGAGGGGATGTTAGGAACCCGTGTTCCTACCCTTCTGTTTGCTTCATAGCAGATTAGTTACTTTGGACGAATGTGCTTTGTAAGTCGTCCCTTCGGCATATTTTAACAATCCCACGTGTGCGGGAAGCAGTAGTTTCTTCAGTAGGAATCAGTATATAAGAAGGTGTTGAGGCTCAGTGAAGCATCCACGAATATATTGTATTGCGCTTGCTCAAAGGAGGTTGCCCCTCGAAGAGGCCTGCGATTTAATATCATTTCGAGTTCTTTTGTTTTAGCGACTCGTTGCAAGTTGTTTCCATTTCTAGTTGCATTACTGTGGTTGGTGAAATAGTGTTGCAGGGTCTTCACGCTTAAGATGTGATCTGCACATGTATGTTCTTTGGGATAACTCATTGTTCAAGAAAGGGATTGATGGAATATTTCTCAGATGTGTGGATAAGGATTAGTAGAAAAGATTGTTGAAGGATTTCCATGATTAGGAATGAAGAGGTCACTTTTCTTCCTCGGTAACAACTCATAAAATCCTCTGGGCATGGTATTATTAGCCAATGCTTTTCAAATATGTAGCAAAATGGGTGAAAAAGTGTGAAGCATGCCAAAATTTTGTGGGCGGACCTAAGTTGCCATCTTACCTCTCAAACTAATGATGATTGAAGAGCCCTTTCAACAATAGGGGCTAGATTTTATAGGAATCCTCAATCCTAATTCAAATGTGGGATATACACATGTTTTAATAGCCACTCGATTATTTCATGAAGTGGGTGGAAGCCATTCCAGTCAAAAGGACCACTTCGAGGTAGTCTGTGATTTCATCAAGGAAAACATATTGGTTAGATTTGGAGTTCTAAACAAAATTGTCATAGATAATGCCCCAAAATTTTCTTCACATGAGTTAATTGGTTTTTTCTATGGTTATGGAATCTCCCTTGCACATCATTCGATTACTATCCACAAGGGAACGAGTAGGTGGTTTGACTAACAAGAATCGGTGACAATTATTAAGAATTAGTTGATGAGTCATTTAGAAACCGACATAAAAATCTTTATGACGCTCTTTGGGTAGATACGATCACACCTAAAAGAGATATTGGGATGTCTCCATTCTAATTTGTGTACGGACAAAAGCTCAATTGCTAGTAATAAAGTGGAGTTTCCCGCATTGCATTTGGTAAAAGCTATTCAAGATGAGGAGTTCACCAATGCCATGGAGAAAAGAGTGATATACCTGCATAAATTGGATGAAGAGATATTGCGAGATGGTTTATAGAATTACTGCACACCAGCAGAAGGTGAAACAATTATTTAACAAGGAGCCGACCAGAGACTTCCAAGTTTGAGATATTGTCCTACTCTGGGAAAAAAGGTGGGATCCGTGAGGAATTCATGGTAAGTTTGATTCACTCGGCTTGGTCCTTTCAAAATTAGACATTTTACAGTGAAAATTCATATTACTTGAGCTATATGGATGGGAATTCACTTCCATTGCCATATAGCGGTCAATATTTAAAATTGTTTCAGTCATGAAGTGAACAAACAAATTTTTATAGTCATGTAAATAGTCTTGTACAATCTTTGTTTTTGGGTCATGTGTTATGCCTTGTGTCCTCGTGTCTTTTGTATTTTCTTATTCCATACAAATTTCCCAATGGATAAAGTACTTGTCTTCTAACCAAAGATTTTGGGGTCCTTTTCTCTGTCTTGTTTTCCATGGTGTATCAAGTCATCTCAATCCACGAAAGAGCTAACTGTTGTCACTTACCCAGAAAATATGTACAATTTTTGATTTTTTTTGAAATTTTTGTTAAGTGACCCCATTTGAGTGTTTTGTTTTCCTTTGTGAAGTCTTGAGGATGGAAAAAATCTTAACACTTAGCCATTTTTGAGTATTTTGAGTGTTTGGGGTTAAGTCCTTTGTTTTGCACCAATTCCGGTCCCGAAGAATAAGTGAAACTAGTTTCCTCGGGCACTCTGTTACTCGCATTCTTGAATTTTCCACATTTTACTAGGTTTTTTTATATTACATATTTTTGGGGTTTTCTAGAACTCAAGACCTTGTTCCTCCCTGACTTCTTCTCCGCATGACCTTATGTTCTCTCGCACTTGCCTTTGACTCACAAAACCTTGTCTTAAAATTTTCTAAGTGTTGCTTTGATTTGCAAAGATGTGGAATTTTTGTGACCCTGAACCCTTGTGTTCCTAAGGGACTTGTGTTATCTCCAGACCCGATATGTTCATAATTCCCTTGGTTTCTTCATATTACGGAGTTTTCGGGTAATTGAGGAACCAATGACCCATATTCCTTCTGGCCTCATGTTCTCCATAAGTCCACTTCACCCACATAATAAAGCATCCCTACATATTGCGTAGAGTTTGGAGATGTATGACCCTCGCATCCCTAGTTCTCATGGGCCCTTTGTTCCCTGCATCTCCGACATATCCGCAATTCAAAAGAAAAGGGGTAAAACTATTCCATGAGTTGTCCCATTCTCCGCAATTAATGCATTTAACCAAGTATATTTCAAATAGAAAAGTATAAGAAGGGGTAAAAGACCTTATTTTTACCATCACATAATAGAGTTTTCAACTAAGCACTTTGTGTTTTCCATTCCCATGCCTTGGAGTTTATTTTTAGCTATAATCTGGAGCATCTTCAAATCAAAGTCAAAAATTCAAGTTGTGTTGTAATCTTGAGAGCAACACCATTTTCCTTGTGGCTAAAGTAAGTCAATTATAAGCCTTCTATGGGTATTGTGGTGTTAAATTAATCCTTTGTGCCCTACCATTCAGTTTCCTAAAAGCCATTGTTGAATTCCTCTCCTCCCGAGTGTCTACTTCCCTAAGCATGCTGCCATGAGGTTCCATTACAAAGGTTATGAGCACATTTCATCCCTCGAGACATCGTTACCTAATATCGGGGACAATGATGTTCGATACATTGATCTTAATGAGTTATGGGCTCATATTTCTATAGAAAATCCCACCCCCATGGCTCAATGCATTAAAGATAGTGGTCTTGCTCATGCAGCTTGTTTTCCCCTCTCGCTACAATATGCAGATACTATCCTAGCCTGTTCCTCTTACTTCGACCCAAATTTAAAGGAAATTAGGGATCCTAAAGGTTAGGTAATCACCAAATTGGATGTCAATTGCATAAATGCTACTTTCAAAATCCCCATTGTTGAAAATGCCAACTTCTTGACTAAGGTACAAGATCAAGATCTTTTTGAACAAGATAAGGAGAAGTATAGAGAAATGATAACCAAGTCATAGCTCAAAACTCAGAAAAGAGGAGCTTCAAATTTTCCAAAGGTCATACACAAGTCATATTTTAAGGAGTTATCTGACATTATCACTTTATTGTCTAGATTGATGGGTCTCTCAGTACTACCAATGAATTTTAGTACTGGATGTGCATATACATAAATATCATTTGTGAAGGAAGGAAAAACATAAAATGGGGGGAGATAATATGTGAAAATCTCAGTGAACAATTGGTCAATGTGCACCAGAACAAATCCTTCTACATGCATTCTTATCTCATGTACATAATTGCAACATATAGGGTTTGGTTAGGTTTTTCTCCAGTGCATGATAAAAATAATGAAGCAACGTATGAATTTTATCCTCAACCGACATTTGAAAACAACAAATTCACTTCAGAAGAGTCAATTCCTTCACCATGTATATTGTTAGAATTTTAGAGGGAAATACAATTGAGAGGGTGTCTGGTGAGGCTAAACTAATCTCAACAAATGGAAGTTTATTTATTCAATTTAGAAGATTATCATACATCGATTAGATGGATTTGAAGGTGAACCCAATAAACTACCCATCTATTGTGATGATAAGATAGTCTTAGTGGAGGTCTCAGAGGCAATTAGGCATGTTGTATAGGACCTATAGAGACAAAAAGATTAAAGGTATTCAATTCCCAATAACCTTGGGGAATTATACTTGCAGAGAAAACACTAGATGCCCAAAATGTAGAAAAGACCATTTATGTATTCAATTTTCATACTTTCCACAAAAGGTCATGCTTTGATATTAAAGGATTTATTTATAATCACCTCGGAATGAGATATTATATTTTTCCTACCCTAGAATATTATTAGGAGGACTGTTAAGATGAGTATGAGGTGAGAAGAAGGTACTTTGGTCGAATCTCTCCCTACAACAGTAAGGATTTCAAGATATAAAAAGTGCTTAAGATTTTCCAGGATGATGATGAATACCTATATTCTCTTGAATACATTACAACCATTTGGCACACTCCTCTTCTTACCATCAATTGGTTTCAAAAAGAGAAATATGATCTTGGTGAAATAATAAATCCAGTCTTGGTATGAACAAAATTTTGGTTTGCTAACAAAATGAGAGCATACAAGGTAGGAATATTCAACCCTCTTCACAAGGAGCCTTAACATCACAAAAAGAGATTGTTGTTTCAATATCAGAAGTATAGGCCCAATCAAATCCTTCTCCTTTTCTGTGGAATCTTTAACCAAATTATATTCCAAAAGGATAAAACGAGAGGACTAAGAAAACATAGGAGATAGTTGAAAAGAAGGAAAACAATCCCTCTCCCCGAAGCAACAAAGAATGTCCAGAGAGTGGAATAAATAATTGATCTTTTAGAGGAAGAGGGAAAAGAGACAAGGAACATGAGGAAAGTAATTATGAGGGTGGGAGCACTAAAAAGAAAGAAGAAGAAAATAAATTACAGGTTGTAGAGCCAGATTCTGGGGCATTGAGCATTCCCAAGCTCAAAACACCAACAAAGGAAGTGTCTTCTTCAAGTACTAGAACACCCACTCTGGAGGTATCTATTACTCAAACTCTTGGTTCCTTGAATACACTTGCATTAGGTCCACTCTTTACTCCCCCTTCTAGTGACTCCTTCACATGGGTCCAACCCATGATTGACAACAGGAAGAGGAAGACATCCTCTTAGGTCATTGTCCTAGAATTTGATGTTGTAGCTACCCTCCTTGGCACCACTCCTGCTCCTCATACTAAGAAGGCCAAAACTACCTCTAGATTGGTATTTGATTCAAAAGGCCAACAATAGTTGGAGATAGAAAAACCAAGAGTGGAGAAAGATGAGAAGGATTTGACCATTGCACGACCTAGAGTTAACAAGAATCCCATTGTGTGAATCTACTCCTGAAGGAGAAGTTAAAAATTGAAAGAGATAGTCTCCAAGGTTATAGAGAGGGTGGAAAAAGGTAAAAAAACACAAGAGAAACTTGAGGAGAAAGTACAAGCCCTTTTTGGTTTCATCAAATCTTTTCTTTATAGTGAGAATTGCTTGATCCTGTCCCTCTTACCTCAATGCTTCCTCCCACTATCCCGTCTAATGAAGAGGTTCAAGATATTAAGGATATCCATAAGCATGGTGCTTTTGGAAAGGAAATTGAAGCAATGGTGGGAGGAATGTTACTATATGGCTTTAATTTCATAGAGGATGCATACAAGGTATATGAAAATACCTCCTTGGCATAAAATTAGTTTGACATAATAATTTTTGGGTCCGAAAGAACTCAAACTCTGGTTAAACCGTATTCAAGATCTCAAAATGATGAATGACACAGGAAAAATTCCTCCTTGCAAATCAATTTTTGATGACTCCAAAAGTAATGTTTCTAAGAAATGGGTATTTTGAGTAGAATGGAAAATATAGGTCCTAAAAAAGTGGTCACCGAACTTAAAAACATATCACAAAAGGGAGAAGCCTTCAAATCAAAAATTCTAGCAGACTGCGGCTCAAGTGTCAAATGTTCAAAGACAATTTAGCAGAGAGATTTCCAGTTGATGAAATTAAAGTGAAGTTCAGAGCATTGATTAAGGAAGATCTCTTCAAAGCTAAAACTGTGACTAAGGAGAAGATGGAGGAAATCATGTAATTGCATAATTTTTTCATTGAAGCTACCCAAATTTTTCTACAAAATGGATGTATTAGAAAGGAGATGGAGTATGCTGCAGGAAGCTGGATGAATGCTACGACAAACATTACAATTCCCAGGGCATGGAAATCACTGGAGCTTATTCAAGTTCAGAAATCAAATACTCAAAGTGAATACTTCAATGGGCCGTCCACAAATGATCCTACCTCTAGTTCCTAAGCCTTTCTTTCAAGTTGATGTATTTCAAAGTTAGCTTTTCTCTTTTGAAAAATATGAAATTTTAAATAAAGATGACTAAATGTAATTCATTTAATTAAGTGGCAACACTTAATTAAAATATAATGGAACTAGAGGAAGTTAGTTACAACCGCCCTATGCTTATATAAGGTCTTTCTCTCATTATAAAATGGGTTGTTGGATTTTTGGTGTTTGGAATGTAATGTAATGATACCAAATTTTTGATCAATACATAAGAATAAGAAGTTCTCTCTCTTATCTATGTTCTTCCCATTTCTTATCCTTACATTTATAAATGTGAATCTGACATATTAGAAGTGCAGAAATTGTGTGTTCAATTCATCTTGCTATAGTGTGAAGAAATTTGTGTCTTTATATCTATGTTTGATGGATTTTCTGATATACTGATTCATGTATTCTTGAAGCTTCATGCATGCATAAGTAAGGTGTCATTCTCTAGTCTCTACATGCAAACATATTGCCTTCTTCATTTCTTTCCTTTTACAATAGTGAATAGTTTTACATAAGCAAGAAGAATACTTGTGTTCTTGATAGGTGAATAAGATGAACTTTGTGTCTCTCTTTACTAGTCTTATTCATTCAAACTATTCTCTCTTCTAAAAACCTCTTATACCTTTTCATCTTCTGTATTGAGAATAATTGAAAATGGGAACTTTCTTGGCACCAAAATCCTCATTTGGATATTATTAGATTGTACATTTGTAAATAAGTAGTTTTTATTTTTGTTTGGTGAATAAGGGAACCTCTCCCATAAAGAGGAGGGATTGTTATCCCTTGAGATATTGCTCGCATTGTGAGACAAACTTTTCAACCAAAAACGTACTTCTAGCTCGATGATATAAATAAAAAAGAAAAATTCGTCTACTACCTCAGTCACACTTTGATTGCTTATGAGCTTAACTACCCAAAAATTGAGAAATCTTATTTGGTCATTGTTTTTGCTTTCCAAAACTCTGCCACTATCTATTGAATAAAAAGATCAAGATCATATCCAAAATTGACCCACTCAAGTACTTATTGTCTAAACCCGCACTTACTGGGAGGATGGATAATTGGATCATCTTTCTCAGTGAGTTTGATATTGAGTATGTTAATCAGAAATCAGTCAAAGGGCAAGTACTTGTGGATCAACTAGCTAAATGCCCCTTTTCGTGAATAGAACCATTGAATATGGACCTACCAGATGCTTCTATGATGTATATTGAATAATCCATCACATGGAAAATGTACTTTGATGGATCATTTACCTTTCACAGTTCAAGAGTAGGAGTTATGCTTATCACTCCTACAGGTGATCTAATTCCTCATGCATTCTGACTTGGTTTCCCCTGCACTAATAACATAGTCAAATATGAAGCCCTGATTATAGGACTGAAACTTGTTATACAATGGGACATCAAACATGTTAATGTTATAGGTGATTCTTAATTAATCATAAAGTAGGTGAACGATGAATATAAGGTTAAGGATGAGAAGCTCCTCCCTTACAAGAAACTAGTGGATACATTGAAGGAATTTGTTGGACCTTGAAATATTGGTGAAGTACGAGGCGCACACACGTATGATCGTAGATAGAATGGTGCTTAGGGAAAAATGTGTACGAAAAAAGGGTTTAAGAAGGGTTTAAGTGAAACCAGGATGCACACGGGGGAAGAAGAACAAGGGTTTAAGGACTTAGCCATATTCGGCATCATGGAGTCACTTGAGGAAAAATGTGAGGACCCGAATAGGTGTGATGAGTGGATAAGGTGCTAGCCTGGAACCTTAGAGGTCAAGAAAATGATATTCCACATAGGGAATATTCCTAGAGGCATCATTACAGTTAGTGGAAGGTTTACAAAGAGGATAAGCATTCACCAATGGAGGACCACATCAACACTTGGCACATGGTCTACTTAGAAGAGAAGTCATGGTGGTGTTTGATGATCCTATTTAAAGAGGTACTCATGACACACAAAATGAGGGAGATATAAAGAGAGGCGTGAAGAGCATGTAGAGAGAATGCATAGAGAATGCAGAGAAAGAGAAGGAGAGTAACAAAGTGCTGCAAAAATGCTAAGGGTTTAGAGTTCATGGTGCTAGGGTTTAGAGTACTTAGTGTTAGAGGGTTGTAAGGGATACCATTAAACATATGTATGGGTACTGGGATTTGTAATAAGGGATATAATGGGGAAAAGTATAGTTAGGATCTTTGATCGATAGGTCTCCGGGTTTGGATCTTTGTCATTTCTTTGTGATATGGTCTGAGATGACCCTTTTGAATGTAGTATGGCTACCAAAGACTCTGTTAAATCAATATACATGGATATATTCTATACATATTATTTATGGGTGTAAACCCTCATGTTATATGGCTTATCATGACTCATATCTGGTTTCTTGTACTTCTTACAATGTTATTTAGCTTTTGTGATGCATTAATGTGTAGATCTATTAGTTATACCTTCTGCCTTTCAAAGTAGATGAATGTACTTCTATTTCTGTAAATAATCCTCCATTAATGGCGAACTCTCTTGCAAAGCTCACATAAAGGAGGGGCTCGGCACCGCGTGTGCCTTGGGTGAGTGCTCAACATATGTTGGATGATAGATTGGTGCGTTTGGGGTTAGAAAGAAGTATTAAGGGTAAAATAATGACTACATCTTGGTTCCATTTTTGGGACCTATTTTGAAGCTATTGTGAGAGAAATGTGTGATGATGGAGCGCTTAACCTTGGATAGTATCAAAGCGTGGATAAAAAATGGAGGATGAGTTTTCTCAAAGGTTTAGTACTGGATCTGATTTTGATGCACAAAAATGGGTGGATGAGAACCTATATCATGAACTCTATCATACATTCTTCTTTTGTTTCCCAATAGAGTTGTATGAATGGCTCTCAGCATATGCATCAAGGATGAGTTGGTATTATGGACCTCATGTTTGGACCCAAGAGGAATATCAACAATTACATAATGCCAATCTTGCATGGCCCCGTGTTGTTTTTCACTGGTGGAGTAGAGTGCTGACTAGTTATACCTTGGAATACATGATTTCTATGTATTCTTTCCCGGAGATTGCTGAGTTTGAGTTCTTGAGGGAGCCTAGAGGATCATTATTGCATGTTATTCCACTGGTTATCAAGATCCTGGTCATTACTTTGAGTTTGGAATCCTTTCCCATGGTGGATAAATTCCTGTTAGGTGCAAGGCACGAAAAATAGCGTGGTAGAAGGATGACAAACCTTGTGGTAGAAATGGAGAGAGAGAGGAGAGGCAGCTCAAGTATAATGAATCTCGGGAGAGGGAGTTGGCAAGACAACATGAAGTTGTAGGAGTGATGGATTTATGGAGGCATACATTGTGGGAAGGATTTGAGGTTCACGTGGAGGACATGGAACCCGAGCGGTTGCACTACCCCCATCTTGACAAGTGCGGAAGAGAAACCCCCTCGGCTTCTGGAGAGAGCTTGTCATATGAAGAAAGGAGAAGAGTCGTCGACACACATCTGAATCCACTTGGTGACCAACCCTTGGCACTTAGTTTTCCAAATCCATAGATAAGTATTACTAACCCAATTGGTATTGGTGGAAGTAACCGATCAACACCTAGGAGGTATAATTTTTCATTTGGTACATCCATGGTTGCACAATCATTTCCTGTGTTTGGAGGTATATTGTATGGTATAATGTTTGGAAAAATTACGGGTACAAATCTTGGGTATTACATCCGAAGCGGTGAAGGAAACACATATGATAGTGGTGTAATATCACAGATTGTTGGAGCGTAGTTCAGAACAACATTGGGAACAAAAGACGTAACCACTTCAAGACCTTTGCACGGCTATAGGAGGTGGATCTGGTGGGTCAGGTGGAATAGGAACTAGCATACCTGGTAGATCTAGAGGATCTAGTGGGTTAGGAGGAATAGGTGCTTTGGTGGATCTAGTGGATTTGGTGGTGGAGGAAACACCGGGGGAATCCAGGTTTTGGATCAGGTGGACAAGGGCCTCAACCACCTCAATAAGTGTTCTTTGAAATGTCTTTACATCTACCAGATTACAAAGGTGTTAAGGATGCTGCAAAGCATGTACAAAAATATGAGTTGCTATGGCATGCGAAGGGGATCATTACCCCATAATGAAAGGTAAGTCAGTTTTCAATGACATTACAAGGGCACACACATAGTTGGTACCAGAAGTATGACCCTCAATAGATAATAGTAGATTATACTTGAGTTTGAATAGAAGAGCATTAGTACATTGAAGGAGATTCAACAAGGTATGGTAGAGAGTGTACGGGAGTATGACGTGCGCTTTAAGACTCTCTTGTCAAAATTGTCTTATGATATTCATCTTTCTTAGCATGATCAATGGTTTGTTGAAGGATTAATAACACCCTTCGGAAGATCAATGTCACATAAGACTTTCACACCCACGAGAGGCCTTGGAGGTCTCCCTACACGTTGAGGCTATATGAAGCATGGATACCGGTGTTAGTCCTTTTCTTGAAGCTTAAATTACTGCCATGGAAAATCAGCTGGAGAAACTATTTGTGAACTCGGCACATGAGACTCTTAATGGCCTATGGTGAACATATTGTGAGGTAGAGGGGCATACGAAGGAAAATTGTCCTTAGACATCGATACACACCATGATGGTAGACAATGAGATTTGCCACGAGATCATGATGCAAGTAGGTGTCTTCTACTATAACGCTTGATCCATAAGAATGTGTCTTGTTATTACAAGATTTGTACCTCTACTACTCGTGACACCACACATTATAGATTGATTGACTATATATATATGCCATTGATATTGGTGTGTGCGAGACCAGTGTTGTAGAAAATTCCAAGGATGATGGTCGTCACTATGAAGGACACACGAATGGAGGAGCTTATGGAAGAGGCTTTCGTGAAGGATTTAGAGGTCATGGAAATCACGAGAGGTGGAAGAGGTGAATTCCCTCGCATAACTTGTTATAACTGTGGGTCCATAGAGCATTACAAGCACGAATGTCCTAACTTGCTACAGTGCTCTTGGTGTGGGAAGAAGCACAAGTATGAGGAGTTCCCGGAATTATTTAAACACATGATCCAACAACAATGGAAAGAAAAGGGCGTCAAGATGGTAAGCGTGAAGAAAGCAAACTCACAGTGGATGCCAAGGGTGGCACGTGAGTCAAAGTTAGAACTGTCTTGATGAAAATGCAAGCCAAGGCTGCACACACACGGAAATACCAAAGAAAATACCACTAATTACAAGAGAAGAGGTGGTATATGGGAAGTATCTGGACCCTACCCATTAGAAGGAAGTCTATCAAGAGACCATGGACATAATCAAAAGTCTTCAAGGGGAAATTTAGTGTCTAAAGGAGCAATCCAGGAAGTTGCAGCGAGAAGAAAAGTGTTGAAGACCCTCAGTTAGATATATAGATGATGTTAGAGAGGTGTGTAAGATGTGCTAAGAGAATATCATTCCTCTGTTAGGAGAATGGTTGAGGGATAAGATACCAAGCATTGGAGCAGAGTGTAAGAGGCAGGTTTTGCATGCTAACCTTTCTCCCCACAACCTTGACTACAATAAGGATATTACCTTGAATGCAGTTGTTGATGGATGGCTCCTAAGTAATATTCTAATTGACACGGGCGCAGAAGTTAATGTTCTCACCCTAGATGCCTGGAACCAAATGGGAAGGCCCCATTACAACCATCTTCAAATGTGTTGTATATGGCTAATAAGAAAAAGGCAATGCCCATTGGTATTCTAAAGGATGTTGTTATCACTATCTAAGGGTGAAATTCACTAGAGACTTGAAGTCTTATCTCTTGCTGAGGTGGACAACTTTCCAAATACATTGGGCGCCCACAGTGCTATAAGAATAATGTTGACTTACATTTCAATAAGGGGTATATAAGTTTTGAGAACAAAGAGGAACGCGTTATCATTCCTTTGACAGATGGGAAGTCAACACCCTATATTGAGCCTTTAGGAGAAGAAGACCTAGACAAAATTTATGTGCACACTATTCAAGACCATGAGGTTGTGCAACCAACATAAAAATGTGTTATTCAGTAGGAATATTCTCAATCTATAAGTGATACAATTAGTGTGGCATGTGACAATTGGGCACACATGATGTATGAGTTAGTCAGAAGGAAGTTAAGAGGCTTTGTGACAAGAGTAAAAAGGCGCGCTCTATCAAGTTCCTAGGAGGTAAGAGTTTGCTAATTTATTTTGGGGGAGCCGACCATGAGATTTTCCTGTGAGAAATGGAGACCTAGTGGAGATGTGAGATTGAAAGGAGAAGGATGCTTAGCTATACCTTGCTTAGGACCACAACATGTTGGTGGGTGACCCATTGCAATAACCTTCTAGAGTGGCACAAGGTGAGAATCACATTCTCTGTTAGGTTTGTTTGAAGCAATGCACCTACTTGCTATACAAGATTATCATGGGAAGGAACCTACCTCGTTTCACATCCAAGTATGTGAGAAGGCATGGATGGAATGCACGAAGCCTTGCCACCTTCTTTATGGGTACATAAGCTTTACTCCACTTTACAAGGTTATGTGCGTGCATAGTACATACATTCAGAGATGCGCCGTCAAATAGGAAACTAACAGAATTTGACGGTTGATCTCCTTCAAGCTTTTGAATATCGGAGTACTAAGCCATTAGTGGATGAGGCGTTACAGGTTGTTAAGTGCCTAACTATGGGAGATAGTGCCATGGTGGAGGATAGAATACTAGAATTATTAGGTGAACCTAGTTTAGAAGCATGCTTTGATGAGGAAGAATCAGAGGAGATACAACTTGAGTGCGCATGCATGGAAAAAGAGAAAGGAAAGTTGGTCTATGTGATCGATGGTGAAGAGGTGGAAAAATTGGATGTTAACCATACTGTGGGTATGTGTGAGGTTATGGATAGTGTTGATGAGAAAGCACACACCTACCATGAACCCCTAAAAACTAAGAAGGTTAACATTGGTTTGGAGGTGGAACCTAAGGAGGCTACTATCGGGGACTATTAGTCAGAGAAGGAGGTTTCAAATATAATTGATATATTGTGTGAGTTTCAGGATTTATTTTTGCATGGGTACCATGAGCTTAAAGGAGTTCACCACTCCTTGGGAGAAATGAAGATCAAGTTAAAGGAAGGTGCGTGCCCAATTTGGAAGAGACCTTATCGAATGAATCTGAATATATGTGTCAAAGTTAAGGAAGAGATTGAAAAGATGATCACTTCAGGCATCATTAAGGTTGTTGAAGAATCATAATGGATAAGTCCAATGGTCATTAGCATTAAGAAGGATGGGAGGATAAGGATTTGTGTTGATTATAGGGATCTGAATGCGGTATGTGTTATTGACCCTTTTCTAACCCCCTTCACTGAAGAGATCTTGGAAGGAGTAGCCGGCATGAGATCTATTCTTTCACAAATAGATTCTCAAGATATCATTAGGTTAGAATTGCAAAGGAGGACCAAGAAAAGACAACTTTTTCCATTGAATGGGGAAGTTTTGCCTACATGGTCATGCCTTTTGGACTGAAGAACGTGCTGTTGTGTTTTTGCGCATTGTGGTTCAAGAGTTTTAATAATTCATCCAAAAGTTTCTACAAGTCTACCTTGATGATTGGAAAGTATATGGATTAGTGAGGGACCATTGTGACAATTTGAGGCTGATGTTTAAAAGATGTCAAAATTGAGGATATCCATCAACATTAAGAAATGTGTTTTTGCTACTCCTTTTGGAACCTTATTAGGACATGTCATATGTAAGGAAGGCTTGCTGGTGGATCCTTCCAAAGTTGTTGTTATTGTAGGATTGGGGGAACCTACTAGCCAAAGTATAGTGCATGGATTCCTTGGGCATACGGGGTATTACTAGAAATTTATTAAGGGGTATGCCGAGATCGCCGCGCCATTGGAAACATTTTTAAAACACAAAAGTACATTTCACTGGGGAGAGGCAACAGATGGTGTTTGATACATTGAAGAATAGGCTTATCATTGCACCCATATTCTTCAAGGATGTTGATTGGAGAAATATTAGCACAACTTGGAGAGGGAATTGTTGACCACCCCTTGTGCTTTGCTAGTAGGAAGCTAACCCCAATAGAACAAAACTATACTACTACTGAGCATGAGGCATTGTCAATGATCTATGCACTACAAAAATTCAGGTAGTATATATTGGCAACACCCTTTATATTCTACATGGACCACATGGAATTGAAGTACTTAGTAAACAAGCCCATTTTACAAGGGTGCATATGTAGGTGGGTCTTGTTGTTTCAAGAGTTTGAGTTTACGGTTATTGTGAAACCGGGTAAGAGTAATTTGGGACCTGACCATTTATCAAGGATTGACTCGGGGAGGACACACAAATCATTGAGGATACAATGCCAAATGCACAACTATTTAGATTGCGGCATGCACCTCTCGACTTGGAAGATATTATTGTGTTTCTCAAAACGGGTGTGGTGTTATAGGAATGAAGACTTTGAAAAGGAAGTAGTTAGCCATATGCATTGTGCCTTACATGTTAATTAGTGGAGACTTATACAAACTAGGCCACAATGAGGTTTTGCATTGGTGCATGTTAGAACATGAGTGCATTGCAATCATGGAGGAAGCACATGGTGGAATTGCAGGAGGACACTATGTAGGGAATGAAACCGTGCATGTAAGATCCTTCTAGCAAGATTTTTGTGGGAAACGGTTTACAAAGATTATATCAAGTATTGCAAGGCCTATGACCACTGCCAACGCCTTGGTAAACTAGGGAAAAGAGATGAAATGTAATTAAGTTTGATTGCCAATGCAGAACCGTTCAAGAAGTGGGCAATTGACTTTGTAGGCCCTATTTCCCTAGTCCGGGAGAACGACATGTTTGAGCTATATCATTGCATGCATAGACTACCTTACAAGGTAGGTAAAAGTGGCACCTACAAGGGATTGCACAACGGTAATAATAGTTAGGTTCTTATGGGAAAACATAATCAACATATATGGATTCCCATTGAGCTTAATAAGTGATAGGGGTACTCATTTCTTGAATGAGATAGTTAGGATCTTGTTGGAAGAATTCATGGTAGCCCACCACAAGAATACCCCTTATCACCCAAAAGCTAATGGGACTATTGAGGTGTTTAACAAAATTATGAATCACACGTTAACCAAGATTTGTGATGCAGGAAAAAAGGATTAGGATGCTAAATTTTCTGTTGTGTTATGGTCATATCGGACTACTTATAAGAGACTAAATAAGGCCACACATTTTCAATTGGTGTTTGGCATGGAAGCATTTTTACCTATTGAATTCATGTTACCATCACTTGCTTATAGTGCGTGCAAGAGGATTAGATGATGAACAAGCACTTGAGGAGAGGATTGATAAGTTAATATAGTTAGATGAGAGGCGGGCTATTGCTCATTGGAGTTAGAAAATAGAAAAAGATAGAAGGCATGGCATGATAGACACATCAAGAACAAACAATTTGAGGTTGGGAAAATGGTTCTATTGTATGATTCCAAGTTTTTGTGCCATCCTAGGAAATTCAAAGTCCATTGGATGGGCCCATACATTGTATCCTATATACTTGATTCATGCGCTTGTCAGTTACAAGTGCTGGATGGAACATGGTTACCAGGACATTTCAATGGGAGTAGGTTGAATCCCTACTATAAATAAGTCTTTTTGTGTTTGTAAATAAGGTAGTATTTCCAGTTAGCCTAGGTTTTGCTTTGTTGCAGTTTCCTTTCTTTGTGTTTCCCTTTCTCATTGTTTTGTGTTGTGTGTGTTTGTGCACTGGTAGCCACTTATTATTTTCAAAAAAAAATTATGTGTAGAGGACCGCACATCCATTTTTGTGTGGGGTGAAGTGATGTGAAAAGTGCTTTGGAAGCTATGGTTATGGATGGATCAGGTTGAAAAATAAAAAACATGTGGATTGGAAGATCGCACGTGGAAAAGGTGAACATAAGGGAAGATTGGTGTCAAAAGGATTTGAGAAACCACGTACAAGGGTAAAAGCATAGGAGCAACATGAGATAGGCAATGAAAAGAACTTGGTCCAAGACATAGAGGAAGAATTTACTTTGGCACGAGAGAAAGCATGAAGAACTCTACTGGTCGAAGCATTGCAAGCACTAAAGGTTGTGAAAGTGTTCACATAGGATTGAGCGTGGAGGAAAAGCGTTGAAGGTTGGCATTGGAAAAAAATTACCTTTATTGTGAAAGTACATTGGTAGGTGGCATGGCATTTATTGTGGAGAAAAGTAAAATTTATAAATAGAAGATCAAGGGTGCGTTATTTTCTACCTTGCGTTTTAAGTTATCAAAGAGCTCTCGTGAACTAGGGCATCCTTACGAAGAAATTTTGAGAAGAGTTGTGAATATTTGTGTGCATAGCTAGTTTGATCAGCGAACTAGAGTGGAAAGAAGTACATGGGTGTAAGTGGAGAAGGTTATGTGGAAGAATCCCGTGGGTGCTATATCATCTTGTGGAAAAAGGTTTTCCAGTTAGGGTTGCATAGTTAGGGCATGAGGTTTGAAGGAATTTTTACAAAGGAGTGGAGCCACAAAGTTGAGTAGAGCCAAGATCAGGAGAAAGGAAGAAGTTTTAAGGACCTAACGAAGGAATGGCACCAAGGAAAGTAGCAAATGTTTCACCAAAGAAGGGAAAGGGAAAGGAAAACAAGTTGTCTCTACTAGTTTTAATGAAGAATGGTACGTGGAAATGTAGTACCTAGATGGCGTATTGCTTGGTAAAGAATGGGTGTCTCACGTCAAGAAGATGGCCGTCAATGATTACAACCATCGAATGAGCACCATAGAGAATGAAATGACACTAGAATTGGTTCACCCTATAGAGAAGAGGACACCAGATGGAATGCCCATCTATGACGATGAGGTAAAGGTAAAAATGGAGAAGCTTGGTTGTTGCAACTCTACGAGTTTCCCTATTTAGAAAGCCCGAGCGACTATACCAATGGTTGATGTCGCGCATGTATGAAGACCACTTCTATTTCATAGCCGGAGGATGCACATAACCCCCAAACTAATTTCTAAGTTCACCGGCCTTATCTGTGAAGGAGATTCATTAGATGATGACTTAGAAGAAAAATAAGCCATTAAGAAGACCGTTGAGGCTTATGAATACAAGAAGGGTTCGTGCTACTTTGAATTTTTTTAATTACTAACCCAATGATAAGGATGGTCGCACACTTGGTCACAAATTTTAATGGGCAAGAGAGATGAAAAAAAATCAACAAAGAATAGTTGAATGTGTGTCATAAGATCTTGGAGGGAACCATCTATAACCTCTCAAATTTCATTGCAGAGGAGATCATAGATGCCATGTGCGATGAAGAGAAGATCATGTTTGGTAATGTCCTCCTCACCATTGTATTTTTAGAGATTAGAGTTCCCGATGGGCCGGATAAGTTTGTTTAGGAATACCCAGATGAGAACCCCTCCCCGCCAAGAGGTTTGAACAATATATCTGTGACACCATGATGACTATTCATAAGGCATACCTAGAAAAGTGGTATAAGCGGATGCATGATGCATTTGGGGATGAATGGAGAATACCTGAATAATTACCTTCATTAGTGCAAGGAGAAGCTGAGTTCATCGTATACCAACATTTTTGCATCGGTAGATTTACTTTGGTAGATGGCACCAAGAGTCCTTGGTGTAAATTTCCTTTCTCCTTCACAACGCAGTACTTCCAGTCGGGGTCAATCATTTCAAAGAGGTAAAGAAAATCATATTTGATCTAAGTGTAGTGGATCAAGACTACCATGAGTTACGCATGAAACTAATATACCCCAAGAAGCATGCCTATGTGGATAAGTATGTCTCCCATGATGTGCACATGTTAAAACTAGTAACATTACCTATTGCAGGGAGGAAAACAACAAGGGTGTATTTGTGCATAAGGCCTAAGTATGAAAAGGGAACTTATGTTGAAGATGATGTCTCCATTCCTAAATATCCCACCACACGGAAGAATATTGCACTAAGGAAAAGAGATAGAGGAGAAACTCCTGAGAAAAAGGTGTTGAGAACGCAGATAGTGTAGAAAGTAGGGGAACAAGAGTCAGCAGGGCGTGGGCAAGACTTACGTCCACTAGAATAAGTCTCCCATGAGGAAAGAGTCGTCAGTAGAAAGAAGAGTCACCAAAGTAAGGGAAGACTTGCCCAAGAAAGAAGAAAAAGAGAATCCCTGAAATGGAACCACCGGTAAGGAAGAAACACAGGGGTGAAAAAAGGGTTGGACTCAGGCGAAACAGAAAGCATGGAGGCCAACATGGGTGATGAAGATGACAAAGATCATGATGAGGCTCAAAATAATCCTATGTACGATGTACACGAGTCAGAGGAAGAAGGAAATGAAGATAAGGATGAGAATGAAGGAGGCGCTCATGATAAAGGGGAAAGTGAGGAAGTAAACATGAAGGATCAGAAGACCGTGACACTGACCAAAGAGAAGATGGATAATACCATAGAAAGGGAAGTGATAGGAATTATCCAATAGTTCATGGAGCACAAATTCAAATGAAGTGCTTGAGGAAATACTAAAGGAAATGGAGGAAGCACCGGTGTGGGAAAGGAATATGGAAGCATGGGTGGAGACCCGGAGTTAGCAAAAAAGTTTCCCAAAGGCAACACACATAGGTGGAAAGGGAACAATAGTGGCATATGAATAAGAAATGACTTACATTAATTATCCAAATAAGGTACTATACGCATGCTTCTAGAAGAGGTTACAAACCAACTCCTTGCTTGGTCTTCTTTCAATGAAGAGGGTGCGTACCCGCAGCACAAGGAAAATGATATCTTGGGATTTTGAGTCCCACATTGATGAACCTAAATTTGAGGTAAATTGAGATGCATTGATGAAGATACCATATGACAAGGGAGTAAACCCTCTGGTGAATTCCCAACAACTATCCAATGAGTAAGTTTGCAATGCGCTCAAAAAAGTATCGGTGGAGGTAGAGGTAAGAATCTTTGACAAAAATGACAAATAAGGGTCTTGGAGGAAGAGCTTGAGAAAAATAATGAGGAGATCATTGAGTGGGAAAAAGAGATAAAATATAAGGAATTGATTAGTGCGCAATTAAGGCATGAGCTAAGGGATGAAAATGAAAATGTGTGTGAAATCCATAAGAAGATAGAGGCCATTTTAGACACCATAATCTTGAAAGCACCTGACCCTGCCCCACTTGAGTAGAAATATGAGTCAACCATGCAATGCTTGGAAGACTTGACCCGTATCCTCACCATGGAAAGGTGACCACTCACATTAGATTCAATAGAGGAGGTGATGGCATGCCAAAAGGAGGAGGAAAATCTGAAGATTAGGGAGACAGTGACTCGTACTTTGAGCTCCTCCTTGCATGTAAAAACCACCACATAGATGGTGAAGCCTTATATGACAACTATGCCAACAGGATAGAGTAGCAAACATATTGGTTGCTACACATGAGGTAGACCTATAATATTTTCAGGTGAGGCACAAAGGTAATAAGGTGGAGTGCGACAAGATCCTAGCTAAAGTTGAGAAGAAATTGGAAGTAATCGAGACCTTGTAGGGTTTGATTAAGAATAAGCTAAAGGAACTGTACCCCCAAGTCACTCGTAGGATGGATGCACTAGGCGATCTTAACAAGCAACTGGAAAAAATTGTAGATACGTTGAAAGCTAAGAGCGAGGAACTTAGTTTTGATGAAGTGAGTGCATTAGTGGGTGACCTACTTCAATAAGCACATGGAGAAGTAGACGCATGGGAGAAGATTGAGGCATCTGATGAAGGAGTTCCCACTCCTCATGTAGTAGTAGCACATTCTTCTATTCTTCCATTTATTTCATCCTTCCATTCTTTGATTGTTTCGATACCTCTATTCTTTATTCTTTAAGGAAGTAGAATGTTTCCAAGGATAGAGAACATGCATATTGTGGGGTGATGTTGGACCCTAAAATATTGGCTAAGTACCAAGAGGCACGTGCATGCATGATCAATAGATAGAAGGGAACTCAGGGAAAAGTGCGTAGGAAAAAGGGGTTTAAGTGAAACCAGGAGGTGCATGAGAGGCGAGAACAAGGGTTGAAGGACTTAACCATATTTGGCATCATAGAGTCACTTGAAGAAAAATGTGAGGACCTAACTAGGCATGATGAGTGGATAAGGTGCCAACTTGGAACCTTGGAGGTCAAGAAAAGGATATTCCATGTAGGGAATATTCCCAGAGGCATCATTATAGTTAGTGGAAGGTTTGTAAAGAGGATAAACATTCACCAATGGAGGACCACATCGACACTTGGCATGTGATCTTATCAAAAGATAAGTCATGGCGGTGGTTGATGATCCTATTTAAAGAGGTTCTTGGGACTCCCAAAAGGAGGAGATATACAAAGAGGCATGAAGAGAATGTAGAGAGAATGCATAGAAAATGCAAAGAAAGAGAAGGAGAGAAATGAAGTGCTACAAAAATGCTAAGGGTTTAGAGTTTGTGGAGCTAGGGTCTAGAGTAGTTAGTGCTATAGGGTTATAAGGGATACCATTAAACATATGTATGGGTGATGGGATCTGTAACAAGGGATATAATAAGGAAAATTACAGTTAGGATCTCGATCGATAGGTCTGCATGGTTTGGATCTTTGTCATTTAATGTATATGGTCTGAGATGACCCTTTTGAATGTAGTATGGCTACTAGAGACTCTGTTAAATTAATATACATGGATCTATTATGTACATCTTGTTTATGGGTGTAAACCCTCATGTTATATGGATTCTCATGACTTAGATATGGTTTCTTGTACTTCTTACAATGTTATTTAGCTTTTGTGATGCAATCTGTAGTTATACCTTCTACCTTTCAAAGTAGATGAATGTAATTTTCTCTCTGAAAATAATCCTCCATTAATGGTTGAATTCTCTTGCAAAGCTCACATAAAGGAGGGGCTCGGTGCCCACACGTGCATCGGTGAGTGCCCAACGTATCTTTGGATGATAGGTTGGCTCGCTTGGGGTTAGAAAGAAGTATTAACGGTAAAATAATGACTACAAAATTATTTGAGGATATCACTTTCCAGCAGATACCTAGAGGATAGAATATCTTGGCGGATGCCATAGCCATAGTTGGATCTATGGTACACATCCTACCGAGAAACAAAGACATGTCATTATTTTTGGAGCATCTAGGAATACCTACATACGACATGCTAAAATCTTGCTTGGTATGTGAAGTTTTTGGTCCCTTATCCCCTTGGTACCTTGGTATCTATAATTACATACATGACAAAACCTTTCCTCCTAACATTACCCATTATGACAAACAAAAACTTATCCAAGGTATAACCCGTTATATCCTACTCTGGGGCACACTCTACCATCGAGTCTACGATGGGAATCTATTACATTGTCTTAACTCGGAAGATTCCATCTTAGTGGTCAAAGAGGTGCATGAAGGCATCTGTGGGGCCCATACAAGTGGAATGGTTCTTACTAAGAAGTTATTGAGAGTAGGTTATTACTAGCCTACCATGAAAACTGATTCAGTATGTCAAGAAATGCTTGATATGTCAAAAATATGGCAACTTGATACATTCCCCAAAGACAATCATTGCGAACCCATCACAATGTCATGGCCTTTCTTAAAGTGGAACTCGCCTCATAAGGAATCTCACTCCAACTTCCTCTGATGGCCACAACCACATCATAACTACCACTGAGTATTTCACAAAATGGGTAGAGGTTGTTCCTCTTACTTATGTCATTGGTGCGTAAATTTCCAAATTTATAATGAACCACATTATCTACTACGACATTCTTGTTGCCATTGTATCTGAAAATGGTAAGTCTTTTAAGAATAAACAAGTGAAGGTGTTGTGCCAATGCTTCCAAATATGACAAAAATGGTCAACTCCCTATTACCCTCAAGGTAATGGATAGGAAGAAGCCATGAACAAGACTCTTGTTTGCATCATGGAGAAGATGGTTAACAAAACTGGTCGTAATTGGCACCTCAGATTCATCCCACCCTTTGGGATTATTGAACATCCATCCACACCCCTATTGGTGCTACTCCATATTCCCTTGTTTTTGCATCGAAGTTATCTTTCCCCTTGAGATCGAGTTCACTTCTTTGTGCATATCTTTGAGAGATTTTCTAGACAAAGAGGACTATAGAGTGGTTAGACTCACGAAATTAGATCTCTTGGATGAGAAGTACCTCCATGCACTAGACCACCTAAAAATGTATAAAATATGAGTGTGTCGAAGCTACATAAATGGATCATACCTCACACATTTGAGGTAGGATACCTTGTCTTAAAAGAGAATCAGTTCAACACTACCAAAGATTGAGAAAATAAAGGCAAGTTTGAGCCTAACTAGTTGGGACCATATGTTGTGGTCACTAAATTTGGTTCAGGAGCATATAAACTTTCCAATTTTGATGGTGATGAACTTAGGGAACCTATGAATGTCATGCATATCAAACATTTCTACACCTAAGCATTAGGACCCTTCAAAAATAAAAAAGTAAAAGATAAAAAACAACAACAAAAAGTAAAGAGAAATAAATTTTTCCAAGTGTGAAAACCACGTAATTGTGGCACTTTGGACAAGTCCTTTGGTGAAAATTTGTTTCCGCCGTCATGGGAGGGTCCATTATTCATAAGAATCTCACACCTAGGGGTATAATGGCTTTATCTTAGGCTATTTTTTGCTTGTGTCTGAGATCCTTTTGAGCATATCCTTCGTGGCCTTGATCCGGCTGATCCTATTCTTATGTATATATGGAGAGTTTTCCTTTGTACATTCCCATCTAACATTGGGGGCATCTTTACATCTTCACTTTATTGCACATACGTGTGGCGTTTTGCCCTTGTACATTCCCATCTATTGTTGGGGGCATTCGTGTTTCTTCATTTTATTGGACATAATTGTGGAAAACTTTTAGAAAATCCCAAAACATTTAGATAAACTTTTAGAAAACATAAAAACACTCAAAATAAGTGTTCTCAAAATTAAATTAAAAAATATATAACATTATATCCAGAAAATACAAAAACAACGCAAAACGTTTCAAAACTGTCCCACAAAACAAAGTATTATTTTGCTTACTTGGTTGTTTATTTGTACATAGTTTTGTTGGCTTATTGTTTGTTATCTTACATGATTTTCTAGATTAGTGTGTTCTTTGCTTACTTAGATTAAGTCTTGATTTAATCTGTTATGAAGTTCATTAGATTAATTTTGTTTGCATGTTTGTTTATGCTTGTGCATACTTGCATTGTTATTATTTAGTAAGTGTATATGGTAGATTTGATTAAATTTTATGGGTGCTTGTGTTTTTTGGAATTAGGGTAATTTTTAGGGTGTTGAAAGGACCCACATCCTTGTACAATTAAGGATTTTTGAGAGGATCCACAACCTAGGTTATAATGAAGGAGACCACCATTAGGAACCCAATTGAAGTAACCATGAAACCATAATGAAGATGCAGCGACCAGCAACAATGACCACAATGAGTGGATCAACAACCAATGAGGACATCGATAGTAGCAACACCACCGGTGATGGTAAAGAGAGGAGCTACCACCAACGATAGCAATGAGAGGACTAGCCACCAACAACGACGGTGAGAGGAACAACCACCAATGATGGCGGTAAGAGGATAAACCACCAGCAATAATAGTGAGAGGAGTATCCACCAATGACGATAGTGAGAGGATTAGCCACCAATGACAACAATGAGAAAATAAATGACCAGCAATAACACAATGAGAATAGGAGTGACCAATGATGACACACAATGAGCAGAGATGCCCCATGTAGTAGTGGAACCACCTCGAGGAGGATCGCCTCGGGGGATTTGAACACGTGTAGGCAAGCACACAACCATGTGACTTGACCGCACCACTCCCACCCCATCGGCTTTTACGGGTGCTTGTATTGTTTGCTTGTACATTGTCTATTATCATTCACACCATAACATCATATATCATCATACCTAACATCTAAACATCATATATCATCAATAAAAATGATAAGCTACATCATCATAAAATTAAAATCAACATGTATGCTAAGCTAACATCATATAATATCATCAATGGGGCAATATGGATTATTTTTATCCCCCCTCATCATATACCATAATAAAAACATGGGCTAAACATGTTATCTCATAAAAATGTGATAAATATCAAATCCCATCATCATATCCATGTAAAACATCAATGTCCATATACAAAAAGTGTCTCGATATACATCAAATACAAAACAAGCCATTATGGGCATAGATCAAAAATGTGTGCCTTCATCTCGAGCCATAATAAAAATAATACATATATATCATATCAAAAACTATGTGCCTTAATCACAAGGCATATATCAAAAATAAATAAGTAGAATAACATAGTCAACCCTAAATCTTGCTAGTATTAGGACTACCTAGCTTGTGGTATCGGGTGGTAGCATCTGGCTAGGGGGAGGCATCTAAAAGGACCTAACAAATATCGATAGTCTCGTATGATGTGGACCTAGACTAGCAAGCTTGCAATCGACTATATGGAGGTGCCCTCTGTGCCTCCGATATTGTAACATGATATAAATCCCTATAATGCGTAACTTCACCTGAAGCTGATGTAAAATCATATACTAAATCTGGGATCCCCCTGTTAATGCTACGTGATAAAGAGAATAACGCTCTACTATAAGTCTAGAAACATCCACCTGCAACTATGTCCTCTCATCTCCCCATTTTGTTCTCTCTGTCATGAGCTGATATCACATAGCAGTGACTTGATCTCTCTCTACAAAGGTGGCCTCACCGTACCTTACGCCTCAAAGTTTCTCAATCTATAGAACCACTGCTCAACCTATTTCTACTGAGTCTAAACGTAATAAAGGCCACGTCACCTTGTATCATGGTCATGTCCCTCTGCACCTATATAACGACCACCGATGGCCCACCCGCTCCTAGAATAATCTTGTATCCAAGCACCTGTATCTATGGTAGACCCTATGTGGCCCCCACTCCATCCCCATCTCCATCACCCTCACCCCCTACAATATGTGGACTAGCTACTCGGGGTAGTGAAGGTGGAACTCAGTATGATGGACACATGTTGTGCTTGTACCTATGGACCATGTCTTGGGATTTGTGATATAACATGTACTTTTGTAAATCTGATATCTCGAACCCATATACCCTACTGTGGAGGGTCCTACTATGGAGGAGCTTGCATGGTGGAGGCCATTATGGTGGAATTTTTTTGTGGTGGAGGCTACCGTGGTGGCGGACCCTTTCCTTGAGCTCTTTGTAACTTAGCCTCGGCCTCTGGTGGCCTATTCGAGCTCTATCTCGCAAAGCCTAGCCTTGAAGTCTTGTTACTACTACAACTATACACCATCGTAGCCGTGACATGCTTTGTGGAATAATGATCCATTGAGGTACCGCTATCGCGCACCAAGATCCATAATCTATAGTGGTACTGGATCCACTATATGTGCTTGCTTATCCCATACATGTGGTACGACATCTTGATAATCACAAGTTCTCTCCGTGACATTATGTGGGGTCTAAAGTCAAAATTCTCCCGTGCTATACATACATACCACATCTCATCCCCGGAATGTCCTAGATGAGGCTAAGCTACCAGCTGTACCAGTCAACATGATACCACTCAAGAATGTATCTCGTGAATGCCTATCGAAAAAGTTATCAATCTTGACAATGTTAAGCTTAATAACATACCCATGCCACTTGTATAAATGGTATGGTTTCTAGGTCACCATCTGTAGTTGTAAATCATTGATTGGTCATCTATAATACAATGTATATACTAGATGAGATCTAATGTTCTCACCTACTAGCTCCCATCCCATACAATATGGCTCATCTCATGGCTTTAACTCGTAGCACTCGAAGAGGGTGTCCAATGGCAATATGCGATCTCAAACCTATAAAATTCTCACAGACTCGAGCTGCTCATGCCTCTCAGTATGCTATCGAGATATAGATCCCTATATAAATGGACCAAGTATGCCCTTACCGAAGGGATTCCATATTTTGAAGACTATCACTCTGTATCAATTCTGAAATGTAGTTGTTGAGCTTTGTATCAATGCACAAGGAATAAAAGTTATAATTTCTTCCACTTTCTTCCTTTCCCTTGCTTTGTATAACTTGTGTAAAATTTAATCAAGGAATAGAGTTTATGATTTCTAAGATGTATAAATGTGTGTATCTTTGTATGCATGGTTTCCTCTCATCGTTGACACAATAAGCATATTTGGTACACACATCTTTTTTTTCTTCCACTTCTCTCATTTGAGCACTTTGTAAGCATAATGATGTAAGAGATTTGTATCTTTGGTAGATAGATATGAAGACTCGACATTTTAATTCATTGATCTCACTCGCTTCATTGTTGTTTTCTTCTATATTGAATGTGAAACTATTTCGATTCTTCGGGTGTGAGCTTTGCAATATACTCACGGTAGCAATCTTCCTTACCTAATTTTTTTCCTTCCCCCTTATCGCTGTGATTTTCTTCCCTTATACCCCATACGAGCACTTTGCCACATGTTCGGTGGAGTGTCCCTATGTGATCTCTAGCTGATCTAGCCACCCACAAAATTTAGATAGGATTAGGATTATTTTACTTTCAATAAAGGGAGTTGTACCATTCCCCACGTGAACGCGTTTGTGGAGAAACCTAATTCGTCCACCCAAAAATTTCTCACCAACAGCCATCGACTTGTAGGATCAAGAAGTCATCTATTCCCATGATAATCATATGAGAAAGAAGGTGTATGAGCTCCTAAATATTATTCCATTAGAGGAGGATTTTTAAGCTAGTCGGGTAAATGGATTACTTCCATGTGAAGTACCATATTTACAAGCATGGGCACCCATCTCAATTCCATATGTTACAATTCACTTAGTAGTGTTCTTAAAACACTTTATAGCATGTTCACACATCGAAGGAGGAAGCATATGTAATCACCTAATTTCATTTTAATGGATGGCCATAGGACAATAATTCAATTCAAGGAATAATCCTTCCATATGCATGATGAAGACCTATTTCAATAAGTAACAAACAATCACAAAAAGGTTTGAGCATCTTGGAGTTGATTTTTGGTCATGAAGGTGAATTGTGAAGGCCTAAAGGAGTAAGGAAGTGATCCTCATATCTTAACTCCTACCTTGTGGACAAAAATGATCATCATGTTCCCATCACAATTCAGATCTCATAACAATGTTTCTAAACACTTATTCGATGCCCTAGAATGTTTCCATATCTCACAGTGCTTCAATTCAGCGGGTTCTTTATTTTTAGAGGCTTCCTCTTCATCAGATTGATCAAACCTCCCTCATTCATGAAGCATTTCCTCAAATTTCCATCAAAATAAGAATATTCATCAGCAAGAACTTCCCGTCTTTGGATTTCCACCTCTCTCTCTCTCTCTCTTTTCTCTCCCTCCTCCTCCCTCTCTTTAATGTTTTATTTCTTCATTGATGATGTACTTTTCGACTCTTTCTTATTATTCATGAAAGTGACTTAGTGTTGCATTGTAAAATTCCCTTTTCAAAAATAAGAAAGTACTTAATTTCATTCCTAAGAAAATGTGAAAAGTCACAAATGGTGGTGAGATGAAAATTTGCATGGAGGGAAGAGGAAGAGAAATTTTGTATGCTATAAATTAAAATGTATTCTCCATTCCAAAGGGTGTTGAGTTTTGTATCACTCCTACATCAATAAATAAAAACTAAATTTCCTTTATGTTCTTTTCTATGTTCCTCTAACCTCTCAACTCTCCAACTTTGCAATCATGGTGATCTTATATACCCAAGGAGGAAATTTTTGTCCTTGATTAATGAATCTACAAAACTTTGTGTTTCTAGTTTGTTAGTCTTGTTGATTGATCACATTTTTGTTTTATTCTAATTGAATGTGGACCTACTCTTGTTATTGTTAGTGAGAATATGATAGTTCCTACTCATGACATTAACCCACTCTCCTTATTCCTCCTATTCCCCTTTACCTCTCCTCACAATAAATTCCTCCCTTGTACATTGTACAAGAAATTTCTCACATGTTTAGTGGAGTATTTTTGTGTGATCTCTATCCTAATGACCACCCCACAAATTTATTCAATATATATTCAATAATGGGAGCCTACCCATACACAAGAAGGAGTGTACGAGATGTAGTGTAGTGCTCAGTTAGTAAGTCCACCATTATGGCCAATGAGGTCAGTCTGACCCCTTCATATGCATCTTTATTTTTAGGTTTTGATGTTTGTCTTGGGGTTTGTAGGTCTCTTCTTCATCATTGATTATTAGTGACATATAACGTAGTGTAGTGAAGTCGATGTGATAGGTGGAAAATGCTTCAAATCATATAACAACCCTACAAATCTAGTTTTGGACCTCCTGCACAGACCAGGGTGCCCAGAACACAGACTAGGGAACCCAAAGGCACCCTGATACTCTCCTAAGTGCCCCAGTCCACTCATATTTCCCGGATCTACAAGTTTCTAGACCTTGGCATAGTTGTTTCCTCCTCTTTTTTCTTTATTCATTTCTACTACATAGTTTAGCAAGTTCATCAAATCAACTAAGCTCCTTCCAACCCTTCTTTGCATATTAGGGTTTCTATTTTCATTAGCCTAGTTGCTTGGGTCACTTTTTATATTTATTTAGCTGTTATTTACATCATTTTAGTACTGTTATTTATTGTTGTTCCTAGTTATATTAAATACCATTATTCACATTTTAGTTAATCATTTTGGTGAACCCGATCTTCAAATCCACCTTCGATCTAGGGATTTTCTCATCTTTTCTATCATGGCTTCTAATGTTTGTCAAGTCTCTTTGCTTCAATTGATTCAAATGCACCCATCTTGTAAATATGCTCTTCAAAAAACCCTAGAGATTATGCATCTACCTATCAATATTGCCTACCCAAGTCAATGCTATTTTTGGTCATATTTTTGAGGACTCCCTTGATTCCAAATCCAATCAATCTATTTGTAAATCCATTCAAGCTCTTCATTATTTATTTCAAGATAAATTTCAGTCTATGGAATCCACGATTACATCTCTTAAATCTGAAATCCAACATCTTAAGGACGCTTCTCAGGCTCACGTTTGTTCTCCTTCTACATCACATATTGAGTCTATGTCTACTACATGTGCTCACATCAGTGAACCTCAAGTCATACCATTACTAGAGCCTCTCATCTTTGACCATACTACTAAACAACATGACATTCTTACTGAGCTCCTTAGTCATCAATTGATCGCTTTACCACCTACTCATTACTATCCTCCTTATCAGATAGAAAAATATCAAGGTTGTCCATATTGCCATTATCATCGACTCAATGGGCATAATGACAATGATTGTTATGATTTACAATGAAGAATTAAACATCTTGAGCATCAGGGATTTATCTCATTCGTTGCACAACATTTTGTTGCATGCCTATCTACAAATACTACATCTCAATGGGTTCCTAAATCTGATTTGTCTATGTCTAATGAGCATCATGCCATAATTTCTAAGGAAAGTCAAGAACTGCCTAAGCAATCACCCCTCAAAATTGACACAACACCTCTTCTTGAGTCATCTATGGTATCACCAAGTCAACATAAACAACCTCCTTTAAAAATCAATGCAACACCTCTTCCTCTCAAGTCATCCACAACATTACCAAGTGAAATTACACAACCACCTCTCAAAATCAGTCCACCTTCTTCTCCTATCAAGTCTTCTACAGTGTCATCAATCCCTCATAAGCTAAAACCAATCACTTTTTCAAAGCTACTACTCCTACTAATGAACAAGACACATCTCAAATTCCACCACCATTGTATGGTCCTACTTGTTGCTTTGGCTTACCATTGTGTTGGCCCTCTCTCTTATCATGACACAAACAACACTCTCCCACAATGACATGGCACCTCTTGCATCGCTACATAGATCTCCATCATCATAGTACACTTGGGCCATCACACTTATTCCCCTCATCCGGCATTCACACGTGTCTTATATTCAATCACTTCACACCTAGCTATTTACACACAAAATACACTAGTATTGTCATTACCGAATGACACACTTTTACTTCGGTTCACACTTTACTATTGAGGTATTACTACACATGAAACCCACACACTGCATTATAGGTATTACACACTACATCTCATATCATACATCATACATACTATATTTAATCTACATCATTTCGACCTTTACGCATCTATACATCTTACATCATACATCTTACATTTAGACTACATCATTTGGATTATTTGCACATTTACATATCATACATACACATCATACTAGTCTTCATCATACATATACAACACTTTCATGGTCTACGAGTCTAGCATTTTACATACTACATCGCGCGCATCTTACACTTGTTAGTCTACATCGTACATTACATCTTATACATCGTACATTGCATCTCGCATTACATCTTATACATCATACATTATGTATTATGCTCATCACACGGTTGTCTATTATTATCGGGCATATTGCATTGTCTTCACACGTTGCACTCACTACCCTATGATGCACTTTAGTACTCGGTCTATACTCATTGCGAGGGTTTACCAATCAAATAGACCTTATTCTCATTACACGTTCATCATTCATTATTTCTTCATGTGACATTCCTAGGTTAGTGACATACATTATAGGCTAAATGGTCACCTATTCCCATCATATTGTAGTGGTATATGATTTAGGCTACATCACCACTCCCTCTATTCATCTTGTAGTGGTATACGCTTTAGGCTACATCACCACTCCCTTTATTCATCTTGTAGTGATATATGCTTTAGGCTACATCATCACTCGCTCGATCAATTTTTGTGATATACTCGGCTATAAGGGTCACACACACATCATCACTAGGTTGCATATCTTCACAACATATACACATTCATCACAACGTGTTAGACACAATACCCACATTTCGACCATTTATTGATGACGCACTCTCGTTTATGGTTCATTCTTGATTGTTGAGGGGGAAAACCAAATGAACCTCATTACATAAATTTTCATTCACTCATGGAGCATGCAGATCCTACCATCCATCTTACATTGCATTCCATCCATTCAAAACATAATGTATAGCATGGTTACTTCCACTCTTGCTTACATTTACCTATACATGTTCACTTATTACACATGCTAGATAGGTCTCTTGTATGTCAATTATTTATACCATACACACATGCACATTCATGCCTTTGATTAGTTATGATCATAGATATAGGTCTCTTACATGCAGGTACGGATGCTCGCCTTATACCCTTTCTACACCTTTGGTTCTTTGGGGGCATCCATATTTCTCTCTCACAGTGCTATTGTTTCATTTTTACTCAACACTTTTTCATTACTTGGTTATACAAGCTTTTGTCATCTTGGTTATCTTTCTAACATGCTAATGGGTGCTTCATGTGTAGAATTTATTATGCGTGGATCTTTGTGTCCATCTTTGTTTTGTATATTGTCTATTATTATGTGTTTTTGTATGCGAGATTTTACCTATGTTTGGTGTGCACACTTGTTTGTCGTATGTTGTCGGGATGACCTTAAGTGTCTTGCGAAATCGTGAGTGATGTCCCATGTTTGCAACTTGCTTTGGTGGTCTATATTACTTTTCTTGCGTGTTTATTTACATTCTAGCTTACACACTATTTGTATAGCCTACACTTGTCTTTTACATGCATGCTTGTTCATACTAAAACTTTCTTTCTATCCACTTGTTTGTGCGCGACTTGGTTTCATTCCCTTCCCCCTGCGGGGCATAGTTACAAAGTTCATGTGGTTGGTCCTATTTTGGGTTTGCATTATCCTATTATTGAAGTCACATGCGCCCCGAAAGAGGGGGGCATCATTTGGGGTTTTTTACATTCTACACATAGCTTCTACATTGGTTCAGTTCAGTGCACTTTCTGCCCTTGGCATTGTGGGTTATATACAAGTGGGTTCAAAATAGTCTATGAACCCTATAAAAATAGAATTTATAGGACATGGTTGTCCTTAACATTATGGGGAGTAGTTACAGGTTAGAGGATACAAAAAAATTCCTCTCTACACTACTACGGTCATAGCTACTGGATCGTCCAAAAAATCAGGCAGTACATAGATCTCTTCACACACATTCAGGGAAGCAGTTTTAGGTTGGAGGATATAGTAGAATTCCTCCCTACCCTTCTTCAAAGATATTGTGTCGATCATCTAAAAAACCCGGATAGGATATCCTCTCTCTACACTCTTTCTCTCAACATGGATTAGGTGCGCATGTTCCTTTTTTTATTTACGTATTTTACATGCTTTCACATACATATACATGTGTCTTTTACATGTGTTTTCATATCCATATGTGTATTTGACTACTTGATCATTTTCTCCTTGTAGGTCCATCCGTAAGAGAAACAAGCAATCAATAACAACAACTACAACAAATGGGGAAACAACAACAACATCTTGCGACAACACACACACCATACTAATCATGTAGGTACATTACACACATCAGAAAATACACACATGTTTCTACCCTAGGTTCACTCTCATTAAATGTTTTGTGCATTTTCATCTTTAGTTTCCACACTCCATCATCTTTTTGTCACTCCACACTTTGTCTAGTCCTTTAGCATGTTTCTACATCACTCTACATGGATTATCAGGTACACATCTCTATCTACTTTATGTTACCGAGCTTTCCGCTCACCAACATAAAGTGGGGAAAATGTAGACACAAAATCATGCACTTTAGACATTATTTAGTCCCGGTCTTATATTATTATTCATATGGTTTTTGAGTGAAGAAAGTACTAATTAACCCCGTCTCTTAGTCATTTTTATTTAATTTCTATCGTAATTCCCGACCTTCACCGCACATATGCCCAATAATTTTTAATACTTTCCATCATTTTATCCTTGATTGGGGCACTCGGATAGTCTTTGGGGTGCTGTTGGTGACTGGTCCCGGTTGGGGTGCCCTCATCCTTTTTACACTTTCCCACCATTTTTGGGTACTTTCTAGTTGTTTGAGCTTCTTATCTTCTTAGCGGTTGGCTTTTTCGGTGTTAATTATGAAATTAGAACAAGAGAACCATATAAATATAAAGTTATGAGACCATAATGAGGGACCCAACACTAAGCACTATTATCATCATCTAAGGTTGCATCCATCTAGCTCCATCACAAAGGCACAAGGTTGGTTCATCTACATCCATTGCATATGAGACAATTTTATTCTATTCCACCCACCATTCTATTACATTTTTACACATAGTTATTGCTCACTACTTTCACAAAGTGCGACTGGCACAAGAGCACCTAGGGCATGATTACACACACTTCCATATATAACTACATCAGGTCTAAGATGTAGTGCAATGCTCAGTTTGTAATTCCACCATTGTGGCGAGATGAGGTCGATCGACCCCTTCATATGCATCTTTATTTTTAGGGTTTTATGTTTGTCTTGGGGTTTTTAGGTCCCTATTGATCGATTAAACTCTTGCACTTAGTTGAAAAAATATAAAAGGATCTCACAGGAGAACAAAGTGCATTCAAAAGTGTGGAAGCATCGGAGAGGATCACACACAGAATAGAGACAGATTCAGGACTTAGCCATTTTTCATGACAAGGATCCATTTTTAGAGATAGTGTGAAGAGCACTCAAACTGATTGGAGACTTGTGCGACACACATTGGCTATTTTTGGCTGATTAGCTACAAGGAATTTTACATGGATGTAGGCTAAAGATAGAGTGACGAATTGATAGTTGACAAATAGAGATCTATTGTTAACAATCTTGCATGTAAGCCTATTTTTAGCGGTGCGTGGCTAATAATAGCATGCAACCTATTTTGGGATTAGATAAGTGGTGAAGGGAAAGTCCCTACCCTTATAAATATATAGTGAACCTATCTAGTGAATGTCTAGTAGATATAAGATATATATATATATATATATATATATATATATATATATATATATAGGATAAATATATGTGTGAGAACTAGGGTATAGTGAGATTTTCTTGCTAGATCATTACGCGCATGAGTGTGTACTACTATTATTGTAATGAAGATTCTATTTATTTACTACAATTAATATAAGGAAGCTTGTGGACTGAAAAAGGTGTTATCATGATTATAATTTAGTATTGCATGCTTGATTCCATCATGGTTATCTGTTAGATTTGTTACGTTCTAGATCTAGGTCTGAATATGCATTGTATGAAAGATATATTAGTTATAGCTTTGCATGATTAAAGTATTCATCATGCTAACATCCTGCAACAACAACCCTAAAGAGGGGCTTGGTACCTTTGTGCACTTCGAGTGAGTGCTCAGTCTAGGCTGAGTGATGTGCCAGATGCACAGGCTTGTATTGCTAAATTCTAGGCTACATCATTGGTTCCGTTGTCGGGACCTCTTTTTCAGTTGTTTTCAGGATGGTTCATGATGAAGACATATTGGTTGACCTTAGCAAGTGTTGAGGAGTGGATACACGATCTGAAAGAAGAATACACATGATGGTTCAACACTAGATCTGAGTTTAACGCATGCGTGTGGGTGGAACAAAACAGTATGACAGTTTATATGAGAGCTTATTCGCTTTATCTTTCTGTAGAATTGAGTGGTTGATTGCATATGCATCTAAGTGGAATTGGAGGTATCACACACTTGTCTAGACACATGAAGAATTCTAGGCCCTTTATTATGCTGATTTGATTTGGACTCGAGTTATGGATATGTGGTTCCGTGGTGTTTTAGACAGTTATGTCTTGGAGTACTCAATTTTTAGATATTCGTGTCTAGAGGTAGCTGAATTCCAGTTTTTACGATATACAAGAGGAATTTACTCCGCAAGGCATTCCATTTCGATCAAGATCCTAATGGTAACTTTGAATTTAGAGAGTAAACCGATGGCTAACTAAACCCCACCACACACGGGGGTAGGAGCAGGTTTGGTGAAATATGGTAGACCTAACGTTATGAAAGGCGAGAGAGGAGAGGCAACTTAAGTATAATGAGGAATGTAAGAGGGAAGTACGAAGCGTGGGAGGTTGTAGAGAAAATGGCGTTGTGGAGAAAGATAGTTCGGGAAGGAGTTGAAGTTCACACAGAAGATGTGGAACCCAGAGCCTCAGGAACTCCCCCATTTGGGAAAACATGACAGGGAACCCTCCTTGGCCTCACGTAGAATTGCCTTGACTGAGAGATGACACAGGGTCATGGGAGCACATCTGAATCCACCTGGAAACCTTACCCTTGCGCTTGGTTTTCTAGCATCTAGTACAATAAATAGTCAACAAGTTAATTCAAGTAGTGGAAGAGTAGGAGCGAGTCTTATAAAGGCATAGTGATGGCAACACAAATGAATTTGTTGTTATATGGGAGTACCTTTTTGGGTGTATCATCTGCATAGAACTCAGGCACACCAATTTTTGGACTAACTTTTGGAAGTGGTAACGCTTCACAAACTGTCGGGTGCAGGTTCAATTCTACTTGTTGGGATACGGGAAGCCAACTTACAGTCCGACACCAGGCTACGGTGCGGGATCAAGAGGCATAGGTAGCTGTAGTTCCAATAGATCTAGTGGTTCTGGAGGTATGGGAAACACAAGAGGTTCTAGATCAAGTGGGTAAGGTCCACACAAACCCCGAATATATTTACATGGAGATGTCTCTTCGTCCTCCAGACTATATGGGCATAGAAGATGTTGTTGAACATGTGCATATGTGTGAAATATTGTGGCATGCAAAAGGGATCATGACTTATGAGTGTAGGGAAATCCAATTTGCTACTACATTACAAGGGCACACACATAGTTGGTATAGAAAGTTTAACCTTGATCAGACTTGCGTAGACTATACAACTTTAAAAGATGCATTCCTTAAAGAGTTTCACATCCCTAAGTTTGAGTAGAAGAGTATAAGTGCACTCAAGGATATTAAGCAAGGCACTACTGAGAGTGTTAGAGAGTATGATGCCCATTTTAAAATGATGTTATCTAATCTTTCTTATGATATACATGTAAGCCAACATGCACAATGGTTCGTTGGGGGCCTAATTACCCCTTTTAGAAGGGAATTATCACATAAGACATACATTGATCCATGTGAAGCACTTGAAGCAGCCTTACGTGCTGAGGTAGTTGGAAGTATAGATGATGGGGTGAGCCCATTTTCAGAAGCACAGATCACAGCTATGGAAAAATAGTTGGAGAAACTATTAGCAAATTCAGCACATGACACGTGCACAAGGATTTGGTGTACAAATTGTGAAGTAGAAGGTCACACAAATGATAGTTTTCCTCACAGATTAGTACGCTCATTGCTTTTAGATTATGAGATATGCCATTTAAACCATGATGCTAGACACTGCCCATTATTACAACGAGTGATAAGGAAGACAGTTTCAAGCTACTATAAAATATGCGAGTCCACAACTCATGACACAAAAGACTACCTACTGATCGGTCGATCCATGACACTATAGATATTGGTGTATAACAGATAGGAGTTTAAGATAACTCCAAGGGAAAGAATGAGCATCAGGACCAAGATCACAATCAGGCACACTATGATCGGAATGAAGGGCATTTTAAAGGCGGTCGTGGTAGAGGTCGAGGATACCGCAAAGGTGGATTTAGAGGACGATGCCATGGTAGTGGAAGAAGTGAGTTCCTCGTGGAACATGTTATACATGTGGATCTCTTGACCACTATAGGCATGAATGTCCTTAGAATATTACATGTTCTTTTTGTAAAGAACCATAGCTATGAGGAGTGCCTGAACTTATATGAGCATCTTAGTAAGCAACATAAACAAGAAAAAAAAGGGTGCGGAATGGTTAGGATACAATGCATTGTGGAAAATCAATGGATGCCTAAGTTGGAGGCAAATTCCAAGGCATTGCAAGTAAAGATCATGACTTGCACCGAGGGTGGCACGTGCCAGAAAACATTGTGCGAGAAGCCTACCATCACTAAGGAGAAGGTTCTACATGCATGGTACCTAGATCCTACCCATCAAAAGGAGGTCTATTAGGAAACCATGGAAGTTCTTAGGAATCTTCGGGTGAGATACAATACTTAAAAGAGCAATCACGGAAGATGGAGCAAAAGAAAGTATCAAAGATGGTCCAAACTGATATAGATGACTTAAGGGAAGTGTGTAAAATGTTACACCAGAAAATATCATTCAATTGTTAGGGGATTGGTTAAAGGAAACACTCCCCGCACAAGTATATAGACTGGACGACAGATCCTACATGTAAATCTTCCCCCTCATAGCCTATATTATGACAAGGAAATCACTCTGAATGTTGTTGTGGATGGTTGGCTATTGAGTAATATACTGATTGATACAGGTGTGGAAGTTAATGTTCTTACCTTAGAAGCATGGGTACAAATGGGAAGACCCCCATTGCAATCATCCTCTAATATATTGTTCATGGCTAATTGAACTAAGGTCACTCTCATTGGGGTTTTGAAGGATCCATCCATTAATATATAAGGGGCCAAGTTCACTGGAGACTTTGAGGTTTTAGCGCTAGCAGAGTTAGATAGCTTCCCAACTCTATTGGGGCATCCTTGGTGCTATACAAATAATGTTGATCTTTGGTTCAACAAGGGCTATATCAGTTTTGAAAACAAGGAGGAGAGAGTTATTATCTCAATAACAGATGGAAAATCTGTGTCCTATGTTGAGCCCTTGAGTGAAGAAGATCTGAATATGATTTATGTACGTGCCATCCGAGATCCATAGATACTTGAGCCAACTAAAGAAGGAATAATTCAGTGGGAGGATGCACAATCTATTAGCGATACTACAAGTGTTTCTTGTGATAATTGGGCTCATAACACCTATGAGTTGGTAGGGTGTGAAGTAAAGAGCATATTTCCTAGAGGTAGAAAACTGCGTTATGTCAGGAGAATAGGTAACAACTCGGTACCTTGTTACACTAGAGAAGGAGATCCTATGGTATTCCTGCATGCCATGGAAGAATAGTGGATAGACCCATTGGAAAGAAGAAATATGTTAGCATATACACTACGTGGGACAATAACACACTTTGGTGGATGGCCCACAAGGATAATCTTGTAGGATGGAATGAAATTAGGATTGCTCTTGCTACTAGGTTCCTCAGGAGAAATGCACCTACTCAAATATGTACTTATTATGGTAATCAACCTATTCAACACCACGTTTAGAAGTGTGAGAGACTCGGACAGAAGGGAAGGAAGCTTTACCACCTTCACTATGGGTGCATAAGTTTTATTCCACTTTACAAGGATGCGCATGTGCTTGGTATGTATATGTTGAAATCCATAGAGAGCATGGAAATTGGTAGGATTTAATTTCCAGAATAACCTAGACGTTTGACTTCTTCTCTACAAAGCCTCCGGTGGAAGAAGCCTTGAAAGTCATAAAAAGCTTAACTATGGGAGATAGTGTCAAGGCTAAAGAACTCCTTCAAGATTTATTAGATGAAGGAGCCTCAGGAGTGCATCTTGTTGAAGAGACAGAGGTAGATGTAACATTACTTCAACGTGCTTGCCTTGAGAAAGAAAAAGGAAAAATGGTCTACTTAGTGGATGATGAAGAAGTAGAAAATATGGATGTAAATCATTCAATGGGTAGGTGGGAGGTGTTCAACAATGCGAGATAAGACCACACACACCTATCATCAGCCTATGAAGACAAATAAGGTGAATAGTAGATCGGAGGATGAGCCCAAGGAAGCCATAATTGGGGACTATTGGTCAGACTCTGAAGTGGAAAAAATCATAGAGTTACTAAGGGATTACCAGGACTTATTCCCTAGGGGTACCATGAACTTAAAGGCGTGCATGAATCGTTAGGGGAGATTAAGATAAAACATAAAGAGGGTGTGCACCCAGTTAGAAAGAGACCCTATAGGATGAACCCCAACTTGTGTGAAAAGGTCAAAGAAGAAATTGAAAAAATGTTGAAGTCTAGAATTATCAAACCCCTTGATGAGTTAGAATAGGTTAGTCCAATGGTGATCAGTTTCAAGAAAGATGGATGGATTAGGATTTGTGTGGACTACAGGGAGTTGAATGATGCATGTGTGAATGATCCCTTTGCTACACCATTCACCGAGGAAATACTAGAAGGTAAGGCACAAAATATATTCATTCACGAGATGGATTCTCTGGGTATCATCAGGTTCAGATTGCACAGGAGGATCAGGAAAAGACTATGTTTACTACTTGAATGGGGTAGATTTGCCTATCTTGTAATGCCTTTTGGTCCGAAAATGCGCTTTGTTGTATTTTCGTGCATAGTTGTTCAAGCATTCAAGGAATTTATTCACAACTTCTTACATGTATATTTAGATGATTGGATGGTGTATGGATTAGTTAAGGATCATTGTGACAATCTGCACTTAATGTTTGAAATATGTAGACAATTGAGTATCTCTTTAAACATCAAGAAATGCATATTTACTACACCATTTGGGATACTTGTTAGGACACATAATCTGCAAGGAGGGTTTGTTGGTTGATCTAGCCAAGGTTGCAGTCATTATAGGCCTAAGGGATCCTACTAGTTAGAGTGAGGTGCACGGATTTTTGGGTCATATAGGATATTACAGGAAGTTTATCAAAGGATATGCAAAATTGTCGCACCGTTGGAAGAGTTACTTAAACGGAAAGGCATGTTTTGCTAGGGAGAACCGCAACAACGTGCATTCGAGATGTTAAGGGAAAAAATTACTACCTCACCTATTCTGCATTTTCCTTCATGGGACCAACCCTTTCATGTACATGTTGACGCTTTGGCACGACCATTAGTGTGGTGTTAGGCTAAACTGGAGAAGGTATTGTAGATCATCCTATCTATTTTGCTAGTAGAAAGTGATTCCCATAGAACAAAATTACACAACTACAATGCATGAAGCTTTGTCAATGGTCTTTGTGCTACATAAATTTCACTAGTACCTACTAGCTACACCATTCGTATTTTATACAGATCACATGGCATTGAAGTATTTGAAAAAAACTGTTCTACAAGGGCACATATGTCAATGGGTGCTCTTATTTCAGAATTTGATTTCACAATTGTGGTAAAACTAGGGAAAAGTAATTCTGGACCAGATCATCTATCCATAATACAGTCAGGAGAAGAAGCACATGCAATTGAGGATACCATTCCAGATGCACAGTTATACAGGTTACAATGAGTGCCATTAGAACTAGAAGACATTGATGTCTTTTTATGAACATGGATGACACCAAAAGGAATGAAATCCTTGGAGAAGAAACAAATTGCTATATCGTGGAGCCCCTATATTTTAATCGGTGGTGGTATCGTGACGACGAAAATCAACACGTGAACTTCTGCGCACCCGACCTCTCGAGGTCATGCCGAGATAGCCAATGTGGAATTTGAAATGGGAGTGAAAGTGATGGCGATGACCAAGATAATTGGGAAACCTTATGTCTTTGACACGCAATAATAGAATCATGAATCTAAGGTAAAGAATGCTCTCCTAACCTAAAGGGGTGTAATGGTAGGGTCTGATATGATAGCTACTTGGAGACTCCAATCAATGTCTAGCTCACCGAGATTCTATTGGTGGGTTGTGGAATACGTGGAAAGTAACCTGCAGGTGCCTTGTATGGGTTTCCAGACAAGGTCATGGAAATTGAGACAAGAGACGTAGTGGAGCTGCAGGAACTAAGGGTGATTCTTTGGTCTCATCCAGAAAGTCTTAGCTTTGATCGGCTGCTATGTTTAACAATGAAAGCTGTGTGATGATATCAGGCGGAAGCGGTGAGGATATGAATACCTGTGTGTATAGGCTAGTGTCGATATCTAACTGACTAGTAGGTCCATTGGGTTGTGGGACCTGTGGGTCATAACCAAAGACTCGTTGAGGCTGAGGCCTTGGAATGGTCATACATGCAATCAAATCCTATTCCCAGGAGTAGTCCAAAAGTTATAGGCCTTGTTAGCAGCTATGTTTAAAGTTTCTAACTATCTTATTTTTTCTATGTATGTGGTAGGTGTGCGTAATATTGTTAAGCATAGACTTGTGTCAATGTCAGTTACTAACTTTGGCCCGTTGGGTTGTGGGACTAGAGGATCACAACCATAGGTATTTTCTTGATGTGGACCGTTGATGGTCATATAAAGTGAATTTGATTCATTTTCGGTGAATAAATTATTTATCAAATGAAATCTAAACTATATTTTTGGTTTTTCTCAATATATAAGAACAAAACAATAACCAAGCTAATCTATGGAAATAAATGTTTTTGTGCTTTTCTAACTTTTCAGACAATGCATCTAATCTAATAAACAATTTAAAGAAAACAAATAGTTGGCTAGATGTAGCTAGTTATCTGTGCAGATGTGTGAATATAAATCTAAGATCTACTCTAATTCAAATAAAATCTCTCCAACTCTACCTCAAAAGTGAAGAATAAATCATGACTCTAACAGAGCTATCATTCACCCACTATTTCCCTGGCAATATTGAAGAGAAAAATTCCTATTGACTTGATCTACTTGTAACTATCTGATTAATTGAAATGAATTATTTCTCTACTCTATTTGATATGTAATTTGACAAAACAAAGCAAACAAATACACAACTCCAACTTGGAAGAGCAAGAGCTTTGGAAAATCCGAAAGTATGAGTATCTATCCCCTCAGTTCTTTCCTTTCTTTCTCTGAGTGTTCATGTGAGTCCAAGGATGGGAATGTAAAGAACAACAACAAGAGGATGGCACTTGAGCAATGACAGCTTGGAAGAAATCTGGGTGTAATGCAGGTAGAAGAAAGATAGCACAAGAGATATGAACTTGGCTATGCAATTCCTAGCAAGATTATTGCAGCAAAACAATGCAAGATACACAAAATTCTCAGGCCTTTTGCTTGAATACAAGCATGGAATATATAGGAATGGAGGCTAGAAGGTTACTTCATGCACAAGGAATTGAAGAGGCAGTTCTACTCATTAAATCTATTTAAAAAAAAAAGGAACTAGGAGAACCAAGCAAACGAAGCTATTTTTAGCAAATTCAAGTCACAGACGCGTTCAAAAGATAAACTTAAGTGAATCGTCGCATGCAATTTCTCACGTGAAGATTCTGGAAAAATTGATCAGGACCACCACCTAGGTAGGGTGGCGGTTTTGACACTTAAGGCCAAAGCAAGCACAGAATGAAGGGGAAAACTAAAAAATGCAAGGAGAAGCTATGTAAGGCTATTTAGGCTACAAATATATACTGCAAGTGGGTTTTTGGAGCTCGAACACCTTCTCAAAAGGATTTTGAATCATCACTAGGGACTTTTGTAACCGTTTTCCTAAAAATGTAGCACGTGCAATTTTGGGTGCGTACATATTGCCCCCTCAGAGAAGCATCTTAGCCATGAAGAGGCGTAAAACGTAGATTCTGAGTATGGTGTTCCCGAAATGGGGAGTTATAAGCTATACCTAACATGCCCATGTGTTGAAATCTCGTCATCCAAACTCCCGCTACCTACAAGAGAAAAGAAGACTCAAGTGCAGATAGATAAAATATTGAAAAATAAACACTAAATTAAAATGACAAGAGGACTTACCATCTGTGTGGGGATATAGAAATATACCCGCACTAACACTCCAAATTTCTGTGAACACATACACACAAAATGAAGTTATAACAACATATATATATATATATATATAAACAAACTCATTTTCAAATTCATATACACATACTAACTTGGTGATTTTGAGCTCTGAGCCCACGGTGATCATTTTTTTCTTTTTTGAGTATGGTTGATTTGGAATGGATTTGTGTTAGGCTCGCCTTTTCTTTTTGAATACTTTTGAGAATAACTCCTAGGAAATTCGTAACTAGAGCGGTCATAAGGGGCCTCAAAGGGCGATAGGCGAGTGCCTTTATTGCTTAGTCTCCATTTTGTGAGGCATATGTGATGTTTTTTGGTATTTCATGCTCATTGCGAGCGTTTTGACCACACCTAGTGCGCGATGGAATTGTACAAAACTACGACACACCATGATATGTACATATATCTCTTTTTGGCTTGGTTATTCCTTGCATAGAGTTGTCTTACATTGATGATTTGATTCACATGTGTACTCTTAGATGTTTAGAATTTCCAATTTTCTATGCTTTTCAAAATGTATGCAATGGATGTGAAATGATAATAGAATAATTTCTTTTTGTATTTTATGATGCTGATATATGATGATGCAAACACGATGTGATCTTAAGCTTAGTTTATTTTACAATCTTCAGTACTTTGTATTTGTCTTGACAAAATGTGATGACATAATGATATGATGAATAGATATGCTTGCCCTACTCCTAACCCCACACAACTAGTAATATTCGAGGGCTCAACACCGAGAGTTAGAAAGGGCACAAGCCATGAATTTTTTTGAATGGTAATGGTGAGACAAAGACAGAGGTTTGACAGAGCCAAATTGGGACGCTACAACCTTACCCCACTAATGCTACCTCATAGTTTAGAATGTGAATTTCTCTGCAGTTTATCTAGACTTGGATCCGTAGATGGCCACTTGGTTGACAAAATCTGGTTTTAAGGTTTTGAATTCTTCTTGGAATTTTGAACATCTAATTCACTTTGTTTTGACTTAAGATTTCACAATAATTGATTTAATTGTTTATGACTTTTAGGTTTGTCAAAGAGACCCCTACACCTTGCCCCATGCTACTAGTAGGAAGCACGGGCTTATCACCATGGACAAAACATAGGTGAGTAAGGGAATTTCCTTCCTTTCCCAACCCTACGTCACTAGTAAGAAACACAAGCTCAACACCGTAGATTGGTAGGGCAAAGAAATGTGTAAAATAAATTTTTTTTGTTGATTTGCATTTGACTTACTTATTTAGGCAAAAATGTTTAGAATGTTCTTATTTCCAAGGAGATGTATGTGGGATAGATGTGACACCATGAAGCTTCTAGAACAGACCATGAACAAAAGACACCTATCCTAAGAAGAGACCAAAAGTAGAACCAAGTATGCAGGCCTTGGTATGGTTACTGTCAAAACTTTGTCTTGTCTTGTTTGGATTGATAAATGATTCAGAAACATTTGATGACACCATGAAAATTTGAAGAGATATGATTTGAATGTTTTGTCAATGTTTTTCAGAAGTTTTTAGGAATTGCTATAAGAATAAGTCCCTTGATCACAAATTTACAAAATGAATGGACAAATGAAAATGCAATGTAGATGCAATAATGTACATATGAGAATGCTTTGATGGATCATGCGTAGTATCTCTTTAGGTGAAGGGAGTTCACGATTCACTAAACTCCTCACCTTCTAGAGTACACAAATGGAATGCGCCATTTTTATAATCTTCCACCACTCGATATGGACCTATCCACCTAGGTCTGAACTTTCTTCCCTCATCGGTCTTCTTGTCAATTCGGCTATCGAGCCTTAACACCAAATCTCCTTCGTAGATCTCACGTTCATATACCTTTTTATTGTATTGCCGAGCCATGCGGTCAGCAGTATACACTGTTGTGCCATTTCTTAGCATTCAATCTAACTTCATCGAGGCTTTCTAATTGGGAGAGATGAGCTTCTTGATAACCCTCTTCTCCTAGGATCCCATGTAACGAAATGCGGAGGCTGGGTAGTTTGACCTCCAGTGGTAGAACTACCTCAGCACCGAACACTAAAGAAAAGGGAGTCGCTCCCATTGGTGTTCTAACCAACGTTTGGTAGGCCCACAAGGCCGAAAAAAGCTTCAGATGCCAATCTCGTTTATTCTCCTTTACATTTTTTAGAAGAATCGACTTTAAAGTCTTATTGGTAGCCTCAACTTGTCCATTAGCTTGAGGGTAATAGAGAGAAGTTGTGTGATGACTTATTTTGAACTTTGCACACAACTCACGCACCTTGTCATTTTTGAAAGACATGCCATTATCGAAATAATGACCTATGGCACCTGTACCTACAAATGATTTGGTTCAAGATGAACTTAGCGATTACAGAGCCAGGGATAGTGGTAAGGGGCATGGCCTCTACCCACTTGGTAAAGTACTCTGTGGTTGTAATTATGAAATTATGGCCATCTATTGACGAGGGAGAGAATTTCCCTATCAGATCTAGGCCCCACATGGAGAAGGGCCATGGAGTTGCGATCGGTTGTAAAGCTTGTGCCGGTATGTGGATTTCATGGGAAAACTCTTGACACTTGTGGCATCTGTGCACAAACTCTACTACATCATGTTCGAGGGTGGGCCAGAAATAGCCCATCCGATGTATCTTTTAGGCAGTAGCGTGGCCGCCAAAGTGACCACCACATACCCCACTATGTGACTCATAAAGAATCTTTTTAGACTCTTCAAAATCAACACATCTCAATAGCATTTTGTCAAAGGCTTTGTGATAAAACACCTATTCCAGGATGACGTACTTGGTGGTAATTATGTGTAACCACCTTCTTTGTTGTGACGTTTCCCCTTCTGGGTATGTGTGGTCCATGATGAAATTGATGATGTCAGTGTACCAAGGACATACAGATAGGGGGCCTGGTTTCAATGAAGTATACACACTCGTCGAGAAATTCCAAATCTACCAAATCACCCTCGTCTAATGGATTATCAGCCAACCAATCTGCGATGATTTGACCCTTAACTAATTTTTGATTTACAAACATTAGCTCGAACTCACCCATTAATGTAATGAAACGCCCAACCTTTTTAGACAAGGATCCTTGCATGAGGAATGTATGTAAGTGGTCTGTCTTGATGATGACCCTTGTCTCTTGATTAAGCATGTAATGTCTTAAGCACTTGGTTGTGAAAAATATGGTAAGGCATTTCTTTTCTGCCTGCGTGTAGCGTGTCTCGTAATCAAGTAATGTCTGATTGATAAAATAAACAGCTCGTTCTCGTTTGTCATCATCCTCTTGTGCCAACATACATGCCAATGAAACATCTATAGCCCATGAAATATAAGATCAAAGGGTGATCTGACCTTGGTGGCATTAGCGTGGGAGGGGATAACAAAAATCACTTAACGCCTTGAAGGCCTCATCACATTCCTCTGTCCAATCTAGGCTATAATCTTTCTTTAACAAATTGTTGATTGGATGAATGGAAAATTTCAAGTCAGGGATGAACCTTCGGATTGCACCAAATTTCCCAAGGAAATATCTAATACTAGACTCTCCCGATGGCAGAATCATTTCTAACACAGTCCAGATTTTGGTCGGGTCAACATTAATTCCTCGTGAAGATATAATGTAGCCCAAGAGATTTCCACATGTTACACCAAATACACATTTCTCTGGATTCAATGTGACTCCATACTTAATCAAGCGAGAGAATGATATGAAGCACCTCTGGGTGATCGCAGCGCTTCCTCGCCTTGGCCAGGAGGTCATCCACATAGCACATTACTTGTTGGTACATAGCACCAACATTATTAAGACCAAATGGCATGATGACATAATAATAAGTTCCCCAAGAAGTTATAAACGTAGTTTTAGCTTGATCCTTGGCTGAGATTTTGATTTGAATGTATCCTGAAAACCCATCCATGAGGGACAACAACTCAAATCTGGTTGTTGCATCGATGATAACATCAATGGATAGTAGTGGGAAATCATCCTTGGGACAAGCCTTGTTGATGTCCCGGAAGTCTATAAAAATACGGATCTTTCCATTTTTTTTTTGAGAATGGGGACAATGTTAGATACCCATTGTGAATAATCAACTGGCTTGATAAATCCTACTTGGAGAAGCTTTATTACTTCTTCTTTTACCATAAGGGCTACCTCTGGCTTCATAGGTTTTGATTTTTGCTTAATTGGTTTAGTTTCGGCTTAGTAACATGATTGTGAACTGCAATGTGTGGTGAAATTCTGTCATTTCCTTATAACTAAATGTGAAGGCCTTCCAATGTTCCTTAAGGACTTGGGTATGAATTTATACTTCCTCTAGAGTTAAAGAGGACCCTAGTTTTAAGATTTTTGGTTCCTCCTCCGTTCCGATGTTTATATCAATCATTCCCTTAATTAAGGAGGCATTACCCTCCTCAAACTCAAGTAGGGCTGGCAGAAACTCCAAGTCCCCTTCCTCTTCTACCTCATAAATTTCAAGATCTCTTCCCAGAGATGACTCAATCATTGGATTCCCAAAATAAGAGGAGGAACGTGGAATTAAGGAAAAGTCTACCTCTTGACAAGTAAGATGCAATTCCACCAAAGTGTTTAAATAAGTTAAAGTTGACTCATCCCCATCGACAGGGTCTGAAGAGTCAAACTGGCCCTCAGCTTCCACGTATGTCAACATTGACGCCACTGGTGCTTTACGAATCAAGGATTCAATGCATGGAGTGAAACCGTGAAGTTGGTGTCCTCTAAATCATTACTTGGGGTGAAGTGTGAGGTAGAAGTTGCTATAGAGTCTACCAGAAGGTTCTATTCATGTGGAACTACCTCGATTGATATGAAATCAAATCCCTTAGTTAGGTCCAACACGACAATTTTATAGAGTTGTAAGTGTTCAGCCCTAGTCTCGTATACCTCGAGATACCTGATTTGTGACTAGTTGTGAATCACCCAAAACCCTAATATTAAGGATTCCCATTCTCTTGGCTATAATGAGACCTAATAGAAGAGCTTCATACTCAGCCCCATTGTTTGTACATTAAAAATTCAATTTAAAAGCAAAAGATAAGACCCTTCCTTTGGGCGAGGTAAGGATTGCACTTGCCCAAGACCGAAGCGACACTTGGCCCCATTAAAGTGGAGAGTCCAGCTAATCACTCGGAAAGACAAATGTTGAGTCATCCTTTGTAAGTTCTTCTTTTATTTCAGTTACATCTACCATGCAAACCTCATCTGCTGGAAGGGAACCAGTCCCAAAGCACGTCCCATACCCATGGAATCGAAGGGAAGAAGGATAGGCAAATCCTTTTCTAATAGTTCAATAATCTTTGTTGTAGTTCCTAGCGAAACTGTCTCTACAACAATGCTTTCATCCTTGAAGGCCGGAATACCCTCGATCAAACCTATAACCTCTAATTCCGTTGTGGGAACCAAATTTTCTTCTGGTAACATGCTTACTAGTTTGTTTAACTGGTTGGTGGGAAGCTCGAATTCAGAGTGGACCCCTGGCCTTTTCTTCAAGTTGGCTAGGTGTATGTCAAAGGGCTTTAGATCACCCTGAGTGACAAATACTTTCCCTAAATGTAGGAATCTGACTTCTTGGAATAGGGTGGATGGGATTGCTTTCATGCGGTGTATCCAAGGGTGACCAAGAATCATATTATAGTTGGTTTCCCGATCTATAATATAAAACTCAGTAAGCATTGTCTTGGGTCTAAGAGTGACCGGTAATACTATGGTCCCGATCAAGGTTGCCTTGAGACTATCATAACCTCTTAATGTGTTTCACGTCGAGGAGCAATTAGTCTCCCCATATCCTAACTTTTGAAGAAAAGAGAAGGGGACGATGTTAACTGCTACCCCATCATCGATCATCACACGCTTCACATAGTTGTTATAGATCCAGACTTGCAAAAACAGGGTTGGATCGCCTCTATGAGCTATTTCAGCATCTGTAGGCATCTTGCTTATGTCAAATACAAACCCAATATCCCTTTCGGGCTATCTTGGAGGGAAAATGTCAAAGTCTATATGGTTTATCTGCACCTCCAGTGGCGGGGGTAACGTTAGCGAAATGGCGAGACCGAGTGCTTCCAAGAGAGTGGCTTGATGAGCGGGAGAATTCTTCAGTAGATCTAAGAAGGAAATGTGTGAAAAGGTCTTGGTTAGATCACTGATCAAGTCATAAGCCCCTACTAGCTTGCTTAGCGTGTCATGAGCATTATTTGAGACAACTGGGTAAATCGGGATCGGCTGCGATGAATAGTCTCTGCTCTTGTTGCAGTGTTAATCTAGAGTTCAACGTCCAACTCAACCAAACCTACGATCTTCATTTGTTGGCGACCATCCAAAGGAGGTGCCACCTATGGGTTTGACAAAGTTGAGGCTTCATGATCATGAGTCCCTATTACAATGCCTTTATTCGAACCATTAGGATCTAGTCTTCCATCCTTTAGATGTGTGGGGAGAGGATCATTGAAGATTCCCAACGGCGTGTTCTATGGAGACACTGGTCCCATATAGGTGTTTTGATTAGGCGCAGTTGGATTGGCCAGAAACATGTCAACAAACAACTGTCTTTGGTCTTCTGGAAAATGTTGCAAAAACTTATTACAATTGTGACAAGTTCTTACGTCATGCCCACGGACCCTATGGAAACCATAGTACAAGTCAGGATCATAATCCCGAGGCCTTTGGTTGGTTCCTTGTTGTGGTCCAAAACCATAGTTATTGTTTGGTTGTTGACTGTTATAGTTAACACTTTGGAACCCTTGCCCCTAGTTCTGGAATTGGTTAGGGTATTGACTAGGGCTTGGGGTTGGCATTTGTCTTTGTGGTTGAGGTTGTTGTTATTGTTGGGGACGATTAAAATCCACAATGTTTATTGAGGGTGAGAAATTGTTACTCCTCTAATTGTTGCCATTATTATTCCCATTGTTGTTGTTATTCATTATACCTGTACAGTGGGACCAACAACATCGTAGGATTTTTAGGCTAGTCCGTTACACCGCTCGGTCGTGACTCCACGATTCTTTTTAATGATATTTGGTCTCGATTATTATTTGTATTGTTGGAGTAGCGGGAGTGTTTTGAGAAGGGGTAACTAACTTCCCATTTGCTCCGCAGTCTTACGATCACTGCCGATGGCCTCTTAGTCGATCCAAAGAGCACCCTCTAGCACCTCTTCATAGCTCCTTAGTGGGAACTTTTGAACCTCTTCCTTCGTCTCTCTATTGAGGGAGTGGAGGAACAAATCACAAAGTTTCGTTTGGTCCATGTTTGGAGCACTTGCGGAAGAGTAGAGAACATGTCACCACCTCTGAATGAAGTGAGTTGCAGACTCGTTATGTTCTTGTTTGATACAAAGAAATTCTCTGGTTTGTGTTAGCAAAAGCTTGTTCATATCAAAGGCTTTGATAAAATCTAACACTAGTTGCTTGAATGAGTGTATCAAAGCCTCCGGTATCCTATAATACCAGTCGAGAGCAATACCTTCAAGTGTCTTAGGAAAATATTTATGTGACTACATCCCATGGGAGTAGCTCTTGAATGGTCGTTGCATAAGCTTTGATGTGAGCATTTGGATCACCCTCCCCTTGAACTTCGGGAGATCAGGAAAGGGTCTTGGGAGCATGACTGCCTGAATGGAGAAATCTAGGGGTTCTTTGAGATATTTAGAATAAGTCCCCATTGCATATGTTTCCACCATTGAAGACCCTTGTTGGGGAGGTGGGGGCTGCGTTGGTTGCTGAAATGGGACAACATAAATATTTGGCGGGGTGTATGACATCCCTTGCATTTTTCCATATGGACCTGGGTAGGTGTACATGTCCCCCTGTGGAGATTTGGAATACATGTGTATATATGGGGGTTGACTTCCTTGATATGGAGTTGAAGGCGCGAAGCCAGGGAACATCACATTTCCGGCTGGTATAGCATTTGAGAATGCACTTCCGGCTGGCACCTGTTGTAGATGACCATATGTGGCTTGAGGAGGCATACCCAAGGTACCTGTCCCAGTTAACAAGTCTACATGGTTCGGAATATTCATGTAGACTGGTGGGTTCTGGGAAGTCGGTATTTGCCCATGGTTCTATGGGTAAGAAGGAGTCCACGCTTGCCCTGCATATGAATTCTATGTATTCTGGGAAAGCTCTAACTCCCTGACCTTATCAACCAAAGCTGAAATGACATCACCCATTGATGGGGTGGTGCCCTGCTTAGACTCCTTTGGTTGAACCCTTGAAGGTTGTTGAGGAATATGGTGTCCCGCTATGAATTTTTCATGATGTTGCCACCCCTCATTGGTTGTATTGTCAGTTGGTGGTGGGGTAGCATTATTGTTTTGAAGTGGGACACTACCTTGCCCTTGCAACCTATCAAAAGATTGGTTCATTTGTTGAAATTTCTGCTCACTCCTAGCATATCGTGCTAGATACTCCTCATCAAGATGGGGGAGTGGATCGGATTACACGGTGATGGGTTATTGAAATAATACCCGAGGAGATGAACTAGTTTCTCCAGTAAATGTCATGTTATTTGAACTTGATTGTTCAAGGGGGTAAGTTTGAGTGATCTGATCCAGTTCTTCGATGTGTACAGAAGAACCAACATTGGTTCCCTGAAGCAGAGGATTTTGAGTGGATGAGCGATTGTCTGCCCATGTTGAAAGTGAAGGTGATTGTTGTGGTATGTTTAATTGTGCTGGTACATGTCAAAACCTGGAATGGGTTGACCGTACTTGTCATATCCTGACATATTCGGGGGGTATAAGAATACCCATAGAATAAAGGATGGACGAAAGTGGAAACACTTAGAGACTAGCTCTTCACGTCGGTTCACCAATTTGTATGACAGAAAATCAACACGTGACCTTCTGCACCCGACCTCTTGAGGTCATCTTTGAGACAACCGGTGTAGAATTTGAAATGGGAGTGAAAGTGATGGCAATGACCAAGCTAATTGGGCAACCTTATGTCTACGACATGTAATAATAGAATCTGTGAATCTAAGGAAAAATTCTCTCCTAACCTGAAGGGGTGTAATGGCAAGGTATGATATGATAGCTACTTAGAGACTCTAATCAATGTCTAGCTCAACCAAGATTCTATTGGTGGGTTATGGAATACGTGGAAAGTATCCTGCAGGTGCCTCATATGGGTTTCTAGACAAGGTCATGGAAATTGAGACAAGAGATGTAGTAGAGCTGCAGGAACTAAGGGCGATTCTCTGGTCTCATCCAGAAAGTCTTAGCCTGATCGGCTGCTATGTTTAACAATGAAAGTTGTGTGATGATATTAGGTGGAAGTGGTGAGGATATGAATACCTGCGTGCGTAGGCTAGTGTTGATATCTAACTGACTAGTAGGTTTGTTGGGTTGCGGGACTGTGGGTCACAACCAAAGACTCGTTGAGGCTGAGGCCCTGGAATGGTCATACATGCAGTCAAATCCTATTCCCAGGAGTAGTCCAAAAGTCATAGGCCTTGTTAGCAGCTATGTTTAAAGTCTCTAACTGTCTTATTTTCTCTGTGTATGTGGCGGGTGTGTGTAAGATTGTTAAGTGCAAACTTGTGTCAATGTCAGTTACTAACTCTAGCTTGTTGGGTTGTGGGACCAGAGGATCACAACCGTAGGTCTTTTCCTGTTGTGGACCATTGATGGTCATACAAAGTGAATTTGATTCATTTTCGGTGAATAAACTATCTATCAAATGAAATCTAAACTATATTTTTGGTGTTTTCTCAATATATAAGAACAAAACAATAAACAAGCTAATCTATGGAAATAAATATTTTTGTGTTTTTCTAACTTTTCAGACAATGCATCTAATCTAACAAACAATTTAAAGAAAAAAATAGCTGGCCGATGTAGCTAGCTATATATGTAGATGTGTGAATCTAAATATAAGATCTACTCTAATTCAAATAAAATCTCTCCAACTCTACCTCAAAAGTGAAGAATAAATCATGACTCTAACAGAGCTATCATTCACCCACTATTTCCTTGGAAATATTGAAGAGAAAAATTCCTATTGACTTGATCTACTTGTAACTATCTGATTAATTGAAATGAATTATTTCTCTACTCTATTTGATATGTAATTTGACAAAACAAAGCAAACAAATACACAACTCCAACCTGGAAGAGCAAGAGCTTTGGCAAATCCGGAAGTATGAGTATCTATCCCCTCAGTTCTTTCCTTTCTTTCTCTGAGTGTTCATGTGATTCCAAGGATGGGAATGCAAAGAACAACAACAAGAGGATGGCACTTGAGCAATGGCAGCTTGGAAGAAATCTGGTGTAATGCAGGTAGAAGAAAGATAGCACAAGAGATATGAACTTGGCTATGCAATTCCTAGCAAGATTATTGCAGCACAACAATGCAAGATACACAAAATTCTCAGGCCTTTTGCTTGAATACAAGCATGGAATATATAGGAATGGAGGCTAGAAGGTTACTTCATGCACAAGGAATTGAAGAGGCAGTTCCACTCATTAAATCTATTTAAAAATAGAAGGAACTAGGAGAACCAAGCAAACGAAGCTATTTTTAGCAAATTCAACTCACATACGTGTTTAAAAGATAAACTTAAGTGAATCATCACATGAAATTTCTCGCATGAAGATTCTGGAAAAATTGATTAGGACCACTGCCCTACGCAGGGCGGTGGTTTCAGGACTGCCGCCCTAGCTGGGTGGCGGTTTACAAACCGTTGCTCAAGTAGGGTGACAGTTTTGACACTTAAGGCCAAAGCAAACACAAAATGAAGGGGAAAATTGGAAAAATGCAAGGAGAAGCTATGTAAGGCTATTTAGGCTACAAATATATACTACAAGTGGTTTTTTTGAGCTCAAACACCTTCTCAAAAGGATTTTGAATCATCACTGGGGACTTTGCTAACCGTTTTCCCTGAAAATGTAGCACGTGCAATTTTGGGTACCTATAGTGACCTATATAAATTAGGCCGAGATGAAGTATTACGCCGTTGTGTATTGGAACATGAGCACACAAATATTATGGAAGAAGCTCATGGTGGTATTGCAGGTGGCCACTATATGGGTGATGCCAATGCCCGCAAGATTCTACTCTTTGGATTATGGTGGGAGACCTTGTATAAAGATTGTATGGTAAGGCTTGTGATCATTGTCAACACCTTGGGAAACCAGGTCAACGAGATGAAATGCCTCTTAGACCAATTTCTAGTATAGAATCATTTGAGAAATGGGCTATAGATTTTGTGGGTCCTATTTCACCATCTGCACGTAGAATCGGATCGCATTACATCATAACTTGCACATATTATCTAACAAGGTGGGAAAAAGTAGTACCTGCAAAGGATTGTCAGTAACCACAATAACCATGTTTCTTTGGGAAAATATTATTACAAGGTATGGATGTCCTTTAAGTTTTACCAGTGATAGGGGCACACATTTTCTTAATGAGACAATCAGAATTCTATTGGATGAATTCATGATTGCACACCATAAGACTACACCCTATCATCCTTAGGAAAATGGGACTGAGGCTTTCAATAAAATTTTGAGCCAGACATTGACAAAAATCATGATATTGGAAGAAAGGATTGGGATGATAAGGTATCTGTAGTACTTTGGGCATATCGGACAACATATAAAAGGTTAAACAAAGCCACACCATTTCAATTAGTGTTTGGCGTAGAAGCAGTTCTTCCTATGGAATTTATGTTACCTTCTTTGCGTATTGCGCATGTTGGAGGTCTTGCTGATGAGAAAGCATTAGAAGAACACATTGACCAGTTAATCAAATTGGATGAACGCCGAGCCATAACATGTTGGAGTCAAAAACAAGAGAAGGCTAGGCAGAAAGCATGGCATGACAGGCACATCAGGGATAAAAATTTTGAGATAGGACAAATGGTGCTCCTTTATGATTCTAAGTTTTTGTGCCATCCAGAAAACTCAAAGTACATTGGTTAGTGTCGTATGTTATCAATCACATGCTCTAATCGGGCACTTGTCGATTAGAGGCCCTTGATGGAATACGATTGCAGGTTACTTTAACGGGAGTAGGCTGAAGTCCTACTATAAATATGTCTTCTTGGTGTTTGTAATAAGGCAATATTTCCATTTAGATTAGGTTTTCAATTTTACATTTCCTTAATGTATTTATTTCTTTGTTGTTATGCTTTGTAAATTAGTTAGTGTGTTTGTGTAATAAACTCATTTACGTGCAGAGAATCTAATTACAATTTGAAGAATTTTTATGCGTAGAGGACTGCACATACCCTTAGTGTGGGGTAGGTTGTTGATATTCAGGTACATGACTGTTGAAAATAAGTACACATGAAAGGAACTATCTACGGGTGTTATTCAAGGGTGGAAAATTGAAAAAAAAAAGAGATTTCTTCTGACACAAGGACCATAGATAGAGAGGAATGAAGAAACAAGTATAACATGAGGTAAGTAGCGGTTGTGAAGACTACCAGTGGAAGGTGTAATGATGAGGTACTCAGGCACATGGAAACATGCTTTGAAGATAAATCTGTAACCAAAAGGTAGGAGGGCACGCTAGAAGGTTATAGCTTGGGCACGAAGATGTATTGTGCGGAAATAATGAAAATGGTCAATTAATGAGAGGATTTTTGGTAGGTAGAGGAGCAATAAATGCACTAAATTTTTGAAATTCTATATAAGGACAGGATGCGAGTTCATTTTTACCATTGCAATTGAGAGAATTTGAAAAGGGTTAAGTGCAAACGAGTTGAGAAATTGTGTTGAGGTGCATAGAATGTGAAACCAGACATGGGGAGAAGGGTTGTGCGCTAGAGAAGCTTAAGTTCCCATAGGAGAAGGGTTTGAGCGGCGGATGCATTACAAACAAGCTAGAGCACACGATTTCCACTAGGTTATGAAGATTTAAGCTAGGGTTTCGATTTGATTGACTACAAAGGAAGAAAAGAGAGATATTTCAAATGGCACTAGCGAAAGCACCCATGCATTGAGGAGATAAAGGGAAGAACAAGATTGAAGTGGAAGAAGAGATTGCTCCCGAGAGTAATTTTTCAGAAATACAATATCTGGAGGGCATGATTGTGGGACAAGAATGGGATTCCCATATCCACTAATGTAAAATCAACTACTACAACCATCGGACATTAGATAATAAGAAGGAGCTCTATGTGTTGCTGAGAACAAAAACAAACAAGTGCACGGCGAGAGAGGATATACCAAAGATATATGATGGCGTTTGGTGAGAAGTTGCTGAAGTAGAATGGAGTCTACCAGCTATGAGCTACCATATTTTGGAAAGTATGAACCATTATATCGGTGGCTAATGAGAAGATTCCATGAGGACTTCTACTTCATTAGACGGAGGGTAAGAATCACAGCTGCTTTGATTTCAATGGTGACAGGACTAAGGGCCTCAGGGTTGGATCTGGATAATGATTTAATTGATAAAGCCACAATCCTAGAGATGAGGAAGGAGCTGGGGTATACCAAGGGTCCACACGATATGGACATTGACAAGTTGAAGAAGTACCTAGTAGTGCAGGAAGCTGCACATCTTGTGACAAAGCTGAATGACCAAGGAAGGTGGTCGCAGGTAAACACAATGTGGTTGCACGTCACCAAGAAGATGTCTCAAGGAGTGGTCTACAACATTACAAATCACATAGAAAATAAAATCATCAAAGAAGCATGGACAGGTGAAAAAATAAGTTTTGGCACTGTGTTATTGTCCTTAGTATTCATGGAGATTGGGGTGCTTGATGGGCCAAAGGAGAAGATTTGGGAGTGCCCCATGGAACACAAGTCACTGCGGACGAGGTTTGGAAAATACTTGTGTGATGGATCAATGAGAGGACCATTTAAGGAGAGGCGGAGATGTGGTATGATAGAATCTATGTGGTGTTCAAGGAAGAGTGATGCATACCTAAGGATTTGCCTTGATGGTAGGTAAGGTAGTTCAGGTTTGTAGTATACCAGCATTTTCGCATCACGCGATTTGCGATGAAGGACGAGGCTTAGAGCCCATGGTGAAAACTGCCATATGCCTTCACAGTGAGGTATTTCCAGGAATCATTTCATCGGTTCTAATATGCACACCACTTAACCTTCAATGCAGACAAGGTAGATTGTGACTACCACACTCTGAGGAAGAAGTATGTATATCCATGGCGTAATGCATACATTGAAAGAATTATTTCAGATATTATAAACATGAAACCTATGAGCTTGGTAGTTGGGGACATAGGAGTAATGCTTGTGTACCTATAACTCAAACCCAAGCTAGAGAATGCTAAGTATGTGGAGAATGAGTTCGTGCTCTCGGGGCCGCCAAAGGGTAAGCATACAATGGAAAATGTTCCAACACCTAAGCCCACATAAACAATTCAGGTCGATGATGAAGAGGAGGAGCATGAGGATAGTGGTGGTTTGGAACATAGAGGTAGAAGATAACCTCCAAATAAGGATGAAGCTGAGCATGCAACTACTCCACCTCAACCATGAGAGGAGATGATGAGAACTTGGATGGATTTCAAGGAGAGTGCCGATTCAAGAGAGTGTTCGGGAGAGAACAAGGACCCAAGGTGCTACTCCACAAACAATGTGCAGATCACCTCGAATCTCTCCACAAAAGGAGACAACTGAGAAAAGGAGAAGGAAATTAAAGTTGAATGAGGAAGCGGAAGAGTCGGAGGAAAGCACGCCCAATTCTCCTACACCTCCATAGAATGTAGAGGAGCAAAAAGATGAAGAAATGAAGGATGGAGAAGAGAAAGAAAAAGGAGCAGAAGAGACAACAATAGAGACTACTCAGGACATAGTAGCACAAGTTACTAATCTTGAAGCCCAAGTTCCTAATCAGATCAAGAAGAATGAGTGGGGAGTATATTCCACTAGCCATGGGCTACACTGAGGACATAGGTAAAATTGTTCACGCCCATTTCAAGAGCACAATGGAACAAAAGGAGTTATACGGTGGGGGAATTAATGGATGAAGATATGGCGGCAGTCCGCACAAGGAAGCAATTGGTATGGTCGATGCACATGCACATGGATGAACCAGAATTTGATGTATGTGAGGAGTCATGCGTGTCAAGGAGGTTGAAAAAGACACCGCTGGCCGGCAGGACACATAATAGTAAAACCTAGTGTTATGTCGATGAACCGGTGAGTAATGCTTTGGTGAAATTTTCAACAGAGGTTGCACATCATAATGTGGATAAAGATGCCACAATTAGGGTGCTAATGGAGGAGATCAAGACTAAGGATGAGGAGATAGTGCACCTGAAATAGGAAAAAGATTTGGCACAAAAGAAGAACACTTTGTGTTTATCAAAGGCCGACAGAGAGGAGATTGGTGACAATGTGATGAAGGCTAGGCCACACTTAGAACCAAAGGTACCCAAGACGTTTCCTTCAGCAATACATGTGAGTACATTAGTGGACTTAGTGCTAGAAGATGAACCTTTGTGCATGCCTGAGCCAAAGGATCCAACACAGGAGGTAGAGAGAGAAAAGGCTTCAGTGATGTGAAAGATAACATCATATGAAGGATTGCTTCAGAGCTTACAGGAAGAACTCAAGAAGGCAGATCAAGCTCTGAATGTTTGTACAAAGTGCCAGAGGTTGTTATAAGGACCAGGACCATTTTAGAAGACAATGAGGTCCTGAAGGACATGAAGGATGAGACATTGGGCCGCACAAAATGGTTAACACTTGTTAAGTAGAAGCGCGAGGCCCTTACAGCCGCTCAGGAACCTCACAGGGAAAGGTTGGATGAGCTTGGAAAACTCATTGCTCAAAAGATGGACTTGTTGGAAGGAAGAATGACTGACATGTCCAACATTGTGTTGGTATTACAGAATGAAAAAGGAGATATTGCAAGGGATGAATTAGAGTCAATTACAGTAGATATTCCAAAGAAATAAGAGGCCGCACTCAATGAATGACAAACCTTAGAGGCAGAGATAAAAGAGGAATATCCAAAATTTATTAGTCCGGTTGCAGAAGAGGATACTACAAGTTGAAGAAATTCTTTCATTCATCCAAATTATTTTTATTCCTTTATTCATATTCTTTGGTTCGTTTTTGTAGACAACCATTGTCGGGGTGGCAATGAAACTAGTGTGGGGTAATGTTGATCAGTCAAACTTTGGCACTTAGTTGAGAAAATATAGAAGTTTCATGCGGGAGAATAGAGCACATTCAAAGGCATGGAAGCATCGAGAGAGGATTGTGCGCGAAATGCAGAGGCAGATTCAGGACTTAGGCCATTTTCATGATGAGGATCTATTTTTAGAGATAGCTTACGGAGCACTCAAACCGATTGGATACTTGCACGACACACATTGGTTATTTTTGGATGATCAACCATGAGGTGTTTTTCATGGATGCGAGGATAAAGATAGAGTGGCGAACTAATAGTTGACAAAGATAGATCTATTGTTAACACTCTTGCATGTAATCCTATTTTTGTAATGACGCGTGGTTAATAATAGCATGTGACCTATTTTGGGATTAGATAAGTGGTGAAGGGTAAGTCCCCACCCTTATAAATATGTAGTGAATTGTGTAGTAGATATAAGATATATATATATATAGAGAGAGAGAGCATAGATATATGTGTGATAACTAGGGTATAGTGAGATTATCTTGGCTTTAGATTTGTTATGCGAATGAGCGTGTACTACTGTTATTGTAATGAAGCTTTTGTGTATTTAATGAAATTAATATAAGGAAGATTATGGACTGAAATAAGGTATTATCATGATTATAATTAAGTATTGCATTCTTGATTCCATTATGGTTATCTGTTAGATCTCATTTACGTTCTAGATCCAGTGTCCGAATATGCACTTTGTATGAAAGATATATTAGTTATAGCTCTGCATGATTAAAGTCTTCATCATGCTAACATCCTACAAAAACAACCCTAAAGAGGGGCCTGGTACCTTTGCGTGCTTTGGGTGAGCGCTCGAGTTTAGGGCCGAGTGATGTGCCAATGTGCATGGGCTTGTATTGCTAAATTCTAGGCTACATCATTCTCTTCTTCATCATTGATTATCAACAAAATATAGTGCAATGCAACAAAGTTAGTGCGAAAGGTGGTGAATGCTTAATATCATATAGTGACCTTGCAAATCTGGTTTTGGGACCTCCTGTACAAACCAAAGTACCCGAGAACATAGACTAGGCGCCCACAATTTCCCGATACTCTCTCGGCGCCCCAATCCACTCAAATTTCCCAGTGTCCAGCAAGTGTCTAGACCTTGTCATAGTTGTTTCCTCCTCTTGTTTCTTTAGTCATCTCTAACAACACGATCCCAACAAGTTATCCGAATTAGATAAGATCCTTCCAACCCTTTGCATATTAGGGTTTCTACTTTCATTAGCCTAGTTACTTGAGTAATTTTTATATTTATTTAGTTTTTATTTACATCACTTTAGTACTACCATTCATTATTGTTCCTAGTTAGATTCACTACCATTATACACATTTTAGTTAATCGGAGATCTTGTGTGCGAGTGTGTTTTCTAGTGTATACATTTTTCCCCTTTTGGGCTGCATGTTGCAACATGTAGGATGTACCCTAAAAGCGAAGATGAGATGAGGGTCATCTAACCTTATGAAAATGGATGTCATGGTTGCAAAGCTAAGATGGTTGGTTGGATAGCTACGAACTTGAAAATGTGATCGATGGGCCACTTCGGTTGGAGTTTATGAAAGGATAAATAGGTTGATTTCACAATGTAAATACTATTAAGTTAATTGACTAAGATTGATAATTGGTTGTCATAAGATCGATAAGAAGGGTTTTGTATGATATTCCCCCTCAAGTGACATTTTTAAGACACAAACCACCCCAACATAATGCGGGATGGAAAATGGCAATTGATAATGATAGAAAATGAACCTTAAGAAAGCCAAGATGAGTGAAAGCAAGGACCGTGTTTCCCTAGCCTAAAGTGAAGAGAAATGATTATAAGATAAATGACTTAAAAAAAGTGGTGGTTATGCAAAAGTGTGCAAAAGGAAATGAATTCCCTCGGATGTTCATTCCAAATGAGGTGGAATGTAAGTATGAAAGTGATATGGTTTCAATAATTGATTACAAGAGGTGTGTAAGTGTATGAACATGGTTTGTAATAAGAATGTTGGCAAACACATGATGAATGAGAAGGAATGAGACATGAGATAAAAAGTGAGCTAAAATGGGAGCTTAAACAAGGTCTAAACATGATTCGAAATATAATATCCTTGTGTCTAACGAGATCCTATGTGTATGCGTGAAATCTAATTATTGATTGAATTTAAGACCTAGATGACGAGTGAAAACACGAGCCAATGTGTAGGTGTGATTGAAACAGGTGATTAATGATAGATAAAATGGAAGGAATTTTTAATCCGTGAATTTCTCTACTACCAGTCATAATTCTATAACCCTAAAAAGATACATTTGATTCTAGTCATAACATTTCTCTATTGCCATCCAAACATCCATATCCCTGGTAGAGATATTGGAAAGACCCTTGAGAGAGAGTTTTGATATTGTTGGTTTTTTCTAATATTTTTGTGACTTTGCTTTTGATTTCTTTTTGGATTTGTTTTTGACATGATATTCAACTCTCTCATTTTTCTAAGGGGTTTAGAACCACTAGTGGCTTGATGGAGGGAGTGGAAGTGATTATGGAGATGACATTGGCAAGCATAAACAAATAATGTCATAGGGTCTTCAAGAAAAGTTGTTAAGTGTGTAAGAGTGTATGTATCTCTAAGAGGACAATTGTTCTTAATTCACTAAGGAGAGACCAAGTTCAAGAAACTATAATAGAGATTATTGGTTTAAAAATGTGACAATAAGATAATCAAGAGTTCACCAAAAGATGTGAAACAAACCAAGACGTAGAATGTGAATGAATTATAAGTGGAGTCTCATGTATTCTCAATCAAGAATTGCAATGACATATGAATGAATGGAGCAAATGTGGAAGAACATTCATGAGAAATCACAATTTATTGCATTGTTTATATGTGTGTGTGTGTGTGTGTGTTTTGGTTTTTGAAAGATTTAAGTTGTTTTTGAATTGTGTGTGTGTTTGTGTTTTTGTCAATGATGATAGTGTAAATGTGTAGAGAATCATGACATGTTTGAAATCCATGCCAGATGAAGAGAAGAAAAATGTATGGAGCATGGAGAATGCAGTAGTGGAGACAAATGAGAGTCAACATGAAAATGGGTTCACATCATCTTTGGCTCCTTGTAGGGTGTAAAGGGTGTTTGGCTCCGTTGTAGGGTGTTCAACTCTATTGCGGTTCAAACAAAGGGTGTTTAGATCCATCATAAGGTTGGAAGGGGTGAGAATGTTTAGCTTCCCCCTTGAATGTGTACTACCAAATGCAATGTCATGCAATTAATCATAACATTAAATGTTGAAGTTTCCGCGTAGGTAAAAGCGAAATGTAGAGGTTAGCGGAGTGACAGGGGATGATGTGAAGTGAATTAAATGTGGTTTTTTTGGGAATAGATGTTAATTTGTTTGCTTTCTACATGGGTATAAAAAATTTTGGTGTGATAAAATGTATTTTTGGTTCACTATACAAATTTAATTTTTATTGTTTTATATAGTGGGATCGCCACGTGGTAATTGACACGGTGCCACAATGGCTTCCCTACTATTTTAAAGTCACGACAAAACTTGTGACGTGTAGAAATAAATTTAGAGCCCCTCGTTGACATGAATTTAGTCGTGATGTCATTGAACATAGGGTGTTTATGCGTACCCAAAAATGTAGGTACTTTAATGCTTATCGCTAGAAAGAGGTTACAGAAACCCCAATGATGATTCAGGTCTCTTTGCAAGGTGTTCGGAATCTAGAAAAAGCTCACCAAGTATATGTTTGCATCCCAAATGCTTTATCCAAGCTTCGTGTGTTCCATTCTATCCTCTGCCCCATTTTTCTTTGCATTTTGGTCTTAAGTGACAGGACCGCCACCCGGACGGTGCGGCGGTCCTATAACCACCACCTTGTGCGGGGCGGTCCCCAGTCTGTGCATTTTCTAGAATGTTCTGACGAATGCATCAAACGTAAAAATTCAACTTTCACTCGCATTCTTCACCCACTTTGGCTTACATTTATGTTTTGGCTGCCTAATAAATAGTGTTTTCCCTTTGTTTATAGTAAAAGAGATCAATTGGGAGTTACCCTCTGGTAAATGCAATTGCTATAAATAGCCAACTTGTTTTCAAACAAAAGGCCCCTCTCCTTCTCTATTTAATTATTCAGTTTGTTTGAATTTCTTGCTTAGAGTTCCAATAGTTTCATATTTTGCATCAATTATCAGCCTTCCCTTGTTGTTTAGAGATCATTTGATCTTCTTGTTTCCATCTTACTTCATTTTTGTCCCATACAATCAGTTTAGAATAAGGTAGTTTCATTTTTAGATTAGAATCCATCTTAGAGTTGTAGGTTTTGTTTGTCACAAAATATAGTTTTAGAACTCTTGGAGTATTTTTTCGTATTCTGTAATAAATCCTGCTAGGAATTACATAGTCAAGCTCTGTTCACTTGCACTATCCCTCTCTTACTTGCATTGTATTCGGTCTATATCCAAAACTGCCATTGTTCAAGTATCTTCTTCTGCTGATGCTATCATATACACACTTTTCTGGATTCACGAGAACATGAGGGAATGAGGAGATCACACTGAGGGAAAAAGTCACACACAACTGGATTTACCACTGTTTTGTAAACTCCAGGTTTGAGTTATCAAAGTTCTAGTTACAATATATCAAATAGAGTAGTAATTTACTTCATTTTAGTTAAAATCTCACTTTCGATATTGCCAGGGAAGCTGTGGGGAATGATAGTTTCTGAGAAACTATGATTCATTTCTCACTTTTGAGGTAGGATTGAGAGTCTTTCGATTAAAATTAGTTAGTTATTTAAATATTTAGGATAAACTTGCAATTGCACAGGAAAATAGCTATACCAGGCTACGTTGCTTGTTTTGATTACTGTTATTAGATTAATTGTCCATTTTCTGAATATATTAGAATAGCTGCTCTTTTAATTTCATTAAAATACTTCATCGAAAATATAAAAAATAGAAGAATATATGCATAGTGTAGATATATCTTTCATAATTAGCTTATTCATTTCAGTTAAAATTGAATCATCTTTGTATGACAATCACGGGACCTAGAGAGCCCAGAGAATATGTATTTTAACCAATAGTGCCTCAACCAAATCTCCCCACAACACTAGCTGATATAGATCAAGACCTTAGGATTCAGGTTTTTCAAACAACAAGTAAACCTACAAGCAGTTAGTGAACAATTGAGAGAGTTGAATATTGAGGACGACAAGGCATACACATTCTAGTCAAATCACCCCAACTACAGACTGCCTTGATAGGATATCTGTATGACCATACAAGAACTCGAAAGAGAACAAATATTTGGTTGTGATCCTTTAGTTCCACAACCCAACACAGAGACCTCCTCATCGACATAGATACTTGGCTTACATATTCAAGTTTCCAGAACACCTATAAGGTATTATGAGAAAATTACACAACTTCTAGTTCTAAACATAGAGGCTGAGAAGGATTATGACTATTGGATAGTCGGAGAAGAGATTGACTCCTCATATGACCATAGGAGGTCCACCATAACCATAAACTTACGGTTGTGATCCATAGGTCCCATAACCCAACGGGCCTACCAATCAATCAAACATTGACGCTGGTTTGTGCACACTAATATTCAGATCCTCACCACTTCCGCTAGACATCATTACACAATTCTCGTATTAAATGTAGCAGCCAATCAGGCTAGGGATTTTTAGACTAGACCAGAGAATCGTCCATAAAACTCCAGAGGATCCACTACACCTCTCATCACCATTTTCCATGACCTTGTCTGGAAATATACACGAAGCACCTACAGGTCATTTTCCATGTATCCAACAACCAATAAATAGGATCTCAACAGAGCTCAACATTGATTGGAGCCTCCGAACAACTATTATATCCGAACGATCCATTACACCAATTCAAGTTAGGAGAGCCTTCTTCACCTTAGATTCACAGATTCCATTATTGCGTGTTGAGGATATAAGATTTCCCAACTAGTTTTTTTGTATCCATATAAATTCCATTCTCACCAGTTGTCTCGGCACGACCTTGGGAGGTCGGGTATGAAGAAGAGTTGATTGTAGATTCTCATGCTCACATGTCACTTTTCTATCGTACAAAATTGGTGAACCCGACATGAAACAAATAATTGTTCCCCTTTTATTTTCATTTCTTTCATCCACCTTCGCTCTTTCCCATTATTCTACGGGTATTCATATACCCCCCGAATATGTCGGATATGATGCATATGGCAGACCTCTCTTAGGTCTCGAAGCAAATTATGGTCAAACAAATAGACAACCGTCACCCTCACTCTTTGCATGGGATGACAACTATTCAAGTAACTACTTGTCATCACAAACTCCCCTCAAAGAACTAGCTCTAGTTCTTCGTTCCGAATTGAGAGTTGGATTAGCTTACACAAATGCAACAACTAGAGCCCTCAGGCTCTAACAATATGACATTTACTAGAGAATCCATTTCATCTCCTCGGGTTTTGTTCAGACCACAAATCAGTAGACAGTTAGATCCACTCCCATTTTTGGATGAGGAGTATTTAGCACGCTACACTAGAAGTAAACAACACTTCCAAAACATGTACCCACCTATAGGAAGCTTGCAAACGTAACTTGATACCTGCTCCAAGAAAACACCCCCATTCCTCCACCTATGGGAAATACTCTCGGTGAAGCTTGGCAGGGTAATGATCAATTCATAGCAGGGTATCATACCCCTTTATAGCCTCAAGGTGTACAACAAACACCATTAAGGAAAAACACTTTGTGTCTTCACCAATCGAGGTCATCTCAGCCTTAGTTGAAAAGGTTAGAGGATTGGAACTTGCTCAAGCAAATCAAAATTCATATTTCGAGAAAGCAGAATCCCCAACCCTCCGCATCATCCCAGCTAGGTTGACCTCCTTATAGGAATCAGGCACATTAGGCATGCCTCCTCAACATTCATATAACTATCCACAACAAACACCAACTAGGACTGCATTTTCAAACGCCACTCCAGTTGAAAATATGATACCTCCCGCTTAGCACCAAACAATCCTTACCAGAGCAATGTTCCTCCCTACTTAAACATTTATTCAAAATCACCACGGGAGACATGTTCTCTTCTCTCGGGATGTTCACTCAACCACAAGGATTTCCTTATGTCCCTGCAAATACGTATGCTATGCCATATCAACAACCCATGCCACCTCCACCCCCTCAGTAGGCACCATCAATGGTCAAAGCCTATGCGGTAGGGACTTACTCAGAATATTTGAAAGAGCCCCTAGATTTCACCATACGAAGTGTCATGCTTCCAAGGCCTCTTCCCGATTTACCCAAATACAAAGGGGAGGGAGATCCAAATGCACATATCAAGGCCTATGCCACGGCTATTCGAGAACTACTCCCTTGGGATGGGGTTGTTGCTAAGATATTCCCTAAAACCTTAGAGGGTATTGCCCTTGATTGGTACTACAGAATACTTGAAGCCTCGATACACTCATTTAAACAACTCGTGTCAGAGTTTATCAAATATTTGATATGAACAAATTATTGAGAACAGAATCGGGAATTCTTTCATATCAAATAAGAGCATAATGAATCCACTTTGCTCATTTTATTCAAAGATGGTGTACGGTTCTCTACTCATCAACAAGTGCTCCAAACATGGATAAGATGGAACTATGCGAGTTATTCCTTCATTCCCTCAATAGAGAGATAAAGGAAGAATTCCAGAAGTTCCCATTAAGAACTTATGATGAAGTACTCGAGTGTGCTCTCGAATAGATCAAATGGAAATAGATAGTGGTCGTAAGACATATGGAACAAATGGAAAATTAATCACTCCCAATCAAAACACTATGGCCTATCCTAATGCCGGGAATACCAATCAAGGACCCAAAATCCTTAACAAAAACCATGGGGTTACAATAGATGGAGTAATAGACCAAGTTAAAAGAGAAAACGTTGTAAACATTTCGCCACCCGTTAACACAGAAAATAACAACTTTACTCCAACAATCAACGCGGTGGATTTTAATCGTCCACCATGACCACAACAACAACAAAATGGAAAATCTAAACACAAGGTCCAAATTGAAACCCAACTGGATATCAGAGTCAAAACCAAAGGCAACAACCTCAAAATTTTAACTCTAACAACCAACAACCTTATCAGAATTTCGGACCACAGCAGGTTTCAAATCAACAACCTTGAAATTATAATCCCAATTTGTATTGTGGTTTCCACAAGATTCAAGGCCATGATACTAGGACTTGTCGTGACTACAATAAATTCATGCAACGTTTTCCAAAAGACCAAAGACAACTCTTTATAGATATGTTCTTAGCAAATTTTGTAGTACCCACGCCAAACACTTACACAAGGGCAGTTTCCCCTCAAAATGCACCCCTCAAGATCTTTAATGATCCACTCCCAAATCATTCTAACAATAATAGGTTAGACCCAAGTGGAACAAACAAGGGTGTTATGGCAGGAAATAATGATCATGAAGCCTCAACTTCATTAAATCCACCGGTCACACCCCAATTAGGAACTCGACCGCAAACCAAGATAGTTGGTCTAGTAGAGTTAGACACCGAGCTACCCATAGAAACCATAACAAGAACATGGGATTATTCTTCTCAACCAACTCCAAGTTATCCATTAGAACTAGACAACATTCAACAAACATTGGTAAAACCCATAGGCGCTTATGATTTAATTAATGACTTAACAAAGACCTTCTCTCATATTTCCTTCTTGGATTTGTTGAAGAACTCTCCCGCCCATAGGGTTGCTCTCTTAGAAGCATTAGGCCTTGGTCATTTAATTAACATTACTCCTCCGGAAATACAAGTAAACCATGTAGACTTTGATGTCTACCCTCTAGGGCAGCCAGATAGGGATACTGAGTTTATATTTGATATAAACAAAATGCCAACAGATGTTGAAATTGCACGTAGAGGCGACCCAACTTTACATTTACAAGTATGGGTCTACAATAATTATGTTAAACATGCAATGATTGACGATGGGGCAGAAATTAACATAGTCCCCTTCACTTTTCTTCAAAAGCTAGGATATGGAGAAACAAATTGTTCCACAACACGAAATACACTAAGAGGTTATAATATCCTTAAGGCCACTTCAATTGGAACCATTGTTTTACCAGTCACCTTAGGACCCAAGACGGTCCTCACAAAATTTTATATTATAGATCGGAAACCAATTATAATATGATCCTTAGTCAGCCATGGATACACCGCATGAAGGTGATCCCTTCCACGTTATTCCAAGAAATAAGATTTTTGCACTTAGGGAAAATATTTGTGGCACAAGGTGACCCAAAACCCTTCGATATACACCTAGCTAACTTGAAGAAAAGACCAGGCATTCACTCGAGTTTGAACTCCCAACAAATCAACTTAGCAAACCAATTAATTCAAAACCAAAAGATAATTTTATACCTACCAAATAATTAGAAATTACAAATCTAGTTGAGGGCATTCTAGCACTAAAAAATGAGGCTAACATCATAGAAATGGTGTCATTAGGGACTACCGCAAAAATTGTCAAGTTGCTAGAGAAAGATCTGCCCATTCTCCTACCATTTGATTCTATGGGTATGGGATACACCCTAGGAATTGGTTCCCTTCCATCAGAAAAAGTTTGTATGGTAGAAGTAACCGAGGCAGGAGAAACAAACACGACGAATATCCCAACATCCATTTTTCCAAGCAAATATTGGACTCTCCACTTTGATGGAGCTAGGGAAGGTGTGATCTTTACTTGTCCTGAGGGAAAGATCCTACCTTTTTCCTTTAAACTAAACTTTGAGTGTACAAACAACGAGGTTGAGTACGAAGCCCTCCTCCTTGGCCTCATCATAGCCAAAAGATTGGGTGTTGATAACATTAGAGTACTAGGAGACTCACAATTGGTTGCAAACCAAGTCTCTGAGGTATATGAGACTAGAGCTGAACATTTACAACTCTAAAAAATGACGGTACTAGATCTAAGCAAAGGATTCAACTTCATATCAATTGAAGCAATCCCTCGAGAATATAGAACCTCCTCGTCAATTCAATAACAACCTCGGCTTCCCATTTCACTCCAAACATTGAGTTGGAAAACACAAGTTTCACGGTATCTGTACGATGGAAAAGTGAATAGAGAGCATGTTAGGAAATTAATTATTAATGTTTACATTATAGATATTAGGTTTGAAAGTATTTTGTTATAATATATTGTTTCAACAATATATTATTCTTAGATTTTGTTATACCCGTGAATAACATTCCGGGTTAATTGTTGTGACTCCTTCCTATTTTATAGGAGGTTGTTTAGCTGTTATTATGGCTATATATTAGCCTAATGTATTGCACGAGATGATAGAGGACGGTAAATATAATATAGAGAGTGATTTTGTTTTATTGTGTAAATCTGCTGCTATACCAATATTTGGTATCGATCAATATTATCTTTGTGCCTGTAATGGATGTTTAGTGTACTTGCAAGGGGCAAACATCTAATTTTGCAGTGCCCCTGTTAATGGGAATTTTGTTTCTTAGCTTTTCAAATTTGCATCAGATCGGTATTTCCTTTGGTGAGATGATACCAATCTTGGTGGCTCCAAAATCTGCGTCCACATTTGTTCGAGGTTTTTTGATCTATTGAAGGACACAATTCCGGTTCTACAAAGCCGCTGTTACTCTTTGTTAAATCCCTCATATTTGATGGCTCCTCCAACCACAACGCTGTTTTTTGATCTGAGGCATTGCAAATAGTTTTCAAAGGCTCGACGACTTTCCAGAATGTGTCAATCGAGCTCCACATTTTCACATTTGGATGTATCGATATTACCACGAAATAGGCACTGTGCTACGCATCAGTCTACGACATTGGCATATTTTCTCAGAGTTCGTATTCAGTCTCCATCAGTCTCCATCACTGTGCTACGCATCAGTCTCCATCACCCATTGTTCCTAGTATCAATCTCAGAGTTCGTATTCAATGATCTACATGCAAAGTGAAGTTATCCATTTATTGCATGCACAAATTAGATCGTGCGACAAGCTCCTGGTGACATCTCATCCTGTAATGGAGTGCCTGTAGAAGATATCTCATCAGCTGCGTGTTGTATCGTCGATCCACAAGCTTCTAACTCGTCTTCCTTGTTTAAAGAGGTCTCTAGATTTCGCTCTGAGTTCTGCAGATCCGTATGTATAGGAATTCACGTGGCAATAGGAAAATTATTATTGTATCTGGCTCGAGATTTTCTCTCCACAACTTGCTCTCCATTCCAGTTGCAACGAATGCATGGTTGGCAGCGAATGATACATCAAAAGCAGTCATTTTTGGTATTAGTCTTCTCGCAGATCTATCAAGAGAAAACGGTTACAATTCAAAAAAGGAGCTGACACATTAACTGCAAGACCTGATCTGGATGCAGTGCATTATTTAGACAGTTGTCAACTCTTCAAATGCCACATATGAGTTTGCATACAAATTGTCTTTGTACCACGGCTGGTAGAAATATTGTGAGTCTTATTTAGGTTTTGTTTGCATAGTTTTGTGATAAGGGTCAAAAGAAAGATTTAGTATTTTATTTCTTATATGTTAAAGTCATAATATTCGTTAAAAGTCTTCATAGTCAAATTGATAAAATTGTCATTTTTGTATCCATCAATGTGTTAAAGTTTGAATCGTCAAATTTTTTATTATCGTTGTAATGTCAAAAATAGTCAGTTATGTTTAAATTACGTGTCAAGTTTTAGTGTCATTTTAATTTTGTATTAGTCTTGGATTTAATATCCTATGTCTATCTAGAGGGTCATTATGTTATTCAAAAGCTTGACAAGTCAAATAATTCCATATAGGTGATTTTAGGATTTTTAATACTCATTTTCATTTAAAAAGTAATCTCATTTTATTACTTTTTAATTTAGTCAAGTCTTTTTGTCCAATTCAAAATAGTCATTGTCAAAGTCAAGAGTTAGAGTCGTCTAATTGTAAAATTCTGAAAATTAAAAAAATTTACCCCACAGACGCATTTTCGGTGTTATCCGACGTCTGGAAATAATTGTTTTCACATTGCGGGGGAGAGACAAAATAAAGTACAATGTGAAACTTGATGAGCTTCAAAGATATATTCCACTGAGTTAGCAGCATGCAAATGGAGGATGGAGGCACAGGAGGATGGAGGTCATTCAACGACCTCTCGTCAGTCGCCAACGACGGGGCCGCATGAAGTTGTGGTGACAGTGTGTGTGTGAGTTTTCTTTCATTTCTGAATTGCAGTTTGTTGTGTGCAGTATGATTTCAGAGTTCCTGTTTTGGATTGAATAAGTGAAATGTTCACAATGAGGGGGGGAACATGGTCTCATTGTTCCATTTCCATTATGTTTTATTGTTCAGTTTTGGAAGCAATATTTCCTACATGATTCCCTTTTGTAGTGACATTGTATAATATTGATCAAAAGTATTGTAGCAATCATGATGTAAGGTTTTTGGTAAACCTGTAAAAACCAATTGTGTAAGGTTTTTGGTAAACCTGTAAAAACCAATTGTGTAAGGTTTTTGGTGATCCTGCAAAACCAAGTGTGAAAGGTTATTGGTACACCTGCAAAACCAATTGGTAAGGTTGTTGGTAGAAGCCGGAGAAAACCATCAGTGGAAGAAATGTGCGTTGGCACATGTTTGAGTTTTGTGCAAGCCCAATGCTACACATTTGCGGAGTTGATCATGAGCACACAGAGGTGGCAGGCTACAATCAGTGAAACGAGATATGTTGTACCATGTAAACATTAAGGGGGGGAATGTTAGGAAATTAATTATTAATGTTTACATTATAGATATTAGGTTTGAAAGTATTTTGTTATAATATATTGTTTCAACAATATATTATTCTTAGATTGTAATCTTATGTCTTGAAGTAACTCTTCCTCGTAACACCTCTCGCAATAATGGGATCTTAATCTAAGGGGATATACAAAAGAAGGCCCTCCTAACCTAAATCGGTGTGATAGATCGTTCGGTGAGGATAGCTACTCGAAGGCTCCAATCAATATCGAGCTCTACGTGATCCGATCTATGGGTTGTGGGATACATGGAAGATGACCTATGGGTGCTTCATATATATCTCCCGACAAGGTCATGAAAATGGAATGGCTAAATGTGTAGTGGATCTTTTGGTGCTTTATGGATGATTCTCTGGTCTAGTCTAGAAATCTTTAGCTTGATTAGCTACTATGTTTAATAATGATAGTTGTGTGATAATGTCTGGTGGAAGTGGAGAGGACCTAAACACCAGCGTTCGCAAGTTGGTGTCAATATTTGATTGATTTGTAGGCCCGTTGGGTTGTGGGACCTGTGGATCACAACCGTAAGTTCGTGGTTGTTGTGGACCTCCTATGGTCATATGAAGAGTCAATCCCTGATTTTGAGTATCCAGTAATCGTATGCCTTTTTCGGCCTCTACGTTTAGAACTAGAAGTTGCACATTTTCTCGGAGTACCTAACAAGTGTTCTGGCAACTTGGATACGTAAGCTAGTGTCTATATCAATGAGGAGGTCTCCTGCGTCATCTGGCTGTGGGACTAGTGGATCACAACCGAATGTTTTCTCTCTTTCAGGTCCTTCTACAGTCATACGGATATCTATCAAGGCAGTCTATAATTTGGCTGATTTGACCAGAACGTGTGTGCTTTGTCATCTTCTATGTTTAATCCTCTTAGTTGTGTGCTGATTTCTTGTAGGTCTATTGTTGTTCGGAAGACCTGAATTATGAGATTTTGGTCTATGTCAGTTAATGCTACAACAAGATTTGGTTGAGGCACGATTGGCTCAAAAATGTATTCCCTGGGCTCCCTAGGTCCCGTGATTGTCATACAAGATCAATATAAACCTAACTGAAATGAAATAAACTAATTATGCAAGATATATCTACAACATATATATATATATATATATATATATATATTCTATTTTTGTATTTTTGATAGAATTTTTAATAGAATTAAAAGAGCAATAATCTAATATATTCAAAAAATGACAACTAATCTAATAACAAAATTAAAACAAGCAAGGTAGCTCGGTGTAGCTACTTGCATGCGATTGTGAGTTTATCCTAAATAACTAAATAGCTGATTAACTTAATTAAAAGACTCTCGATCCTACCTCAGAAGTGAGGAATGAATCATAGTTTCTAAGAAACTATCAATCCCCATAACTTCCTGTAATATCAAAAGTGAAATTTAACTAAAATGAAATAATTCACTACTCTATTTGATATGTTTTAACTAGAACTTTGACAGATAAAACCTGGAATTTGCGAAATGTGGCGAATCCAGTAGTGTATGACTTTGTCCCCTCAGAATGATCTCCTCATTCCTTCGTGTTCACGTGAATCCAGAAGAGCGTGTATATGCTAGCATCAACAGAAGAAGGTATTTGAACAATGGCAGCTTTGGATATAGACCAAATATAATGCGAGTAGGAGAGGGACAACGCAAGTGACAGAGCTTGGCGTATGTAATTCCTAGTGGGATTTATTGCGGGAATACAACACAAGTGTACCGAGAGATTCTAGAATCTACCTTCTATGAAGAACACAACTTCTGACTCTAATGGATTCAATCTACAAATGACACTACTCTGCTCTAAACTAATTTGTATGAACAACAATGAACAAGACTGAAGCAAGAAGATCGAATGGCTTCTAACAGCAAAGGAAAAACTAGCATGGATGCAAACATGAAAACAAAATGAATTCTAAGAAAGAATTGAAAGACTAAACAATGGAAATGAGAAGTTGAGGGGCCATTTGCTTGAAAACAAGCTAGCTATTTATAGATTTCACATTCACCCAAAGGTGATTCCTATTAGAACTCTTTTACCATTAAACAATGAAGAAACACTATTCTAGGGAACATAAAACATTAATACGAGCTAAGGCGGTTGAGAAAAGCTGGTAAATGTTGAAAAATTACGTAAGTCACGATCAAAAGAATGTGTTGGAAAATGCGTGAAGGACCGCTGCCCTGAGTAGGGTGGCGGTTCTGGACCCACCCACTGGCGAGCGGGCGGTTTTTCATCATTGAAGGTCAAAAGCTAGAAAAAGAAAGGCAGAGGATAAAGCAAAGTACACAAAGCTTAGACAAGGTGCTTGGGATGCTAACATACACTTGGCGAGCTTTCCTGGATTCCGAACACCTTGCGAGGTGACCTGTATCATCATTGGGGCATGTGTAACATCGTTCGGTGGTACAGTACCCTACAATTTTGGGTACATACATATTGCCCCCTCGGAGAAGCATTTTAACCATGAAGAGGTGTAAAATGGTGGGTCAGTATGGCGGTCCCAAAATGGGAAGCTAGAAATTATACTTGACACACCCGTGTGTCGAAATGTCGCCATCCAGTTCCCACTACCTGCAAAATGGAAAGAGGACTCAAGTGCAGATAGATAAAATAAATCAAAAATAAATACTAAATTAGTATGAAATGAGGACTTACCATTTGCGTGGGGATAAGAACTTACCTCCATCGGTGCTCTAAACCTGCGAAAGGGGCATTCAAAATGAGTCAAAACACCATATATATATAAAATGGGCTTATTTTCCTATTCATTTGCGTGTGTCGATTTGATAGTTTTTGAGCTCTGGGACCCACGGTGATGGTTTTGATGAGTATAGTCGAAACGTTCGTATCGAGATAGCGATCATGCCTCCATGAGCAGAACCTCGACCCGCGAGATCTCAGGTTAGTTCTTCTTGATTTAACGTTTTTGCACCCAAAATGTTAAAATGATGAAATATTTGTTGTGGGGGGTTATTTTTAGAAATGTTAGTTTTAAATGTGTCTCTTAGGGGGACGCCTAATGGGTAGGCTTTCGTTTTAGCTAAAATGGTCAATTTTTGCATTTTTAAGCATTTTTAGGGCATGCGACCCATTTGTAGTCGCGGGATAGGACCGCCACCCTGAGCAGGGCGGCGGTTACGGACCACCACCTTTTAAGGTGGTGGTTATGGAACCACCACCCTGCTCAGGGTGGCGGTCCTCTACAGAGTGTTAAAACAACACTATTTTGAATTTATTTTTGCATTTTTAGTGTTCCTACTTGCTTTAATGATTTTTCCAATGCAATCTTGACACTAACTTGCTTCTTTTTGCGTGTTTTTGGGTGTTTTGTAGAAGAAGGAAGAGTACATTAGATGGAGCCAGAGAGGGAGTGTGATTGGCTTCCAGCAGTGTTAGATGCACTCTCTCAGGTAAGCAGGATACTCTCCAGAGGGCAGGTATATTGAGGATCGCACGGGTCCCCCACGTTGCACCTGCCAGTCACATACTATGTGACTTATTTTCTTACTGGGATGCAGATCGGAACACCTTCCGATTTCCAGGTGTTAGGGGTGAGTGGACCATCACCCTAGAGGATGTCTACCACATTTTGGGAGTCTCGATTATTGGGAGGAGACTTTCATTTGATACAGCAGTATCCAGAGCTCAGGTGACTCAGTGGGCCACCTATATGGGAGATGCAGTTGTCTCCACTTGGTTCGAAGAAGGGGGTGAAGGTCCATTCTATTCTGGCTTGCCCATCCCTCTGATCCATCCAGGCCATTATGGGCATCCTTGCTTTGAGATTGATCGGGGACAAGGGAGGGGATACTTTGCTCTCTTTTGTTGGGCCCCCATCATCACACAGATTGAGGCACATGGTCAGATTTATGCAGGGAGCCGATATACTTGGGACCACCTATCACGACTTATACAGGGTGGTTCGATTACAGGGACAGTCATTGAGCCATCCGACCTTAGTTATGAGCTGGGTCTATGAGCGCATTATCCCTTATGGGAGGGGCATAGAGGTGGAGGATCTTGGGGCCGTGAGGGCAGCTAGATGGACGGGATGATGGTGCTTAGGGCACCGCATCAGCCGGTGGCTTCATTGACCACTGTGGATATGGAGGCCACACCTTATCAGGCCATGGCAGGGTTGTGGGGTGAGGAGGTACCTTTACTTTGTTTCTGCTCTCTATACGGGGGAGCTTGTGGATAGGATGGGGAAGGTAGAGATACACCCCTTCGATCGAGTGCCTCAGTAGTTTGGCCTTGCTTATATTGATATGCTTCCCCCAGTGGTGCCAGTGTTCAGATCAGTTCGGGAGGCTAGGGGAGGTCCTAGAGGCCGGGGTTGGACTGTTGTTACTCTGGCATCCCTATTGCAGCCAGGAGGGTGGTACGTGCTCGAGAGAGAGCGGTGCTCCTCAGGCACCTTTACTTTGGATTGCCATCAGTCCTGCCCATAGCAGTGATGATCCCATTGATATAGACTCTAGTCTGAGGAGTTCACAGAGGGAGAGATGGAGGAGGAGACTGAGGACATGGAGATCAGTGAGTCGGGTGGGGAGAGGATAGCGATCTCGAGTGGCATGACACTCAGGAGATCCTACAGGCCGAGAGGGCAGAGCAGAGCACGGAGAGGGTGACTCTAGTCTCAGAGGAGTTGCTTTCTCAGGACCTAGGTGGAGAGGATGAATCCGTGGTAGGATGCCATGTTTCCCCAGACATAGGAGGGGGACACCAGTCAGTGCGGCGTGTCCATGGTAGGTGCGGATCCCAGAGATCCTTCTTGGAGGCCCAGAGATCCGAGTGAGTTATCACTCTTCTTTTGATATTTGTTTTAGCTAGAATTGCCTTAGTTGCTATCTCTCTTTTTGTTCATCCTTGGTTTCACCTTTTGATTATTTTCTAATTTGTTTTCTCCTTTGCTTGCAGAGACTGACTGATGAGTGGCGAGACTTGATTCACGGGTATGTATTGACACCTGTTTGCTCCCCATGGAAGACTCGTCTTTGAGCTATCCATGGATGCGGGGAGCCTTGATGGCCGGTAGGCATACCGATGTTTTTTCCCCTATCTGGCATGTGGCCAAGATCATGACTTCCCTCCATGTCGAGGTAGCGGGTATAGGACTGCGAGAGCACCTGATGAGGAGGAGCCATTCTCATAGCGAGACTACAGCTACTTGTTCGGGACCGTGAGCCCTCAGTGCACTCAGAGCGCCGGCGTAGCCGAGTCCTAGACGTGATCGTGTGCCTTCTGAGGGATCCCATAGGGATTGAGAGGCCACTTGGCTCTTTTTGTAGTGACCTTGTTAGGTTGTTTATACGAGTATTTTTGTACTTTTCGGGCTCATTGAGCATTTTGACCATGCCTAGTGCATGATGGCATTGTATATGAAACCTGATTTGATTTATATATATATATATATATATATATATATATATATATCTTTGGATCTAGACTCTTGGTATCTTGAATTTTGTGACTCATTTTCTAAATGTGTTTTTAGATGTTTTTAGAATATTTTCTTTTCATGTTTCTAGAATGTATGCAATGGACAACAAATGATAGTAAATAGAATGTTTTACTCTATATGTTTTTGTAGTGCTGATATGAGATGATACTAACATATGGTAGTACTGAACTTTTGAACTCTTTGGGAAATGTTTGTAATTCCTTCTTATATTGGAAAAACGTGATGAATGCATAGTGATAAAGAGATGAACTTGCCCCAATCCCAAATCCACGCAACTAGTAAGATCACGAGGGCTCAACACCAAGAATTAGGAAGGGCACAAGTTGTATGAGTTTGATTGAATGGAATGATGAGAGACAGACAAACCAAGAACAAGAACCAAATTTGGACCTACACACCCACCCTACTCAGAACTACTACCAAGCTTAGAAGGCCACTTACTTTTCAGTTTATCTAGACTTAGATTCATAAATGGCAACTTGGTTGACAAAATCTGGTTTTGAGGATTTGATCTCTTTGGAATTTGGATGTTTGGATATTTGCTTTCTCTTAACATAATTTGACTTGTGTTTTTAGCATACCAAGATTTGTTAGTTTGTGTGATTGGACCCCCACACCTGCCTCACGCCACTAGTAAGAAGCATGGGTTTGTCACCAAAGGCAAGATATAGGCGAGTAAGGGCACTTCTTTCCTTTCCCAACCTCACATCACCAGTAAGAGATGTGGGCTTATCACCGAAGGTTGATGGGGCAAAGAAGTGTGTAAAATAAAATATTTTGTTTGCTTGGTGCTTTTGATTTCATTTGATTTTGACATTTCTGATCTATGACTTTGGGATATCCTTTCATTCCAAGAGATTTTAAGAGGGATAGATGTGACACCAAGAAGCTTCCAGAATAGACCATGGGCAAGGACAACTTCACCTAGTAGAAAGAAAGAGCAAAGCCAAGTATGCAGGTCTTGGTATGGTTTCATCAATGTTTGTCTGTCGAAATTGATGAGAAGATTTGAAAATATTTGATGATGTTTGAAGAGATGTGATATGAATATTTTTGCCAATATCTTCAGAAATTTGTAACATTTTTTTTAAGAGTAAGCTCCTGGACTATCATTTTTACGAAATGGACAGAATGAAGCAGCTAAAAGACTAATGCAATGTAGGTAGCTATAATGTACTAGCAATGACTTTGATGTTTTATGCGTAAAACCACTTAAGGTGCAAGGAATTGATAGTTTCACCAAATTCCTCACCTTCTAGTGTGCACAAGAGATACACACCATTTCTGTAGTCCTTCATGACTCGGTATGGGCCCAACCATTTGGGCCGGAACTTTCTTCCTTCACCGGTTTTCTTATCGATCCAGTTGTCTAGTCTTAGAACTAGATCTCCTTCATATATTTCTCACTCATAGACTTTTTTGTTATACTGCCGGCACATCAGTCAGCATAGGCTCTATGTCCATTGTTGTTTGGCATTTAACTGGCCTCGTCAAGGCTTTCTAGTTGAGAGAGGCATGTGCCTCCTTATAAGCTTCTTCATCCAGAATCCCTTGTAATGAGATGCGGAGACTGGGTATTTCAACCTCAAGTGGGAGAACTGCTTCTGCTTTGAATACCAGTGAGAAAGGAGTTGCTCCTGTTGGTGTTCTTATTGAGGTTCGGTGGGCCCACAAGGCCGGATATAGTTTTAAATGCCAATCTCATTTGTTCTCCTTTATTGTTTTGAGGAGAATAGCTTTCAACATTTTGTTTGTCGCTTCAGCCTGCCCATTGGCTTGAGGGTAGTAAAGAGAGGCCATGTGATGGTTTATCTTGAACTTGCTACATAACTCACGAACCTCATCATTCTTAAAGGACATGCCATTATCTGAGATAATGACTTGTGGGACACCATACCTATGTAGATAATTTGGTTCAAAATGAATTTGGCAATCACCGAACCTAGTACGGTGGTGAGAGGCATGGCCTCCACCCATTTGGTAAAATATTCCATGGTTGTGATTATAAAATTATGGCCATCGGTTGATGAGGGAGAGAATTTCCCTATCAAGTCTAGACCCCACGTGGAGAAGGGCCACGAGTCACTATTGGTTGCAGGGATTGTGCTGGCATGTGAATCTCGTGAGAGAATTCTTGACATTTGTGGCACTTACGTATAAATTCCACTTGCATCATGTTTGAGAGTGGGCCAAAAATAGCCCATCTGATGTATTTTGTGAGTGGTGGCGTGACCACCAAAGTGGCCCCCACATATCCCACTGTGGGATTCATGAAGAATCCTCTTGGATTCTTCTATGTCGACGCATCTTAGAAGCATGCCGTCGAAGGCTCTACGATAGAGTACTTGGTCTAAAACAACATATTTAGTGGTAATAATGCATAACCACCTTCTTTGTTGTGACGTGGCACTTTCCGGGTATGTATGGTCCATGATAAAATTGATGATATCAGTATACCAGGGACATGTAGAAATGGGGGTCTGGTTTTGACAAAGTATACACATTCATCGGGAAAGTCTAGATCTACCAGCTCACCTCCATCTAGTGGATTGTCAGCTAACTAGTCTGCTGATGATTTTCCTTTAACGATTTTTGGTTTACGAATGTTAACTCAAATTCTCCCATTAGGGTTATGAAATGACCAACCTTTTTAGATAAAGATCCTTGTGTGAGAAATGTTCGTAAATGGTTTGTCTTTACAATGACCCTTGTTTCCTAGTTTAACATGTAATGTCTCAAACATTTTTTTGTTGCAAAAATTATGGCAAGGCATTCTCTCTCTGCCTGTGTGTAACGTGTTTCATAATCGAGCAACGTTCGGCTAATGAAATAGATCATGTGTTCTCATTTGTCATCGTCTTCTTGAGCCAGCATGCAGGCCAGCGAGACATGAGTGGCTCGTGAGTATAGGATCAAAGGGTGGTCTAGCTTGGGAGGCATTAGCATGGGTGGTGACAACAAGAAGCGCTTAACTACTTCGAAGGCCTCGTTGCAATCTTCAGTCCAATCGATGCTATAATCTTTCTTGAGTAGATTGTTGATTGGATGAATGGAAAAGCTTAAATCAGGATGAACCTTTGGATTGCACCGAGTTTCCCAAGAAATGACCTGATTCCAGACTCATCCAAAGGTGGGATCATTTCGAGAACAGCCCATATTTTGGCGGATCAACATCAATCCCTCGTGAAGATATAATGTATCCTAGAAGTTTGCCTCCTGTTACACCGAACACGCACTTCTCTGGGTTTAATGTGACACCATACTCAATTAGTCATGAGAGGATGATACGGAGCACTTCCGGATGATCACAACATTTCTTGGCCTTGGCCAACAAGTCATCCACATATGATTCCACAATTTTATGGATAAGATCATGGAATATATAAGTCATTGCCCATTGATACGTAGCGTCGGCGTTCTTAAGACCAAATGGCATGACAACATAACAATAAGTTCCCCAGGGAGTTATAAATGTGGTTTTGGCTTGATCTTGTTCAGATATTTTAATCTGATTGTACCCTGAGAACCCATCCATGAGGGACAATAGTTCAAATCCAGTTGTTGCATCAATGATAACGTCAATGGATGGTAATGGGAAATCATCCTTGGGACAAGCTTTGTTAATATCCCAAAAATCTATACAAATGTATCTTCCCATTCTTTTTGAGGATGGGAATGATATTAGACACCCATTGTGAATAGTCAATGGGCTTGATGAATCCTACTTGGAGAAGTTTTACTACTTCCTCTTTTACCATGAGAGCCACTTTTGGCTTCATTGGTCTTGACTTCTGTTTAATTGGCTTTGCATCTGGTTTAGTGATGAGATTATGTACCATAACTTGTGGTGCGATACCCATCATTTCTTTATAATTAAATGCAAAATCCTTTTGATGTTTTTGAGGATTTGGGTGTGTATTTCTATTTCTTCCGGAGTTAACGAGGATCCCAACTTCAAAATTCTTGGTTCTTCCTCCATTCCAATGTTTATGTCAATGGTTTCTTCTATCAAAGAAGCGTTACCTTCTTCAAATTCAGGTGGGGCTGGAGGTAGTTCCAAGCTTTCTCCATTTTCTATCTCGTAGATATCGAGATCCTTCTATGGAGGAGACTCTACCATGGGATTTCCAAAGTAGGAAGAGGAGTGTGGTATTAGGGAAAGATCAACTATACGGTGAGCAAGGTGTAGCTCTGCATAGGCATTTAGATATTTGAGAGTGACTTTATCACTGTCAACATGATGTAAGATAGAAGACTCATTCTCAGCTGCATGTGTTAGAAGAGGGTTCGTTGATATTTTCTTCACCAATGGTTCAATACGAAGTGATACCTTGAAACTTGTATCTTCCAACTCATTACTTGGGGTAAAACGTGAAGCTGAGGTTGCTATTGAATCTGCGAGAAGGTTCTGTTCTCGTGGGATTGCCTCAATGGATATGAAGTTGAATCCTTTGCTTAGATCTAATACCATTGTTTTATAGAGTTGTAAGTGCTCAACTCTAGTCTCATATACTTCAGAGACTTGGTTTGCAACTAATTGCGAGTCTCCTAACACTCTGATGTCATTAACACCGATCCTTTTGGCTATGATGAGGCCAAGGAGGAGGGCTTCGTACTCAGCGTCATTGTTTGTACATTCAAAGTTTAACTTAAAAGAAAAAGGTAGGATCTTTCCCTCGGGGAAGTAAAGATCACACCTGCCCCCGGCTCCATAGTGACATCTAGCTCCATCGAAGTGGAGAGTCCAATATTTACTAGGAAAAATGGATGTTGGGACATTCTTTGCATCTGTTTCTTCTATTTTGGTTACTTCTACCATGCAAAGTTCCTCTGCTGGAAGAGAACCAACTCCTAGGGTACATCCCATACCTGTGGAATCAAATGGTAGGAAAATTGGTAGATCTTGTTCCAGTAATTCGACAATTTTTGCAGTAGTTCCTAATGACACTTGTTTCTACAACGTTAGCTTCATCCTTGAGGGTGGGATGCCCTTGACTAGGTTCGTAATTTCTAGTTCTATTGTAGGTATTAATTTTTCTCTTCGGTTTTGAGTCGATTGGTTTGTTAAGTTGGTTTGTTGGGAGTTCAAACTCAGAGTGAATGCTTGGTCTTTTCTTCAGGTCTACTAGGTGTATGTCGAATGGTTTTGGGTCACCTTTTGCTACGAATATCTTTCCTAGGTGTAAGAATCTTATTTCCTGGAATAACGTAGAAGGGATTGCTTTCATGCGATGTATCCATGGTCGACCGAGGATCATATTATAGTTGGTTTCCCGATCTATGATATAAAACTTGGTGAGGATTGTCTTGGGTCCTAAGGTGACTGGTAATATTATAGTCCCAATTGAAGTAGCCTTAAGGCTATCATAACCTCTTAGCGTATTTCTTGTTGTGGAACAGTTTGTTTCTCCATATCCTAGCTTTTGAAGGAAAGAGAAGGGGACAATGTTAACTATTTGCCCCATCATCAACCATTGCACATTTAACGTAATTATTGTAAACCCACACCTGTAAATGCAAGGCCGATCACCTCTACATGTAATTTCAGCATCTGTTGGCATTTTGTTTATGTCGAATATAAACTCGGTATCCCTATCTGGCTGCCCTGGAGGGTGGATATCGAAGTCTATATGGTTTACTTGTGTTTCGGGAGGTGGAGTGATGTTAATTAAATGACCTAGACCTAGTGCTTCTAAAAGAGCAGCCCTATGGGCAGGAGAGTTTTTCAACAAGTCCAAAAAGGAGATGTGAGAGAAGGTCTTTGTTAAGTCATTAATTAAATCATAAGCACCCATGGGTTTTACCAACGTTTGTTGAATGTTATCTGGCTCTAGTGGATAGATTGGATTTGGTTGAGAAGAATATTCTCATGCTCTTGTTATGGCTTCTACGTGTGCAGCTCAGTATCTAACTCCACTAGACCAACTATCTTGGTTCATGGCTGATTTCCTAATTGCGGTGTGACAGGTGGATTTAGTGAAGTTGAGGCTTCATGATCATTATTTCCTGTCATTACACCTTTGTTCATCCCATTTGGATTTAATTTATTATTGTTATTGTGATTTGGAAGTGGATCATTGAAGATCTTAAGAGGTGCGTTTTGAGGAAAACTACCCTGTGAAAGTATTTGGCATAGGTGTCACAGAATCTATTAAGAACATATCTATGAAGAGTTGTCTTTGTTCTTATGGAAAACGTTGCATGAACTTATTGTAATCATGGCAAGTCCTAGTGTCATGGCCTCGAATTTTGTGGAAACCACAATACGAGTTGGGATTATAACTCCTAGGTTGTTGGTTTGGCACGTGTTGTGGTCCAAAACTCTGATTAAACTTGACTATTAGGATTAAAGTTTTGCGTTTGTTGCCTTTGGTTTTGGTTTTGATATCCAATTGAGTTTTGACTTGGACCCTATGTTTGGATCTGCCATTGTTGTTGTTGTTGTTGTTGTTGTTGGGGGATGATTAAAATCCACCGCGTTGATTGTTGGGGTAAAATTGTTGTTTCGTTGATTGTTAACGGTGGTGGAACATTTACAACGTTTTCTTTTTAGTTTGGTCAATCACTCCATCTGTTGTCACTCCACGGTTTTGTTAAGGATTTTAGGTCCTTGATTGGCATTTGTGGTAGTAGGATAAGTCGTAGTGTTTTGGTTGGGGATGATTAACCTCCCATTTGTTCCATATGTCTTGCGACCACTATCTATTGCAGCTTGATCTATTCGGAGAGCGCTCTCGAGCACTTCATCATAAGTTCTTAGTGGGAACTTTTGGACTTCTTCCTTTATCTCTCTGCTGAGAGAATGAAGGAATAAATCACATAGTTCCATCTGATCCATGTTTGGAGCACTTGCTGAAGAATAGAGGACTATATGCCATCTTTGGATGAAATGAGCAACATGATTCATTGTGTTCTTGTTTAATATGCAAGAATTCCTTGATTCCTGTTCTCAACAATTTGTTCATGTCGAACACCTTGATGAACTCTAAAACGAGTTGTTTAAATGAATGTATTGAGGCTTCAGGTATTCTGTAATACCAATCGAGGTGATACCCTCTAAAGTTTTGGGGAATATTTTAGCAACAACTCCATCCCAAGGGAGCAGTTCTCGAATGGCTATGGCATAGGCCTTAATATGTGCATTCGGGTCTCCCTCCCCTTTGTACTTGGGTAGATCGGGGAGAGGTCTTGGAAGCATGACACTTCGTATAGTGAAGTCTAAAGGTTCTTTCAAATATTCTGAATAAGTCCCTATCGCATAGGTTTCGACCATTGATGGTGCTTGCTGAGGGGGTGGAGGTGGAATGGGTTGTTGATATGGCATAGCATATGTATTTGCAGGGGCATAAGGAAATCCCTGTGTTTGAGAACATGCTGGGAGAAGAGAACATATCTCCCTGTGGTGATTTGGAATACATGTTTAAGTATGGAGGAGCATTGCTCAGGAATGGGTTGTTTTGTACTAAGCGGGAGGTATTATATTCTCAACTAGAGCGGCGTTAGAAAACATGGTTCTAGTTGGCGTTTGTTGTAAATACTGAGGAGGCATGCCCAACGTGCACTGTTCCTGTGAGGAGGTCTACTTGGCTGGGATGATGTGGAGGATTGGAAGTTCCTGCTTGCATGAACTATGAATTTTGATTTGCTTGAGCAAGTTCCAACCCTCTAACCTTCTCAACTAAGGCTGAGATGACCTCGTTTGGTGAAGACACGGTATTTTTCCTTAGTGGCGGTTGTTGTATATCTTGAGGTTGTATAGGCATATGGTACCCTGCTATGAATTGATCGGTGCCTTGCCAAGTTTCACGAGGGCATTTCCTATAGGTGGAGGAATGGGGGTGTTTTCTTGGAACGAGACCTCGGGTTGTGTTTGCAAACCTCCTATAGGTGGGTACATATTTTGAGAGCGTTGTTCACTCCTAGCATAACGTGCTAAGTATTCATCATCTAAAAATAGATATGGATCTGACTGTCTACTAATTTGTGGTCTAAGCAACACCCGAGGAGATGAACCAGATTCTCCAGTGAGCATCATGTTGTTTGAGCCTGAAGGCTCTGGTTGTTGCATTTGAGTGAGCTGATCCAACTCCTCTATTTGGAAAGAAGAACTATATCTAGTCCTTTGAGGTGGAGTTTGTGTTGAAAATTGGTTAGTTGAATAGTTGTCACCCCATGCTGAGAGCGAGGGTGATGGTTGTCTATTTAATTGATCGTAGTATGCTTCAAGACCTAGGAGAGGTCTGCCATATGCATCGTATCCCGACATATTTTGGGGGTATATAAATACCCATAAAATAATGGGAAGAAGTGAAGGTGGATAAAACTAAAAAGAAGAGTGTGAAAGTGAAGCAATTGTTCCTTTCACGTCGGGTTCACCAATTTTGTTGGTGAAGCTGATGTGAAGGCTAATGAGGTGGAAAAGATGAAAAGTGGAAAAGATGAAAAGTATTAATTGGAAGAACAAGTAGAAATATGAATCTGAATCAAAAGGTAGAGTTTCACGTTTTCACGTCGGGTTCACCAATTTTGTATGATGGAAAAGTGACATGCAAGCATGGGAATCTACAAGTAACTCTTCCTCACACCCGACCTCTCGAGGTCATGCCGAGACAGCCGGTGGGGATGGAATATACGTGGGGTGCAGATAAACTAGTTAGGTAATCTTATGTCTTCAACACACAATAATGGGATCTGCGAATCTAAGGCAAAGAAGGCCCTCCTAACCTGAATCGGTGTGATAGATCATTCGGTGAGGATAGTTGCTCGAAGGCTCCAATCAATATCGAGCTCTGTCGTGATCCGATCTATGGGTTGTGGGATACGTGGAAGATGACCTATGGGTGCTTCGTATATATCTCCCAACAAGGTCATGAAAATGGAATGGCTAAATGTGTAGTGGATCTTTTGGTGTTTTATGGATGATTCTCTGGTCTAGTCCAGAAATCTTTAGCTTGATTAGCTGCTACGTTTAATAATGATAGTTGTGTGATAATGTCTGGTGGAAGTGGAGAGGACCTAAACACCAGCGTTCGTAAGCTGGTGTCAATACTTGATTGATTTGTAGGCCCATTGGGTTGTGGGACCTGTGGATCACAACCATAAGTTTGTGGTTGTTGTGGACCTCCTATGGTCATATGAAGAGTCAATCCCTGATTCTGAGTATCCAGTAATCGTATGCCTTTTTGGCCTCTACGTTTAGAACTAGAAGTTGCATGATTTTCTCGGAGTACCTAACAGGTGTTCTGGAAACTTGGATACGTAAGCTAGTGTCTATATCAACGAGGAGGTCTCCTATGTCTGGCTGTGGGACTAGTGGATCACAACCGAATGTTTTCTCTCTTTCAGGTCCTTCTACAGTCATACGGATATCTATCAAGGCAGTCTATAATTTGGCTGATTTGACCAGAACATGTGTGCTTTGTCATCTTCTATGTTTAATCCTCTTAGTTGTGTGCTTGATTTCTTGTAGGTCTGTTGTTGTTCGGAAGACTTGAATTCTGAGATTTTGGTCTATGTCAGTTAATGCTACAACAAGATTTGGTTGAGGCACGATTGGCTCAAAAATGTATTCCCTGGGCTCCCTAGGTCCCATGATTGTCATACAAGATCAATATAAACCTAACTGAAATGAAATAAACTAATTATGCAAGATATATCTACAACATATATATATTCCTCTATTTTTTGTATTTTTGATAGAATTTTTAATAGAATTTTTAAAAGAGAAATTAATCTAATATATTCAAAAATGACAACTAATCTAATAACAAAATTAAAACAAGCAAGGTAGCCGGTGTAGCTACTTTCCTGCATGCGATTGTGAGTTTATCCTAAATAACTAAATAGCTGATTAACTTAATTAAAAGACTCTCGATCCTACCTCAGAAGTGAGGAATGAATCATAGTTTCTAAGAAAACTATCAATCCCCATAGCTTCCTCGGCAATATCAAAATGAAATTTAACTGAAATGAAATAATTCACTACTCTATTTGATATGTTTTAACTAGAACTTTGACAGATAAAACCTGGAATTTGTAGAACAGTGGCGAATCCAGTAGTGTATGACTTTGTCCCCTCAAAATGATCTCCTCGTTCCTTCGTGTTCACATGAATCCAGAAGAGCGTGTATATGCTAGCATCAACAGAAGAAGGTATTTGAACAATGGCAGCTTTGGATATAGACCGAATATAATGCGAGTAGGAGAGGGACAACATGCAAGTGACAGAGCTTGGCGTATGTAATTCCTAGTGGGATTTATTGCGGGAATACAACACAAGTGTCTTAGAGATTCTTGAATCTACCTTATATGAAGAACACAACCTGCAACTCTAATGGATTCAATCTACAAATGACACTACTCTGCTCTAAACTAATTTGTATGAACAACAATGAACAAGACTGAAGCAAGAAGATCGAATGGCTTCTAACAACAAAGGAAAAACTAGCATGGATGCAAAACATGAAAACAAAATGAATTCTAAGCAAGAAATTGAAAGACTAAACAATGGAAATGAGAAGTTGAGGGGCCATTTGCTTGAAAACAAAAAGATTTCACATTTAAGGTGATTTATAGATTTCACATTCACCCAAAAACATTAATACAAGGTGAGATTCCTATTAGAACTCTTTTACCACTCAAAAAGAACGGAAGATACGCATTTGCATAGACTTTCGGGATATTAACAAAGCTTGTCCCAAAGATGATTTCCGTTACCATCTATTAATGTTATTGTTGATGCAACAACTAGATTTGAGCTATTGTCCCTCATGGATGGGTTCTCGGGTATAATCAGATTAAAATATTTGAACAAGATCAAGCCAAAACCACGTTTATAACTCCCTAGGGAACTTATTATTACGTTGTCATGCCGTTCGGTCTTAAGAATGTTGGCACTACATACCAGCGGGCAATGACATACATATTCCATGATCTTATCCATAAAATTGTGGAATCCTACGTAGATGACTTGTTGGCCAAGGCCAAGAAGCATTGTGATCACCAAAGTACTCTGTATCATTCTCTCATGATTGATTGAATATGGTGTCACATTAAACCCAGAGAAATGTGTATTTGGTGTGACAGGAGGCAAGCTTCTAGGTTACATTATATCCTCACAAGGGATTGATGTTGATCCAACCAAAATCTGGGTTGTTCTTGAAATGATTCCACCGTCGAATAGTCTGGTATCAGATCATTTCTTGGGAAGCTCGGTGCAATCCAAAGGTTCATTCGATTTAAGTTTTGTTATTCATCCAATCAACAATCATTAAAGAAATATTATAACATTGATTGGATAGAAGAATGCAACAAGGCCTTTGAAGCGGTTAAACACTTCTTGTTGTCTCCACCCACGCTAATGTCTCACAGACCAGATCATCCTTTGATCCTATATTCACAGCTCGATGTTTCGCTAGCTCGCATCATGCTGGCTCAAGAAGACAATAATAAACGAGAACGTGTAGTCTATTTCATTAGCCAAACATTGCTCGATTATGAAACATGTTATACACAGGTAGAGAGAGAATGTCTTGCCATAGTCTTTGCAACAAAACATTTGAGACATTACATGTTAAATCAAGAAACAAGGGTAATTCTAAAGATAGATCATTTACGAACATTCCTCATGCAAGGGTATTTATCTAAAAAGGTTGGATGTTTCATAACCTTAATGGGTGAATTTGAATTAACATTTGTAAACCAGAAATCCGTTAAGGGAAAAATCATTATAGACTGGTTAGCTGACAATCCATTAGATGGAGGTGATCTGGTAAATCTGGACTTTCCCGATGAGTGTATATACTTTATCGAAACTAGGCCCCCATCTCTACATGTCCCTGGTACACTGACATCATCAATTTTATCATGGACCATACATACCTAGAAGGTGCCACATCACAACAAAGAAGGTGGTTACACATTATCGCTGCTAAATACGTTATTTTAGAACAAGTACTCTATCGTAAAGCCTTTGATGGCATGCTTCTAAGATGCGTCGACACAGAAGAATCCAAGAAGATTCTTTATGAATCCCATAGTGGGATATGTGGAGGTCACTTCGGTGGTCACGCCACTGCTCACAAAATACATTGGATGGGCTATTTTGGCCCACTCTTGAACATGACGCAGTAGAGTTTGTACGTAAGTGCCACAAATGCCAAGAATTCTCCCACGAGATTCACATGCCAACACAATCTCTACAACCAATAGCAACCCCATGGCCTTTCTCCACGTGGGGTCTAGATTTGATAGGGAAATTCTCTCCCTCATCGATAGATGGCCATAACTTTATAATTATGGCCACAGAATATTTTACCAAATGGGTAGAGGCCATGCCTCTCACCACCGTACCAGGTTTGGTAATCACCAAGTTCATTCTGAACCAAATCATTTGCAGGTACGGTGTCCCACAAGTCATTATCTCAGATAATGGAACATCCTTTAAGAATGATGAGGTCCATGAGTTATGCAACAAATTCAAAATAAACCATCATACGACCTCTCTTTACTACCCTCAAGCCAATGGACAAGCCGAAGCAACAAACAAAACATTAAAGGCTATTCTCCTCAAAACAGTTAAGGAGAACAAACGAGATTGGCATCTAAAATTATATCCGGCCTTGTGGGCCCATCGAACCTCAATAAGAACACCAACAGGAGCAACCCCCTTCTCATTAGTATTTGGGGCAGAAGTAGTTCTCCCGCTTGAGGTTGAAATACCTAGTCTCTGCATCTCATTACAAGGGATTACGGGAGAAGATGCCTATAGAGATGCATGCCTCTCTCAACTAGAGAGCCTTGATGAGGTGAGGCTGAATTCGAACAAAGGCACAAAGCCTAAGTTGACCGGATGTGCTGGTAATATAAAAAAAAGGTCTATGAGAGAGAAATATATGAGGGATATCTAGTGCTAAGATTAGACAAATTTAGATTGATAAGAAAACCAATGAAGGAAGGAAATTCCAGCCCAAGTGGTTAGGCCCATACCGAGTCATGAAGGACTATGGAAATGGTGCGTATCTCTTGTGTACATTAGAAGGTGAGGAATTCAATGAAACAGTCAATTCCTTGCATCTTAAACGGTTTTACGCATAAATCATCAAACCACCATTTGTATATTATATCTACCTGCATTGCATTAGTCACTTAGTTGTTTCATTTTGTTCACTCATTTCGTAAAAATTGTAGTCAAAGAACTTACTCTTAAGAAATCTATTATAAATTTCTCAAAATGTTGGCAAAAGCATTCATATCACATCTCTTCAAACATCATCAAGTGGTTTCAATATCTTTTTCATCATGTTCGACAGACAAATATTGACAAAACCATACCAAGGCCTGCATACTTGGTTTTGCTCTTTCTTTCTACTAGGTGAAGCAGTTCTTACCTACGGTCTATTATAAAAGCTTCTTGGTGTCACATCTATCCCTCTTACATCTCTTTGAAAGAAGGATATCCCAAAATCACATATCAGAAGTGTCAAAATCAAATAAATACCAAACAAACAAAACATTTTATTTTGACACACTTCTTTGTCCCACCAAACTTTGGCGATAAGCTGCATCTCTTACCGGTGGTGCGAGGTTGGGAAAGGAAAGAAGTGCCCTTACTTGCCTATATCCTATCTTTGGTGACAAACCCATGCTTCTTTCTAGCAGCATGGGGTAGGGTGTGGGGTGCATTCACACAAATTAACAAATCTTGGTAAGATCAAATTATATTAAGTGGAAATAAGTGTCCAAATTCCAAAGAGATCAAATCCTCAAAACCAGATTTTGTCAACCAGGTTGCCATTTATGATCTAAGTCTAGATAAACTAGAAAGTAAGTTGCTTTCTGAGCTTGGTGGTAGTTTTGAGTAGGGTAAGTGTGTAGGTCTAAGTTTGGTTTCTGTCACTGGTTTGTCTATCTCTCATCATTCCATTCAATCAAACTCATACAATTTGTGCCCTTCCCAACTCTTGGTGTTGAGCCCTCGCATCTTACTAGTTATGTGGAGTTTGGGAGTGGGGCAAGTTCATCTCTTTATCATTATACATTCATCACATTTTTCCAACATAAGAAGAAACAACAGACATTGCCCAAAGAAGCCAAAAGTTCAGTACTGCAATATGTTTTACATCATCACATATCAGCATTACAAAAGCAAATAAATTAAAACATTCTATTCAGTGTTTGTTATCATTTTTCATCCATTGCATACATTCTGAAAAGCATATAAAAAAAAATACTCTAAAAACATCTAGTGTACACATGTAAAACAAATCACAAAATTCTAGACACAAGAAGATCTAGATCCAAAAAGAAATATATATGTGTGTGTGTGTGTGTGTGTGTGTGTGTGTGTGTGTGTGTGTGTGTATGAACCATTTTTGTGTACAATGCCATCATGCACTAAGGCATGGTCAAAATGCTCAATGAGCCCGGAAAATACAAAAACACTCGTATAAATATCTGACCAAAAATCACTACAAAAAGGGACCATGATCTCTCAATCCCTATGAGATCCCTCAGAAGGTGCACGACCTCGTCTAGGAATCCTGCTGCGATGATGCTCTGAATGTACCGAGGGCTCACGATCACGGCCAGTAGCTGTGGTCTCACTATGAGAACGACTCCTCCTCATCAAGCGCTCCGCAATCCTATATCCAGCTACCTCAATGACGAGAGAGAATTCATGATCTTTGCCACCTTCCAGATAGGGGCAAACACGTCGGTATGTCTACCGGCTGCTGAAGGCTCTCCCACATCCGTAGTAAGATTGAATCGTGTATCAAGGGAGCAATATATTGTTTGCGCACACACTTGTGAATCAAGTCTCGCCATCCCTCAGTGGTCGTTGCGAATAAAAGAGGAGAAATGAACAAGTTAGAAAGTTGTCCAAAATAAGATCAAAGACAAATGAAACAATGAAAGGGAAATATCAACTAAACATTTCTAACTAAAACAAAAATCAAGAAAAGAGTAGTAACTCACTCGGATCTCCAGGCATCCAGGTGGGATCTCTAGGATCTGCGCCTGCTACTGATGTTGCCGCTAACTGTCATCCCTCTCCCACATCTGGAATGAAGTGACATCCTGCCACAGACTCGTCATCTCCCCCTAAATCCTGAGAAGGTAAATCCTTTGAAATTAGGGTCACCTTCTCTGCACTCTCCTCTACCCTCTCGGCCCACAAGATATCCTGAGTATCATGCCACTCAGAATTGCTATCATCCTCCTCTATCCCACCAGCCCCGGTCTCACCCTCCTCCGTCTCCTCCTCTGTCTCCTCCCCCGTGAACTCCTCAGACTCTGAGTCCACATCAATGGGCTCATCTCCACTATGTGCAGGACCAGCTCGATTTGAAGTAAAGGTGCTCGAGGAGCACTTGGCTACCCCTCGGGCATGAACCACCCTCCTAGCTGCAATGGGAACGCCAGGAGTGATCGTGGTCTAACCTTGGCCTCTAGGACCTCCCTGGCCTTGCGAATAGATCTGTAAACTAGCCCCCACTGGAGGAAACATATCAATATAGGGGAGGCCAAACTATTGTGGTACTCTGTCAAAGGGGTGAATCTCCAACTTCCCATCCTGTCTATCAGCTGGCTAGTAGTATGGCAAGCGATCAATGTGAGTGTCTCCTCTCCCCATAACCTGTCATGGCCTGATAAGGAGTGGCCACCATGTCTCACAGTAGTCAAAGAAGCCACTGGCTGGTGTGGCATCCTAAGTAGATCATCCCTGTCCATCTCACTGCCCTGATAGCCCCAGGATCCTCTGCCTATACACCTCTCCCGTAAGGAATGATGTGCTCATACACCCAACTCATAACTAGAGTAGGGTGACTCAATGACTGCCCCTGTAATCTGACCACCCTATACAAATCATGATAGGTGGTCCCAAGGATGTCTACTCCCCAAGCGTAAACATGGCCATGCACCTCAATCTATGTAATAATAGGAGCCCAGACAGTATAAAAGAGTATCCCCTCCCTTGTCCCCAATCAACCACGAGGTAAGGATGCCCATAATAGCCTTGCGAGCACAGGAATATCTGACTCAACAATAGAGCGAACCTTCACCCCCTTCTTTGACCCCATGGAAACAATAACATCTCCCATATATGTGGCCCACTGGACCATCTGAGATCTGGATACTACTGTCTTAAGAGATAGTTGCCTCCCAAGAATCGGGACCCCCAATATACGGTAGACATCCTCAAGGGTGATAGTCCACTCACCCCTAGCACCTGGTAACCTGGAAGGTATTCTAGTCGGCATCCCAATATGAGAATAAGTCACATAGTATGTGACTAGAAGGAGCAACATGAGGAACTGAGAGATCTGCAAGATGCCAACCCGCTGCAAAGTGTCTCTCTTAGCCTGGGTCAATGCATCCAACACTGACAGGGAGCCAATCACACTCCCTCTCTCTACTCCATCTAATATACTCCTCCTTCTGCATCCACCCAAAACACAAAAAAGGAGTAAGTTAGTAACATAATCCAACTGGAAAAATCATCAGGAACATATAAAAATGCCAAAAATGTAAAAACAATCAAGTAATACATCTCTTTTTGCATTATGTTCAAAACCACCGCCCTGTGTAGAGTGGAAATTTCAGTAATCGCCTCCTTCTTAGGTGCAGCGATCCTGTAACCACCACCTTATAGGGTGGCAGTCTTGTAACCGCCGCCTTCATAGGGCGGTGGTCCCATGACTACCGCCCTGTGCAGGGCGGCGGTCCTGTCCCGAATCACCAAACAGCTCGAAAGCCCTAAAAACACTTTAAAAATGCAAAAATACATCATTTTAGATGAAATAAAAACCTACCCTATGGGTGCCCCCTAGAGACTCATTTAAAACTAAAATTTTCAAAAATAATCCCCCAAGACAAAGATTTCTACATTTCTATTTTTTAGGTTTAAAAAACGATAAATTGAGAAGAACTAACTTGAGACTTCACAGGCCAATGTCCTACTCTCGGAGGCATGATCACGATCTCATAACGAACATTTTGACTGTACTCTCATCGAAAATGGTCACCGTGGGTCCCAGAGCTCAAAAACCACCAAATCAACATGCGTAAATGAATAGTAAAATGAGCTCATTTTAAATATATATAGTATTCTAATTTGGTTTTGAATGTTTTTCTTTGCAGAAATGGAGCATCAACGGAGGTAAGTTCTAATCCCCACACAAATGGTAAGTCCTCATTTCATATTAATTTAATTTTATTTTTTGTTTTATCTATCTGCACTTGAGTCCTCTTTTCATTTTGCAGGTAGCGGGAATTTGGATGGTGACATTTTGACACATGGGCGTGTCAGGTATAACTTATAACTCCCCATTTTGGGACTGCCATACTCGGACCCACCATGTTTTATGCCTCTTCATGGCTAAAATGCTTCTCCGAGGGGGAATATGTACGTACCCAAAATGTAGGTATTGTCTTGTTGGAAAGAGGTTACAGAAGCCCCATGATGATTTAGCTCTCTTCACAGGTGTTCGGAATCCAGAAAAGCTCACCAAGTGTATGTTTGCATCCTAAATGCTTTATCCAAGCTCTGTGTGCTTCATTCTATCCTCTGCCCCCTTTTTCTTTGCATTTTGGTCTTAAGTGACAAGACCGCCGCCTTGCCTGGGCGGTGGTCCCATGACCACTACCCAGGATAGGGCGGTGGTCCTATAACTGCCGCCTTGTGCAGGGTGGTGGTCCTGTGCACATTTTTCAGAACGTTCCAAGAATGTGTCAAATGTAAAAATTCAACTTTCACCCACATTCTTCACCCACTTTGGCTTGCATTTATGTTTTGGCCACCCAGTAAATAGTGTTTTCCCTTTGTTTATAGTAAAAGAGATCAATTGGGAGTTACCCTCTGTAAATGCAATTGCTATAAATAGCAACTTGTTTTCAAACAAAAGGCCCCTCTCCTTCTCTGTTTAATTATTCAGTTTGTTTGAAGTTCTTGCTTAGAGTTCCAATAGTTTCATATTTTGCATCAGTTATCAGCCTTCCCTTGTTGTTTAGAGATCATTTGATCTTCTTGTTTCATCTTACTTCATTGTTGTTCCATACAATCAGTTTAGAATAAGGTAGTTTCATTTTTAGATTAGAATCCATCTTAGAGTTACAGGTTTTGTTTGTCACAAAAGATAGTTTCTAGAATTCTTAGCGTATTTGTGTTGTATTCCCGCAATAAATCCTATTAGGAATTACATAGTCAAGCTCTGTTCACTTGCACTATCCCTCTCTTACTTGTATTGTATTTGGTCTATATCCAAAACTACCATTGTTCAAGTATCTTCTTCTACCGACGCTATCATATATAAACGCTTTTACGGATTCATGAGAACACAAGGGAACGAAGAGATCACGCCGGGGAAAAAGTCACACACAACCGGATTTACCACTGTTTTGTAAACTCCAGGTTTGAGTTATCAAAGTTCTAGTTACAATATATCAAATAGAGTAGTAATTTACTTCATTTCAGTTAAAAGCTCACTTTTGATATTTCCAGGGAAGCTGTGGGAATGATAGTTTCTGAGAAACTATGATTCATTTCTCACTTCTGAGGTAGGATTGAGAGTCTTTTGATTAAAATTAGTTAGTTATTTAAATATTTAGGATAAACTAAAAATTACACAGGAAAATAGCTATACTAGGCTACGTTGCTTGTTTGCATTCTGTTATTAGATTAATTGTTCATTTTCTGAATATATTAGAATAACTGCTCTTTTAATTTCATTAAAATACTTCATCGAAAATATAACAAAATAGAAGAATATATGCATAGTGTAGATATATCTTTCATAATTAGCTTATTCATTTTGGTTAAAATTGAATCATCTTTGCATGACAATCACGGGACCTAGAGAGCCCAGAGAATATGTATTTGAACCAATAGTGCCTCAACCAAATCTCCCCACAACACTAGCTGATATAGATCAAGACTTTAGGATTCAAGTTTTTTGAACAACAGTAAACCTACGAGCAGTTAGTGAACAATTGAGAGAATTGAATATTGAGGATGACAAGGCATACACATTTTGATCAAATCACCCCAACTATGACTTGCCTTGATAGGATATCCGTATGACCATACAAGAACTCGAAAGAGAACAAATATTTGGTTTTGATCCTTTAGTTCCACAACCCAATGCAGGAGACCTCCTCATCGACATAGATATTGGCTTACGTATTCAAGTTTCGAACACACTGTAAGGTATTCTCGAGAAAATTACACAACTTCTAGTTCTAAACATAAAGGCTGAGAAGGCTTATGACTATTGGATAGTCGGGAGAAGAGATTGAATCTTCATATGACCATAGGAGGTCCACCATAACCACGAAATTACATTTGTAATCCATAAGTCCCACTACCCACCGGGCCTACCAATCAATCGAGACAATGACGCCACTGGTTTGCACACACTAATACTCGATCCTCACCACTTCCGATAGACATCATTACACAATTCTTCGTATTAAACGTAGCAACCAATTAGGCTAGGGATTTTTGGACTAGACTAGAGAATCGTCCATAAAACTCCAGAGGATCCACTACACCTCTCATCACCATTTTCCATGACCTTGTCTGGAAATATACACGAAGCACCTATAGGTCATTTTCCACGTATCCAATAGCCAATAAATAGGATCTCAACAGAGCTTGACATTGATTGGAGCCTCTGAAAAACTATTATATCCAAATGATCCATTACTCTAATTTAGGTTAGGAGATCCTTCTTCACCTTAGATTCATAGATTCCATTATTACGTGTTGAGGATATAAGATTGCCCAACTAGTTTTTCGTATCCATATAAATTCCATTCTCACCGGCTGTCTCGGCATGACCTCGGGAGGTCGGGTACGAAGAAGAGTTGCTTGTAGATTCTCATGCTCACATGTCACTTTTCTATCATACGCTGTGCTCAATGATTGGCATTTTCTCCCTATGTGTGAGAAAATGTAAGTAAAAATTATAGGAATGCAAAGTGGAGGTCATTTTTCCACAATTCACAGCTTTACATGGTAGGGTGCCACATCAACAGAAATAAATTTAAAGAGTAGGGAAACTTCCAAGCCTCCTCCCTCACAACCTCTGAAAAATAGAAGATAAAAATTTGGGGGCTCCTATTTTACAAGGGAGAATTCATGTTCTATTTAAAAATACTTCAAGGAAACTATGGTTGCATATTTTATGTAACACAAACCCCTCCATAGAACCCACCCATTAAAACAATGCTTTATAATTTTATCTAGTTTTGAATTCTTAAAGTGTTTAATTTGGATTAGGATTCTTGTAGTTCAAATTAGAGTACGAGTCTTTGTGGAGTTAGATTATACAGACTCTCATATCTATATTACAACTAGCAATTGTACATGAGTGTAAGATATGCCGACATCAATGTGATAGTTCTATAATATGTTTGTCAACATTTTTTTGTGTTACGAATTGAGACAATTGAAGGTTGATGTATTTTTTTTTTGATGAAATAGACTATATTACTTAATAAAATATTACAGCTATCCACAAAAAATATGGGTGGTAAAGGGCACACCCCATGTTCAAACTAGCCGAAGGCTAGGAGACAAAAGTATCAAAAGGCAACAATGCCACAAAACATAAGGAAAACAAACTAAGTTGCCACAACAAACATAGTAGCAGGGGTGGTGGTGGAGGCCCTTTATCCTCCAGGTTACCACCTGGAAGATCATTTCCATCTAGAAGGGGTGGCCAGCCAGTGCCAACTTCTTCTTCTTCTTTGTCATCCTGCAGATTAGGAGATATGGCAAGAGCCAACCAGGGACTTTTCCAGAATCCCATCCATCCCATTGCGACAGGAGGTGGGGAGTGGTGGTGGGAGCCTAGCCACTATGATGCATGGGCCGCTATGGGACCCCCAACCACCCCGATTAATAGGGCTCCACCAATGCTCGGTTTCCTCTTGGGAGAGCGATGACAGTGGGTATGTTCATTCGACCGGCCTCGGCCATGGCGACCTCTCGAATGAACACTCCCAGAAGGGGAGGTGGGGGGCTCCCGTGCCACAGTGCAAGGAGCATTGGCCCAATGATCCAGAAGGGTCTGGAGGTGCCACACTTCTAGCTCAACCTTGTGGGCCTGATCCTGGATCTGTAAGAACACATTTGAGATAAGCATGGCCTTATCATAATGTGAAAGAAAGCAAGAAACTGCAGAATTAGCAAAAACAACAGAATTACGTTCTTTCCATATAAAAAAAGGATCTCCACTCTGAAAGTATGCCACACTTGCACAAAAGCATGGGGAATGGAAATAGAATCCCCAAGCAAAACATGTTGCCAAAGAAATGGAGCTGGTCAAAACGGATGAAAGAAATCGTGGATCCGGACTCCAAATAACACCGAGATTTTCGAGTCAGTACAAAACAGATGCGTAAGCGTCTCAATATGCCCACAAAAAGGGCAAAGCTAAGGAGCAATCCCATAATGAGCTAATCTACACCCAATAGGGAGGCCTTGAAAGAGCAGGCACCAAGCAAAACAGGCTAGCTTGGGCTGAAGGATGGCCTTCCAAACTGTGTGAAATCTAGCTTCCCAGGAGGACCATCCAGAGTTGATGGACCACCTGGAGTTTAGCAAAGCCACCATTGGTAGCCTGGGGGTGAGAAGAGCATACCCTTGTGTAATAAATGCCCCCCATTATTTGATACTCCTAGGTTTCTCTTTTGACAACAAAGGTGTTCGGGATCGAGAATGAAGCTTTACGGATATGCGTTAACATCCCGCATGCCCAATTGTGAATCAAGACTTTCTAAGATTCGCCCAGCGTGCTTGATCCACTTGTTTTCCCCTTTTTCCCTCTTTTCTTGCTTTTGGTCTTGATGTTCGAAACCGCCACCTGCCCCGCGTGCTTTGTTTTCCCCTTTTTCCCTCTTTTCTTGGCGGGGTCTTGTGCTGCCCGCCACTGGCAGGCGGCCACCCTAGGCGGCGGCGGTCCTTTACGCGTTTTCCAGAACGTTCTTTTGATGGAACACACGCAAAGTTCAACGCTTCACCAACTTTTCTTGCCGACTTGAGCATGCATTTATGTTTTTGGTCCCCTGGAATAGTGTTTTTCCTTTGTTTATTGTTTAGGAGTTCAGTTTGGTTTTGATCTTTGGGTGTTTGAATTCCTATAAATGCATGGTTTGTGCACATGCAAATGGCCCCTCATTCTTGTTTCAAACTCACCATTTTCAGTAGTTCAGTCTTCTAGTTTGCTTAAGTTTGATAGTTTAAATCCTTTACATGCTTGGTTGCATTACTCAGCTGTTGGTAAGCCACAGATCCAACTTGTGCAAACAGTATTATTGTTTTGGAGTAGAATAGTTTAGGCAGCCATTAAAGTTGCAGGTTTTGCTCTTCATACAGACTAGTTTCAGGTTCTGGACGCTTTTTGTTGCATGATTCGCAGTAGACCCCGCTAGGAATTGCATAGGCCAAGCTCTGTACTCTTGCGCTATCCCTCTCCTATCCGCATTCTATTATGTCTGCATTCTGAAGGTTGTCCATTGATCCAAATATCTATTCCTGTTGATGCAAGCATTACACGCTTTTCTGGATTCACGTGAGCACAAAGAATGAAGAGATCATACTGAGGGGACAAGAACACACACACCGTCGGATTCGCCACTGTTCTGCGAAATCCAGGTTCCATCTTTCAAAGTTTTAGTTAGAACTTATCAAATAAAGTAGTTAATCGCTTTATTTCAGTTATTTCCATTCTCGATATTGCCAGGGAAGTTGTGGGGATTGATAGTTTCTGAGAAACTATGATTCATTCCTCACTTCTGAGGTAGGATCGAGAATCTTGCAAATAGATTAGTTATTTCATTGTTTAGAATAGATATACAAAATTGCACAGACAAATAGCTACACTCGGCTATTTTGTTTGTTTTACGTTATTAGTTTAGTTGTCAATTCTAAATATTTTAAATAGCTGCTTTCTTATAAATTGCCAGAAAATACAAAAAGAAATTATATATGCTAGAAGTGTACTTAGATTTTACTTTATTATAGTTTGTTTCATTACTGCTTTTGCATGACAATTACGGGACCTAGGGAGCCCAGGGAATACATTTTCGAGCCAATTGTGCCCCAGCCCAATATCGTAGTGGCAATAACTGACATTGACCAAAACCTTAGGATAAAAGTCTTCCAAACAACAACGAGACTTCCAGCGAGATCGGAGTCACGGTTGAGAGGGTTAAACATAGAAGACGACCAAGCACACACATTTTGGTCAAATCAGCCAAACTACAGGTTATCCTAGAAAACATCCATGACTGTAGAAGGATTTGAAAGAGAACAAATATTCGGGTGTGATCCTTTAGTTCCACAGCCAGACGCTGGAGACACCCTCGTAGATATAGATACCAGCTTAAGAATTCAAGTTGCTAGAACACCTGTGAGGTATTCTGAGAAAATCGCACAATTGCTGATTCTAAACGTAGAGGCCGAGAAAGCATACGATTACTGGATACTAGGGATTAGGACTTGATCTCGCGTATGACCATAACAGGACCGCAACAACCAAGAGTCTACGGTTGTGATCCACAAATCCCACAGCCTAACGAATCCATAAGAGAATTAGACATAGACACTGGCCTACGCACATTAGTATTTCAGTCTACTCCGATTCCACCTATCATCATTCAACAGTTATCCCTACTAGACACAACAGCTAACGAAGCTAGAGAATTTTGGACTAGGCCAGAGAATCGTCCATAGAGTTGACTATATTCACCATATGACCCTATCAGGAGAAATACACGAAACCATCCCGGGTCATTTTCCACGCATCCCACAACCCATAGATCGAATCACGCCAGAGCTCGATATTGATTGGAGCCTTCGAGTAGTCATCCTGGCTGATCGATCTATCACACCGGTCCAGGTTAGAAGGGCCTTCTTTGCCTTAGATTCACAGATTCCATTAGTGCGTGTCGAAGATATTAGATTGCCTAACTAGTTTCCAGTATACACCCATATTCCATCCCCACCGCTTTGTCTCGGCATGCACGACCTCGGGAGGTCGGGTACGCGGAAGAGTCGCTTGTAGATTCCCACGCTCGCTTGTCGCTTTTCCGGCGTACAAAATTGGTGAACCCGACGTGAACCTTACAATTGCTTCACCTTCTCTCTGAGAAGTTTCATCTTATCCAAATCACCTTCGCTCCTTCCCATTATTCTGCGGGTATTCATATACCCCCCGAATATGTCGGGATTCGATGCATATGGAAGACCCCTCCTGGGTCTCGAGGCATACTATGCCCAGCGAGAATAGCGATCATCACCCTCACTCTCGTGTGGGGCGACAACTATTCAACTAATCGATTGTCAACATAAACGCCAGGACTAGATATAATTCGTCCTTCCAAGCGAGAGGGGTTGGAGCGGCTCGCTCAAACACAAAAATAGAGCCTTGAGGCTCAAACAATATGACATTGATGGAGAATGCTTCATCTCTCCTCGGGTGTTACTTAGACCACATATTAGCGAGACAATCGATCCATACTCGAGTTCTAGATGGCGAGTACTCAATCGTTATCTAGGAGTGAACAACGCTCTCAGGCATGTACCCACACAGGGAATTTTGCAAATACACCCGAGTTCTCTCCTCGAAAATACCTCTATGCCATCACGTATAGAAAATACTCTCGAGAGATGCTTGGCGGGATAGTGATCGATTCATAGCGAGGATATCACATACCTCCATGAAAGCCATGTTATACAACAAATGCCACCAGAGCACGATATCGTGACTTCACCAAACGAAGTCATTTCAACTCTAATAGAAAAGGTTAGAGGATTAGAACTTGCCCAAGCAAGTCAAAATTCGAGATTCATACAAACAGGGAGTTCCAATCCTCCGCACCATCCTAGCCAAGTAGATCTCCTCACAGGAGTAGGCACGTTAGGTATGACTCCTCAGTATTCACAACAAGTGCCAACTAGACCCACTATCGCTAGCACTGTTCCTCCTGGTCCAGTACAGAGCAATCCATTCCTGGATAGTACCCCTTCGTACTTAAACATGTACTCCAAATCACCACAAGGGGATATGTACTCATCCCCCGGCATGTTTACTCAAATGCAGGGATTGCCTTATGCCCCTGCCAACGCGTACGTTACGCCATATCAACAACCCGTTCCGCCACCACCTCCTCAACAGGCACCATCAATGGTTGAGACGTATGCGATAGGGACTTATTCAGAATATTTAAAGGAGCCCTTAGATTTCGCCATACGAAGCGTTATGCTTCCAAGGCCTCTTCCCGATTTGCCCAAATACAAAGGAGAAGGAGATCCGAATGCGCATATCAAAGCTTACGCTACAGCCATTCGAGAATTACTCCCATGGGATGGGGTTGTTGCTAAAATATTCCCCAAAACGCTGGAAGGCATTGCCCTCGATTGGTATTACAGAATACCCGAGGCTTCCATACATTCATTCAAACAACTTGTGTCTGAGTTCATCAAAGCCTTCGACATGAACAAACTATTAAGGACAGGAATCAGGGAGTTCTTGCACATCAAGCAAGAACATAACGAGTCTGTCGCCCATTTCATCCAAAGGTGGCGCACAGTCCTTTATTCCTCGGCAAGCGCTCCAAACATGGATCAGATGGAGCTATGCGATTTATTCCTTCATTCTCTTAGCAGAGAAGTGAAGGAAGAAGTCAGTTCCCACTAAGGACTTATGACGAAGTACTTGAGAGCGCTCTACGAATAGACCAGGCAGCAATAGATAGTGGTCGTAAGACGTATGGAGCAAACGGGAGGTTAATCACCTCTACTCAAAATACTACAACCACCACAAATGTCAATCAAGGACCCAAAATCCTTAACAAAAATCATGGGGTAACAACGGATGGGGTAACCGACCAGCCCAAGAGGGTAAATGTCGTTAATACTCCGTCACAAACAAACAACCAAAGAAACAACAATTTTACCCGACGGTCAATACGGTGGATTTTAATAATCCACAACAACAACAACGGCGAAATCCCATGCAAGGACCAAGCCAAAACTCCTTTGGTTATCAAAACCAAAGTCAAAACCAGAAACAACAAAACTTTAGTCCTAATAGGCAACAGTTTGATCGGAATTTTAGGCCACAATACACACCAAACCAACAAAACGGGAATTATAATCCCAATTCTTATTGTGGTTTCCATAAAATTCATGGTCATGACACTAGAACGTGTCGTGACTACAACAAATTCATGCAACGCTTGCCAAATGAACAAAAACAATTTTTTATGGATATGTTCTTAGCAGATCCTACGTCACCAACGGCAAGTACCTTCGCAGGGGCAGTTTCCCCTCAGAATGCCCCTCTCAAGATCTTTAATGATCCACTCCCAAATCATGATAGCGATAGGTTGAAACCAACTGGAACAAACAAAGGTGCAATAACAGGAAACAACGATCACGAGGCCTCGACTTCGCTAAATCCGTTAGTCGCGCCACAACTAGGAAGTCAACCACGACCTAAGGTAGTTGGATTAGTAGAGTTAGACTCCGAATTACCCGTTGAAGCAATTACGAGGACACGAGAGTATTTCTCTCAACCAAGTCCAAGCCATCTGCCGGAAACAGATAACATCCAGCAAACCGTAGCAAAACCTATGGGTGCTTACGATCTAATTAATGATCTAACAAAAACCTTCTCGCATATTTCATTCCTTGATTTACTAAAGAATTCCCCTGCTCATAGGGCTGCTCTTTTAGAGGCATTAGGTTTGGGTCATTTAATTAGTATCACTCCACCACCAGAAGCACAAGTAAATCATATAGACTTTGATGTTTATCCTCCGGGACAGGCGGATAGGGATGTCGAATTCATATTCGAAATAAGTAAAATGCCTACGAATCTTTGAGATCGCACGCCGAGGCGATCCAGCCCTACACTTGCAAGTACAGGTTTATAATAATTATGTAAAACGGGCAATGGTTGATGATGGGGCTGCGGTTAACATAGTCCCTTTCTCTTTTCTCCAAAAATTGGGATATGGTGAAACAAACTGTTCCACTACTCGAAATACCTTGAGAGGCTACGATAGCCTTAAAGCCACGTCGATAGGAACCATAATACTACCGGTCACTTTGGGACCTAAAACAATCCTGACTGAGTTTTATATTATAGATCGGGAAACTAACTATAATATGATCCTCGGCCGACCATGGATACACCGAATGAAGGCAATCCCTTCCACGCTATTTCAAGAAGTAAGATTCTTGCATCTAGGAAAGGTATTTGTAGCCAAAGGTGATCCAAAACCTTTTGATTTACATCTAGCTGATTTAAAGAAAAGACCGGTGTACACTCGGATTCGAACTTCCAACAAATCAACTTAATAAACCCTCGACTCAAAGTCGGAGGAAAATTTGGTACCTACGACGGATCTTGAAACTATCCAACATAGCCAAAACAATTCCAACCCCTAAAGGTAAAACTAAAAAGCAAGTATCATTAGGGACTACTGCGAAGATCGTTGAGTTGATAGAACAAGATTCACCAATGTTCTTACCATTCGATTCGGTAGGCATAGGATTTTCCTAGGTGTTGGTTCTTGCAGCGAGAGAAGATCTCTTGTATGGTAGAAGTAGAGTGTGCAAACACAGCAGATACCCCACATCTATACTCCCGGCTAAGTATTGGACTCTCCATTTCGATGGAGCTAAATGCCGTTATGGAGCGGGGGGGTATAATTCTTACCTCGCCCGAAGAAAAAGGTCCTCCCATTCTCTTTTAAGTTAACTTTGAATGCACAAACAACGGCGCCCGAGTCTGAAGCTCTCCTCCTTGGCCTTACCTTAGCCAAAAGAATTGGTATTGATAATATCGAGTTTTGGAGACTCGCATGATTAGTGCAAACCAAGTTTCAAATATATGAAACTAAAGCCAACATTTACAACTTTACAAAAATGATGTATTTAGATTTAAGTAAGGCGTTTAACTTTATATCCATTGAGGCGGTCCCGCGAGAGAAAAATCTTCTCGCTGATTCAATAGCAACTTCAGCATCACGTTTTACTCCAAGCAATGAATTAGAAGATACTCACTTCACAGTATCCATTCGTGACGAACCATTAATAAAAACAATGACAAATCCTCCTTTTAGTGGAAGTAAATCTACCGTCCTAGACCATGTTGGAAACGATGCGGCTACCTTGGATTATTTAAATGCCTATGCAGCATTACATCTTTCTTATCACATGCTAGATTTATCCCTGATTCCACATTCGTCTTCCTACTTCGAAAATCCTCTAACGAATCTTCCCTCACAAAAAGAACCTAATATATACGCGGTGGAAAACGGGGATGATTTGGATTTACCCCCAGCACCGCCTGAGTTCGAAGAGGGTAACGCCTCTTTAATTGAAGAAACAATCGATGTCAATATCGGAACGGAAGATGAGCCAAGAATTTTAAAGCTAGGTTCTTCGTTAACCCCAGAGGAAGTAGAGATACATACTCAAGTTCTCAAAGAACATCAGAAGGCATTTGCATTTAATTACAAGGAGATGACGGGAGTCGCACCCCACATTGCGGTGCACAACCTCGTCACTAGATCAGATGCAAAGCCAATTAAACAGAAATCAAGACCCATGAAGCCCAAAGTAGCTCTCATGGTAAAAGAGGAGGTGATAAAACTCCTCCAGTAGGATTCATCAAGCCGATTGATTACTCCCATGGGTATCCAACATCGTTCCCGTTCTCAAGAAGAATGGAAAGATACGCATCTGCATAGATTTTCGAGACATCAACAAAGCGTGTCCTAAAGATGACTTCCCATTACCATCCATCGATGTTATTGTTGATGCAACAGCTGGTTTTGAACTCTTGTCTCTCATGGATGGATTCTCGGGATACAATCAAATCAGAATATCCGAGCAAGATCAAGCTAAAACCACCTTTATAACTCCTTGGGGAACCTATTGCTACGCTGTTATGCCATTCGGTCTCAAGAACGCCGGTGCTACGTACCAGCGGGCCATGACATACATATTTCACGATCTAATTCATAAAATCGTGGAATCTTACGTGGATGACTTATTGGCTAAGGCCAAAAAGCGTTGTGACCACCCTGAAGTACTCCGCATCATTCTTTCACGCCTAATAGAATACGGGGTTACCCTAAACCCAGAGAAATGCGTCTTTGGTGTAACAGGAGGAAAGCTCCTAGGTTACATCATATCGTCACGAGGAATCGATGTTGATCCAACCAAAATTCAGGCTGTCCTCGAAATGGTCCCACCTCGGTGAATCGGAATCGAGATCATTTCTCGGAAAGGCTGGTGCAATCGGAGATTTATCCGGACCTAAGCTTCATTTCATCCAATCAACAATTTACTCAAGAAAGACTATAGCATTGATTGGACTGAAGATTGCAATGAAGCTTTTGATGCGGTTAAGCGTTTCTGTTATCACCACCTACGCTAATGCCACCTAAACTAGATCGCCCTTTAATTTTGTACTCACGGGCTACCGATGTCTCGTTAGCTTGCATGTTAGCCCAAGAAGACGATGACAAAAGAGAACGTGCAATTTATTTCATTAGCCGAACATTGCTCGACTATGAAACACGCTATACACAAGCAGAGCGAGAATGTCTTGCCATAGTCTTTGCTACTAAACGCCTAAGACACTACATGCTAAATCAAGAGACAAGGGTCATGGTAAAAACTGACCACTTACGAACCTTCCTCACACAAGGGTCCCTGTCTAAAAAGGCGGGACGCTTTATAACCTTAATGGGAGAGTTCGAATTAACTTTTGTAAACCAAAAGTCAGTTAAAGGGCAAATCATCGCAGATTGGTTAGCTGATAACCCGCTAGACGGAGGCGACTTAGTAGACTTAGACTTTCCAGATGAATGCGTGTACTACGTCGAAACCCGACCTGCTATATCTGAGTGCCCTTGGTACGCTGATATCATTAGTTATATCATGGACCATAGGTACCCAGAAGGAGCTACACCTCAACAAAGAAGGCGGTTACGCATTATCGTAGCTAAATACGTCATTATAGAGCAGGTGCTCTATCGGAAAGCATTCGATGGAATGCTCTTAAGGTGTGTTGACACAGAAGAGTCCAAGAAGATTCTCCATGAATCCCACAGCGGTATATGTGGAGGCCACTTGGCCATGCCACGCCACCACTCGAAAAATACATCGAATGGGCTATTTACGGCCCACTCTAGAACATGACGCAATAGAGTTTGTACGCGGTGTCATAAATGTCGGAGTTCTCTCATGAGATCCACATGCCGGCCAAGCTTTGACCGATCGCTACTCGTGGCCCTTTTCTACATGGGGCTGGACTTGATAGGAAGTTCTCTCCCTCGTCCACAGGCAGGCCACAATTTTATAATCACGGCCCTTTGAATATTTCACTAAATGGGTAGAGGCCATGCCTCTTACAACTGTACCTGGTTCTGTAATCGCTAAGTTCATTTTGAACCAAATCATTTGCAGGTACGGTATCCCACAAATCATTATCTCAGATAATGGAACTTCTTTCAAGAATGAAGAAGTTCGTGAGCTATGCAACAAATTTAAAATCAGCCATCATACGGCTTCCTTGTACTATCCCCAAGCCAATGGGCAGGCTGAAGCAACGAACAAAACACTGAAAGCCATTCTCCTTAAAACGGTAAAAGAAAACAAACGGGATTGGCATTTAAAGTTATATCCGGCCTTGTGGGCCCATCGAACCTCAATAAGAACTCCAACAGGAGCAACTCCTTTCTCGCTGGTATTTGGGTCAGAAGCAGTTCTCCCACTTGAAGTTGAAATCCCCAGTCTCCGCATTTCACTACAAGGGATTCTGGATGAGGACGCTTACAGAGAAGCACGTCTTTCTCAATTAGAAAGCCTGGATGAAGCTAGGTTAGATGTTGAACAACGACATAGAGTCTATGCCGACCGAATGTGCCAGCAGTATAACAAGAAAGTCTATGAACGTGACATATACGAAGGTGACCTAGTTTTGAGGTTAGACAGCCGGATCGACAAGAAGACCGGCGAAGGAAGGAAATTCCGGCCCAAATGGTTGGGCCCATACCGAGTCACAAAGGACTACGGAAATGGTGCATACCTCTTATGCACGCTAGAAGGTGAGGAGTTTGGCGAAACAGTCAATTCTCTCCACCTCAAACGTTTCTACGCGTAAGCAGCTAACGCTACTTATATAACTATCTACATTGCATTTTCATATAAATTAGGATCATTTTGTCCACTTGTTCTTACACAAATTGTGATCAAGGAATCTATTCTCAAAGCAATTTATTTCAAACTCGTGATGTTTCTGGCATAAATTCTTTAATCATACCTCTCCATCTTCGATATTATCAAATCAACTTGGAATCTTTTATCAAACAAAATCGAGACATGACGAAGTCCTAACGGTAACCATACCAAGATCTGCAAGTTTGTTCTCGCTTTGATTTCTTCTTAGGATAGGTGTCTTGCCTATGGTCTGTTCTAGAAGCTTCATGGTGTCACATCTATCCCATATACACATCTCTTTGGAAATAAGCATATACTGACATTTTACTCAAAAAACACAAGTCAAGAAGTGATTAAACGAAAATTTTATTTTTACACATTTCCTTGCCCCACCAACCTTCGGTGATGAGCTTGCGTCTCTTACTAGTGACGTAGGGTTGGGAAAGGATGGAAATGCCCTTACTCGCCTATGCCTTGCCCACGGTGATAAACCCATGCTTCTTACTAGTAGCATGGGGCAAAGTGTAGGGGGTCCTCTAAACAAAGTAAATGTTAAAAGGTCATAAACAAACAATTCAAACTTTGAGTCAAAAGCAAATGAATCAGATGTTCAAAATTCCAAAAGAGTTAAAAATCCTAAAAACCCAGATTTTGTCTACTATGTGGCCATCTACGGGTCTAAGTCTGGATAAACCACAAAGCAAGTTGCATCCAAAACTATGAAGTCATTCAGGTAGAATAAGCTTGTAGTTTTCATTTGGTTCCACCAAAACTTCGTCTGTCTTTCATCACTATCACTTCACCACATTTCATAACTTGCGCCCTTCTTGGCTCTTGGTGATGAGCCCTCGCATCTTACTAGTTGCGTGGAGTTAGGAGTGGGGCAAATTAATCTGTTCATCATACTAGTTGTTCTCATCACTTTGCCAAAACAAATCATGAGGTATCCAAATTGCTCACGAAACTAAGATTTAAGATCACAATATATCTACAATATCATGTATATCGACATCATGAAACACAAAAGAAAGTAAACATTTGCATCATCTGTTTTCCATTGCATACATTCTAGAAAGCATATAAAACATACATCGTAGTATACACAAAGCAGTTGGAAATAGAAAGGACACACATGAGTGACAAACTTTTGATCCAAAAATCGACGCATATATATAAATAATCAATGTTTGTATCTGATGCCATCATGCACTAGGCATGGTCAAAACGCTCTCAAAGAGCCCATGATACACAAAAGAATCTATAATACAAAAAGGTGCACAGGAGCCAGTGGCCTCTCGGCCCCTACGCGATCCCGCCGAAGGTGCGCGCCCTCGCCTAGGACTCGGCTTATCTTTGGCGCTCTGAATGGACGGAGGGCTCGGGGTCTCGAGGAGCGCCGTGGTCTCGCCATGAGAATGGCTCCTCATAAGACACTCGGCTGTCCTATAGCACTTTGCCACTCTGTGCGGAGAGTCGACACCATCTTGGCCACATGCCAAACGGGAGCGAAGACGCGTCGGTGTGCTGCCACTTTCTTGGGCTCCCGGCATCTACGGATAGCTCCATGCACAGGTCTTATCCATAGGGATCATCAGAGAATCAGTACATACCCTATGGATTAGATCCCGCCACTCGTCAACAGTCTCTGCAAAACAAAGAAGAAAGACGAATTAGAAACTAGGCAAGAGGCTAAAATATACAAGATACAAATATAAGGAGAGATAGCAGTTAAAACAAGTCCTAAATCAAACTAACACTGAAAGGAGGAGAGGATAACTTACTCGGATCACCAGGCCTCCAAGATGGGTCACTAGGGCCAGCACCCGCTGCAGATGCCGCTGCCGACTGAGGAGCTGCTCCTGTAGTTGGGGCAACATGACGCCCCGCAACGGACTCATCATCTCCACCATGGCCCCGGGAGAGTGGCTCCTCGGAAACCAGAGTCTCTCTCTCTGCGCTCTGCTCCGCCCTCTCTGCCTGCATGATATCCTGAGTGTCATGCCACTCAGGATCACTCTCGTCCGTCTGCTCCTCCGACCCTCCCTCTGTGGACTCCTCAGAATCGGAGTCAATATCTATAGGGTCATCGCTACTATGAGCAGGACCCGCGGTAATCCGAAGTAAAGGTGCCGGGCGCACCAGCTCTCCCTCGGCCCGAACTATCCCCAGGCTGCAATAGGAATGCCGGGGTAACCACTTGTCCAACCACGGCCTCTGGCCCCCTCTAGCCTCCCGAACTGATCATGTAAGGCGGTGCTTTCTTTGGAGGAAGCATGCCCACATATGGGAGGCCGAACTGCTGAGGAACCCTGCTGAAAGGATGTACCTCCACCCGTCCCACATGGTCAATAAGCTGCCCTGTGATGGAGCAGGAGACCAATGTCATGGCCTCCTCTCCCCATACGCCGGCCCATAAGGCTGTGCGGTGTGGCCTCCATGTCTGCTGTAGTGAGGGAGGCTACTGGCTGGTGAGGTGCTCTAAGCACCGACATATCTGACCATCTGGCCGCCCTCACAGCCCCAGGATCTGCCACCTCCACGCCTCTGCCATAAGGAATAAAATGCTCATACACCCAACTCATGACTAGAGTTGGGTGGCTCAACGACTGTCCCTGTAAACGGACCACCCTATATAAGTCGTGATAGGTGGTCCCCAAAATGTCTGCCCCCCAGGCGTATATCCGGCCATGCCCCTCTATCTGTGCAATGATGGGGGCCCAACAGTATAACAAAGTGTCCCCTCCCTTGTCCCCGATCAGTCTCGAGGCAAGGATCCCCATGATGGCCTGTCGAAATATGGGGATGGGCAAAGAAGGGATGGATCTGACTCTCACCCCCTTCTTCGACCCCGTGGAGATGACTGCATCTCCCATATATGTCGCCCACTGTGCAATCTGTGCCCGTGAGCCTGCTGTCTCTAATGTAAGTCGCCTCCCGATGATCGGGACCCCCAGAATGCGGTAGACGTCCTCTAAGTAATAGTCCACTCACCACGGACCCCTGGCAATCGGAAAGTGTTCCGATCTGCGTCCCAATAAGAAAATAAGTCACAAAGGATGTGACTCGACGGTGTGACATGGGGCACGCGCGATATCCGCAATATGCCGGCCCTCTGCAATGTGTCCTCCTCATCTGCCGAGAGGGCATCCAATACCCCGAAAGCCAATCACACTCTCTCTCTCGACTCCATCTAATGTACTCCTCCCTCGCCTGCATACACCCAAAAACACACAAAACAGAGCAAGTTAGTATCTAAACAATGTCAAGAGAGTCATAAAAACATACACAAATGCTAAAAATACAAGTGAAAGTTTTTAAGTGAGGTCCTTTTGCATTCTGTGCAAAACCGCCGCCCTAGGCAGGGGGGCGGTTTTGTAACCGCCGCCTTGAAGGCGGCGGTCTCGTGACCGCCGCCCTGGACAGGGCGGCGGTCATGTAACACCGCCCTGGGCGGTGGTCGCGGTCCGAAAACCCGCGCGGGTTTTTAACCCCAAAAAGCCAAAAACTGGCAAAAAACGACCATTTTAGCTAAAAACAAAGCCTACCCAGTAGGCGCCCCCCCTAGATGGACCTTTTAAACCTAACATTTTCAAAAATGACCCCCCCATTACAACAAATTTAGCATTTCAAAATTGAAGAGGGAAAAGCACAAAATTGAAGAAAAACCAACCTGTGATCTCGCGGGGTGGCGTTCCGCACGTGGAGGCATGATCACTATCTCGCTGTGGACGTTTTGACTCTACTCGCGTGAGAAACCGTTACCGTGGGCCCCAGAGCTCAAAATCTATCAAATCGACTCGCGCAAATGAATAGGAAAATGGGCCCACTTTTATATATATAGCGCTCTAATTCGTTTTAAATCCCCTTTTCACAGGTTCGGAGCGCCAACGGAGGTAAGTTTCTATCCTCGCACTAATGGTACGTCCTCTTCCCCTATTATTTTAGCGTTTATTTTCCAAGTTATTGTATCTATCTGCACTTGAGTTCTCCTTTCATTTTGCAGGTAGCGGGAATTTCGGATGGCGTCATTTCGACACACGGACGTATAAGGTATAACTTCTAGCTTCCCATTTCGGGATGGCCATACTCGGACCCACCGTTTTACGCCTCTTCATGGCTAAAATGCTTCTCCGAGGGGGCAATATGTACGTACCCAAAATTGTAAGGTCTTTGTCTTTGCGAGCAGTGTAATAAATGCCCCAATGATGATGATCTGAGTCTCTTAAGGTGTTCGGGATCCGAGAGAAGCTTTACGGATATGCGTTAACATCCCGCATGCCCCGCTTAGCCCCGTGCTTTGTTTTCCCCTTTTTTCCCTCTTTTCTTGGCTTTTGGTCTTGATGGCCAAACCGCCGCCACTGCCAAGGGCGGCGGTCTCATAACCGCCACCGGCGGCGGTCCTTGCCGGCGGCGGCGGTCCTTTACGCGTTTTCCAGAACGTTCTTTTGACGGAACGCACGCAAAGTTCAACGCTTCACCAGCTTTTCTTGCCGACTTGAGCATGCATTTATGTTTTTGGTCCCCTGGAATAGTGTTTTTCCTTTGTTTATTGTTTAGGAGTTCAGTTTGGTTTTGATCTTTGGGTGTTTGAATTCCTATAAATGCATGGTTTGTGCACATGCAAATGGCCCCTCATTCTTGTTTCAAACTCACCATTTTCAGTAGTTCAGTCTTCTAGTTTGCTTAAGTTTGATAGTTTAAATCCTTTACATGCTTGGTTGCATTACTCAGCTGTTGGTAAGCCACAGATCCAACTTGTGCAAACAGTATTATTGTTTTTGGAGTAGAATAGTTTAGGCAGCCATTAAAGTTGCAGGTTTTGCTCTTCATACAGACTAGTTTCAGGTTCTGGATGCTTTTTGTTGCATGATTCGCAGTAGACCCCGCTAGGAATTGCATAGGCCAAGCTCTGTACTCTTGCGCTATCCCTCTCCTATCCGCATTCTATTCTGTCTGCATTCTGAAGGCTGTCCATTGATCCAAATATCCATTCTGTTGATGCAAGCATTACACGCTTTTCGGATTCACGTGAGCACAAAGAGCGAAGAGATCATGCGAGGGGACAAGAACACACACACCGTCGGATTCGCCAGCATTATTGCTGCGAAATCCGGGTTCCATCTTTCAAAGTTTTAGTTAGAACTTATCAAATAAAGTAGTTAATCGCTTTATTTCGGTTATTTCCATTCTCGATATTGCCAGGGAAGTTGTGGGGATTGATAGTTTCTGAGAAACTATGATTCATTCCTCACTTCTGAGGTAGGATCGAGAATCTTGCAAATAGATTAGTTATTTCGTTGTTTAGAATAGATATACAAAATTGCACAGACAAATAGCTACACTCGGCTATTTTGTTTGTTTTACGTTATTAGTTTAGTTGTCAATTCTAAATATTTTAAATAGCTGCTTTCTTATAAATTGCCAGAAAATACAAAAAGAAATTATATATGCTAGAAGTGTACTTAGATTTTACTTTATTATAGTTTGTTTCATTACTGCTTTTGCATGACAATTACGGGACCTAGGGAGCCCAGGGAATACATTTTCGAGCCAATTGTGCCCCAGCCCAATATCGTAGTGGCAATAACTGACATTGACCAAAACCTTAGGATACAAGTCTTCCAAACAACAACAGACTTCCAACAGATCAGGTCACAGTTGAGAGGGTTAAACATCGAAGACGACCAAGCACACACATTTTGGTCAAATCAGCCAAACTACAGGTTATCCTAGAAAACATCCGCATGACTGTAGAAGGATTTGAAAGAGAACAAATATTCGGGTGCGATCCTTTAGTTCCACAGCCAGACGCTGGAGACACCCTCGTAGATATAGATACCAGCTTAAGAATTCAAGTTGCTAGAACACCTGTGAGGTATTCTGAGAAAATCGCACAATTGCTGATTCTAAACGTAGAGGCCGAGAAAGCATACGATTACTGGATACTAGGGATTAGGACTTGATCTCGCGTATGACCATAACAGGACCGCAACAACCAAGAGTCTACGGTTGTGATCCACAAATCCCACAGCCTAACGAATCCATAAGAGAATTAGACATAGACACTGGCCTACGCACATTAGTATTTCAGTCTACTCCGATTCCACCTATCATCATTCAACAGTTATCCCTACTAGACACAATAGCTAACGAAGCTAGAGAATTTTGGACTAGGCCAGAGAATCGTCCATAGAGTTGACTATATCCACCATATGACCCTATCAGGAGAAATACACGAAACCATCCCGGTCATTTTCCACGCATCCCACAACCCATAGATCGAATCACACCGAGAGCTCGATATTGATTGGAGCCTTCGAGCAGTCATCCTCGCTGATCAATCTATCACACCAGTCCAAGTTAGAAGGGCCTTCTTTGCCTTAGATTCGCAAATACCATTAGTGCATGTCGAAGACATTAGATTGCCTAACTAGTTTGTCGCATATTCTACCCCCACCCCAGGCTGTCTCGCACGACCTTGGGAGGTCGGGTGCAGCGGAAGAGTCGCTTGTAGATTCCCACGCACGCTCTTGTCGCTTTTCGCACGCGTCAACGAGCCAATGCAGTCCCCTGGCAGCCAATGTCGGTCAGCCCAAGCCCACCAGAATCCCTAGGGAGGCAACAATACTCCCAGGCAACTTTGTGGAAACCTTTTCCAAGCTCCGAGTTAGCCCAAAGGAAATCTCTGAGAAGTTTTTCCAGCTTCTTGTAGGAGGCTTTGGCTAGCACCCAACATGAAGAATAGTAAACATGTGTGGTAGCCAAAATCTTGGAGCAAATCTGAAATTTTCCTGCACAAAGAAAAGGGGTTTAGTAATCTAGTACTCCAACTTGCGGGTGACCCTATCAATAACATACTGCCAAAGTTGGCTGGGGCAACATCAAAAGCAAAGGGGATACCTAGGAATTTAAAAATTTCTCCATGTTGGATGTACTTCCAGTCAAATGATTAAGCCAACTAGGCTTGGGGAGAAAATATTTCCTGAAGCACTGGGTCTTACGCCATTGGATACTGGAACCTGAAGCTAAACAATATGTGTCCAAACATTGCATGGCATTGTTGATATTAGTTTCTTCCTCCAGGAGCGTGAGGAAGGAGTCATCTGCAAAATGCCCATTGATAAGCTGAAGGGGAGTCAGGGAAGGGAGCTGAATTCCATGCACAAGCCCTTGGTCCCGAGCATGGGCAAGGAGAAACCCAAAACCTTTAGTGGAAAGCACATAAAGAGCAGGTGCTAAAGGACAACCTTGCCTAATAGAGTGGAAAATCCCAAACTACTCAGAAGTATGACCATTTACAGATAGAGAGGTAGAGGCATCAACAAAAGCATTTTGACAGAGGCGATGAAGACCGAACTAAAGCCCAATGCTTCAAGCATCGCCAAAATGAAATGCCATTCAATCCTATCGTAAGATTTTTCAAAGTCAATTTTGACAAACATGGCAGATTGCTTAGAGGTTCTAGCCCACTCCATGCCTTCCCAAACAACCAAGATATTATCCAGAATGTACCTACTCTGTATGAAACTAGTCTGCTCAGGACTGATGATAACTGGAAAGATGGGCCGAAGCCGAAGAGCTAAAGCCTTAGCTATGATCTTATATGAGACATTGAGCAAGGTAATTGGCCGCCAATTGCATATGAGCTCTGGGTCTCCCGCTTTAGGGATGAAATTTATGTGACCCCGATTAATAAGGGCACTGAGGGACCCTGAGTGGAGAGCTTCGAGATATACTTGAAGTAGATCCGACCCACCATGTCCCAAAGGGCTTTGTAGAACTCGCAAGGAAAGCCATCCATGTCAGGGGCTTTGTCGTTGGCCATGAGGGAGACAACTTCATATAAATCCTCTAAGGTAAGCAGTCTGTCACAGACAACCCGGTGTGCATGCGAGAGTTTGCATGGAACAACCGAGAGGCACTATGTTCAGTTTTAAAAGCTCAGAGACTCCTCCTGAGCTTTGAAAACCTGAACATAGTGCCTAACAAAGGCTTGGACCATCTAAGGAGTGTCTGTAATCTAAACACCAGCATCAACAATAGCATAAATTTGCTAGTTTATGTGCTTGGCTTTGAGCATTGGTAAAACTCTTTGGTGTTATGGTCTCCAATTTTAAGCCAGTGCAACCGAGCTTTGATCTGGGCACCCGCGTTGTGTAATCATTAGCAATGCGGATTTGCTGCCGTAATTTAGCAACTTGGAGTTACAAAGCCACATTGAAAGGAGCCTGGGTGAGTGCCACCATGGAGCGGCTCAGCTCGGCAGAGGTGGTGGAGTAAGCTCGCCACCAAAATTTAGCGAGTTGGACACCATACATCCGGAGGAATTTAGTTAGCTGAATTATAGCATCCTTCCACCAACTTATCCATCCAACCTTACCAAAAGGGTGAGGTGCAGGTTCCAAATTTGGTGAATGTGTGCCAACGTGGGGTCATGATGCAATAAAGTAGTATTTAAATAAAACTACATTTTTTTAATCTGTGGCAGTTGAAAAGTCCATTCAATACGGAACCGGATCGGAATGTGGTCGAAAAAGGACAATGGTCGGCAAAGCTTCCACCAGAAGAGAATAACAATTGTGGCAAACTTAAAGAAAGGTCAGTAAGAGATCATTACATGATCCAGCCTTTTAAAAACCTGATCTTGGCCGTATTTGAGATTAGACCAAGTGTACCATGGTAGCGTGTTGGTGTGACGTGAAAAATTGGGGTCATAAAACCCAAATTTATTGCGCATGTAAAACCAAGCCTCCCTTTCGCCAGCTGGCCACCTCATGGGTAAAAGGCCCAATTTATCATTGGGCTGCTCCACCATATTAAAATCCCCATTAATCAGCTAGTGTGCATCCACCCACCTCCAAAGCATCATCCTTTCTGACGCATCATTAGGTGCATAAACATTGATAATCCCAAAGGAGAGATTTTCAATATTGAATAGCACCCAGAGAATACGGTTGTCAAGGTCACATCCATGATTGACGTAATGCGGCTGCCATTTCAGAGAAATAAATGTGATCATTCCACCTCTGCCAGCAGCATGGTTGCTAGAGATAGCTAAATTGTCAGGCCAAATAGTCTTGGCGATAAAATCAAGTAAAAACACGAAACTTTGATTTCCTGTAAACATAGAATATCCATATCCAGGAAGCTTTTCCTAAAATCTCGCACAATGTATTTACGAGTGGAGTCTGTGAGACCCCACACATTCCATGAGTAGAAATTCATGAGGAAACATTATCAAGATGCATCTCTGAGTCTAGCTCACTCAAACCATCAAGGGCTCCAAAACTGTTCTGTAAAAACCGTTGTTGGTTAACTAAAAAATCAGACAGTTGAGTAGCCCACCGGCTGGTAGGGCTATACTCCCCTTCCTTGCGCTCACGAGGAGGGCTGCAAGAACACCGAACTACCTACTTTCATGGAGAAACCACTTTGTTAGGTACGAGTAACGGTTGAAGGCTACCCTCATGCTGCAAAATAGCAGGCTGAGAGTTTGAGGCCAAAGGTGCCAATTTACTTGAAGAACCAACCATACTACCAGCCAATACCTTCGTGTGAGCTAGAGGCAACTTGGTATCCGAAGGTTGCTTTGTAGCTGAGTTGGAAGCATTTGGAGGCACCTTTCCGGCTTGAGTAGCTGAACCATGTTGCGAAGGCTGACATGAGCGGCCTTGTTCTTGTTGGTTTTATGGCCACCCATAGTGTGTCAACCCTCCTCCTCAGGTTGAGGCGGGGATCACCCATGGGCTTTGAAGTGACGCAATGAGCAGCCAACAAGGGACAGTCCCTAATTTTATGCTCAGAAGATTGACAATGAAAAAAAGTATTCAGAAGGTTGATGTATACCACCTTCTGAGCAAAAGATACATCACCAACCTGAATGGCAATCGATTCTTTCAGGTCCTTCGAAAGATCCAGTTCAATGCAAACCCTCTTTTACGAGACGAGCTGCAAAGAACCTAGAAGGATCTATGTAAATAACATGGCCGAGAGTTGCAGCAATACGCTCTAAGAAATGCCAACAAGGCATAGGAAGCCCTGGGAATTCAACCCAAACGGGGACTTTAAGGGCCGTCTGTCAGAGACAACAAAGTCTCTGGTCCAGGGTGACAAAACCAACAGGGAGCTTCTAACATACCAGGTTTGCTTGCTTATTCAAAATAAGGGAAGCATGGCTAGGGTCAACAAATCGAAGGCAAAAAAAACCATGGGTTAGGTTCTGGATGGAATCCAGCTTAATACCGTGCGTCATCCAAGTAGATTGGACCCATGATTTAAGCATACTTTCAGAGGGAGTCCTTCCCACAAAATATCCTATTAAACAAAATTGTTCTAGCCATTTACAGGTGGAATCAAATTCTGAAAGTGGTAAAACAATATCAGGGGAGAATCATTACCTCATGGAATACTTTCGGCACAAACTTGTGAGGGCTTCCCCAGAGCCATTGTTCGCAAACTCGCCACTCTCCGTCGCAGTTGAAACAACTGGACAAGAGTCATGCGAAGTCATATTTAAAGCCTGCCAAGCGGCGAGGCTCTAGAAAAGAGGCCGAATAAATGCGTTAATGGCAATAGATCTCTCACTTGTAGACGAACTCACTGTTCTCGGCATGCAAAACCCTAGTTTCGCAGCCATAACCCTAAAAGCTTTGAAAACGAGAGCAAAGGTTGATGTATTGAAAAGAATGTACAGGTGAAAAATATCTACAACCCTTATTCATTAGGCCTACATGGCTACATGTAGATAATAGACAATTTAAACCTCATTAATGTAATTTTTGCATTGTGCACATTGTCAACAAATTATGAGTGTTATGTCCACTACAACATAAGATAAAATATTACTTCAATTAAGATAATGATCCATTTGATTTTAGGACTAGGGTATGTGCATTAAAGTATTGATCAATTGGGCTATGCTCAATAACCCTTAGAGGAGGTAAGGCACACTCAAGTAGGATCAACTCAACCTAGGTCTAGACATAAAGTACCTTTTTAGACCTATGAGCAAGGGAGATCATATCTATCATTCCAAGTGAAAGCTTATACTTTGAAGAAAAGTTTAGAGGCCTTGCAAATGCATTATTTGTTCTAGATACATCCATAACTATATCATCAAGTATTATAGAGCAAAGAATAAAATTATAAATTTCATGAAGCTATAAACAAAAACCTTTTTTTTGTTGTATGTTATGGTCGAAGTGTCATTTTGTCCTCTATATTATCTGGAAGTGGGAATGCCCTATGAAGCAAGAACGCTCTGTGAAGTAGAAATGCATTGCGTCTACATGTTCAACTATTTCAACAAATGGGTTATATAAGATTAAATGCCTAAACAAAGTGCCAAATTTTGAGTTGTGGAATTGGCGTGGAGATCCACCACAAAAGATTCAAAAGTGGTTTTTAGTTAGGTGTTATAGTTGCAAATGCTCTAATATACATCTATGCAAAATGTGGACAATTACAGAAGACTTGCAATTTGTCTAACAATGCATAATGCAAATCCATTCTTAGGGAAAATAATACTTGTAGGACATGTAATGTATGGTTATAGTAACAATGTCTTTGAACTCTTTAATTTAATCAGCCACTCTGGATTCAATCTTGATTGTGTAAGTTTTTTTGTGTTTTATTTCCATGCGAATAATAAAGCCTAATGGATAAGGGTTGTAAATACTTCAATCTTATGAATGATTCTTTGTTCATTATGACAAAAATTGATCATTGGGTGTGTATGGTCTCCTCCTTCACTATAGTGTTATATTATTTTATAGTTTTTATTAAATATTTAATCTGTTTGGTTGGGAATGTAAAAAGAAAATCACTTAAAACTCAACATTCACATGGATATGGTTATATTAGGTGAAGGAAGATAACACTTTGTAGTCTAGAGCCAATGATTTTGTTATATCTCAATATATATGAGCTAAAGGTGGTTGGGGATTACACTTTGGAACAACCCAGTCAAAGCTATTAATGGTGGTTTTCTAGGCCCTTTCCCTTGGAATGGCATTTAGGTAATACATGGCTTCCACATAGCTACAATCTAAGCCTTTAAACCTTATAAATAATTGGCATGCTTGCATTGACAACCGAAGGACGTGAATTATGAGGCATGACCTCTATAAAGGACCTCACATAACAATATTCCTAATTCAACTCAATTATCTCACTTGTGCCGGCACACTCATAGACCATAGAGAAAAAGGTTTACATCAAGGTATGGACATCCATTTCACCCTAATCAACTCACCATTGCCAACATACTTGTGGGTTGTAGAAAAATAAGAGCTTTGCAACAACATATGGACATCCACCAAGGCATAATAAACACTATTTTTTTCGAAAGTTACAAGATTGTTCTTTATTCCCCACCACACAAACTTAAAACAATTTAAGATACCATACATTTCATCGTAAATTACAACTCCAACAAACTAAACATCGATCATAAACATTGGTATCATCTATGATATAGTTTGCAACTCGTGTGTAATTGCTAGTCCATAAAAAAATAACCAATGAAAAATTGAATAAATCAAAATTTTAAAATTTGAATTATTAAAAACTAGTTACTTAATATCTCAATATTCCAAATATGAACCTCTCAAACAAAAAAGGAGAGAAAAAAATTTATTGTTTTAAAAAAATTTGGTGATTGACATATGAAAATGTTATTGTAAACACACTAAAACTAGCAATCGCACGCAGGGAGTGCAATGTGAACGCCGAATGGTATAAGGAATTTGATTTAGAGGGATATGTTAATTACTTTTTATAGTTGATGTGGTTTTCAATTTTTTGGTGTGAAATTGTGTTATTGTTGCAACATGTTTTAGACTCCATGCAACGTGTTTTAGACTCCATTGGCTGCATACAGGCCTATCCTTATGATAATCATTGCAGGGAATTTTCAGGCTTCTGTTACCAAGTAATTGAACAAAATTTACTCCTTGGTTGTCAAGCTACAAGGAAATGTTACATGTGTGACATTTAGCAGCTACAACCACTATATCTTCATAGTCAAAGGTTGTAAAAAGAGACCCACATGTTCCACAGTTTCCCTGACCAGAAGGTAGCCTAAGCCTATCCTCTACAGAATATAATATTTGGTCTTTAATACATATCAATATTTGTTCTCTTTCTTTCTGTGATTTTGATGGAAACTCAGATAAAATATTTAGAACCTTGTAGTTTGTGACTGAGTCACTTAGTTGGAGAAGCTTGATATGTTAAGGATCTATGTGACTGATATAGTTGTACACGTGAATATAATATGTAAATTTTAATCAATTAATTTCATTTAGTTATGGAATATGATGTCCTAAAAATTGTAATCACACCCCTCTTTTCTCTACTCTGACATACCTTGCCATAAGGGATGATTGAATAGATGCGAGGATGTTGTAGAGGACAAAGGAATCATTTTGTAAGATGAAACAATTGCTCTTCCATGCATTTACCTTTGTCTTCTTGGTCCGTGAGGGGGGTTCTACTCAATTGTGGACATTCAAACAATTTCATAAAAAAATTAGTATGTTTAAGACATAAATTTATGGCCACATGTTACATGAGCCCATTTTTACTTATCCTACAGATATAATAAAAGAAAAAAACAAATTAATTACAAAGTTCATAAAATGAGTACAGTCTGCTGCAATTTGTTTATTTCCTACAAATATCGAGCAATTCGGTTCTTTTCCTCTATAGCATGAGAAATTCTGAGCATGGTACAAATTTCGGTAAAAGCCCCAAAAATAGAACCTGCAATGTTAGGAATGCATCATGTTCAAGTGATCTTCACAGACAGAGATGGAATTGTGCTACAAAATGGATTCATGTAAATACCAGTAACAGATAAAGAAGCGACGAGTTTTGCGTAAGTCTTAGTCAAAGAAAGCACCACCATAATATAGGCCATGTGACATCATCTCATCATTTAAGTACAATAACCCATGTGACTATGTATTACCATTTCCTCCCTAGTTAGGAGCGGGTTCACACTCCCCTCTCTCTCGACATGGGATCCCATGAATGTTGTTGTGTGAAGCTACAGGAAAAAACAAAATCTTAAGCAAATAATTTTTGACTTAGTGCATGGATTTTATGCTAGTTCTATGGAAGCATTCCCTATTTTTTCTCAACCAAAAAGGAGAAATATTAGTAAGTGCATAACCAAGTTTCAGCTCAAAATCTGCTAAATTCTCTCTCCAGCACCAACTTAAATAAATCTACTTAATCCCCCTCCTTGGTTAATTAAAAATCATCCCCAATTTTTGTCCAAAATGTGTGGTAGATGTTGCTTAAATACTGAATGAGGCATTCACTTAGCTTGAGTTGACGACGAACCCTTGTACCAAAATAAAGTGGTAGTGTAGTAGTCCCCAACATCAAGAAGAGTATCTTCATTAAAAGGATGTTGAGAATGTGGATTGAAAGATGACCTCTTCCTCCAAACGTATTCGCTCATAGATTGTATGTTGAATTACATTTCCAACATCATTTATGCCAAGCTGGGAAGGAAATCCAGAAACTCATACTCAAAGCATTTTCTCAAATATCCTTTTAAATGGAAAGCTTAAAACCTCATACTCAACACAAACAGAACTCCAACAGATATAAAAAATAAAGCCTTAATATAACCACAAACAAATATAAAATCAAGATGGTCACAACGTATTTGTAATATAAGAAGTTGTTGGAAGCCAATTTGTTCGATCAACAAATTTGTAATTTTAGAAGTTGCTTGCTGGAAGCCAATTTGTTCAATCAAAAGATTTATAATTTAAGTAGTTCTTGGAAGTCAATTTTTCCAAAGAAAAAGAATGTGTGAAACAAGGCTTCAATTGATTGTTTGGTTAACAACCATAGTCTCAAAAATTTGGTAGATAAGGCTCAAACAACTTCCCAATATATATCCCTGGAAAAAGAATTTATGTGCCAATCTAGGTTGATGTGTTTGCATCCTCCTCCTTTCTACAACTAACATGGCTTAGAGGTACTTGAGTGCTTTGTCGGTCCTCTTGCCTTGTGATTATTTCCAATTTAGTAGTTGTAATGCATAGTACATGACACTGACACATGAAATTAATGGTAACATAAGCACAAAGGCACAAAGAGTAAATTACCCACTCAATTCTTAGTTATCATTTAGTTATAATTCACAAAGGTTGTCCATGTGACAACACATGACATAGTGAATAAGAAGATATTAGGCCACTTTGAAGACCATACACAGAAACCAAATTGTTATTGCAGTCTTTTGAGGCATTTTGTAAATACCTTTGCAAGAATTCCCATTTTCTTCCACATTTTGCCTACACGTTTACAAGACCATTACCAACAAATGCATCATAGGCCAGCCCTAATGTGGTTATTATACAATGATAGATGTTTTTTTCTTCCTGTTAATCATGGAGGTTAGCAACACGATGAGGACAACAGGGAACATAAACATATTTGGGCGAATGATTCAAAGAACCTATGTGTTGTCCTTGGCTTCCATTGCCTCAAATTATCACCATCCATCAAAAAGAGTACAGAAGAAGTCAAATATCCAAGCCCAACAATCAAGAAAATAATTAAGCAAAAATGTAGTGGTGCTTCCCCAGACTGAGACTGAAAAAAGACTTAAACTCAAAGGCTAAGACTGAAAAAAGAAACAAAGTACCTTCTTTACCTCAAAGTTGAATATTGGCCGCAAAACAGTCCAAATTGGTCGACAACCAGTGGCAAAACAAATCCTTCTCCATTACAGAGTCCAAGAGTTTACAGATTGGCAAGGTGACAACCTAATCTGTTCGCAACAACCTTTTTATGTTGCGGAAGGGTTTCGAGCACATGAAACAAAAAACAATCATGCCTATTACAATTTCTTCAACACAGGTAAAAGGTCATAGAAGAAATGACTACACGTCAACAATAGCTCAAAAAAATTATCAAAGGATGGCTCAAGTGTTTGCTCACTTCGCCCTCCTCTCTCTGACAAAGTCTGAAAAAAACACTATGACCTAATCCTAAACCGTAAGACAACAAGACAACGACATCCCATCTCTCCAAATCATAATGGAGAAGTATGTAACAATTACATATGCAGAAAAGATGTGAAATTGTGAGTATGAAAAAGAATAAAACAGAATCAAAGATCTAAATAAAAATATTGAGATATGAAAGCATTCAATTTTCTACCTGCACAGAAAACTTTATGGGTATCTCGAACCTTCAATTGCCTTGACCCCTTTTCCTGCCGCACATAATAGCCTTGAAGGAGGCCGTCAGAGAAAAAACACACAGGGTTCATGTTCACATTGGAATGAAATGAACAGCATTTTGGGTAACAACACTTTTACCGAATATTGCGTCGTAACACAACCCCCTCTAGATTTCGAACTGCAATTCATGAAAGAAGAATGATCTGAATTGCCAGAGAAAATGATAAATAACAACCCCCAATTCAAAGCATGCAACTGACAGTTCACTGGGTAATTTGGAGATTTTTCCTAAAAACACAAAAAAAACAAACTGTCAAAAAGCACAAACATCCAGACGGCCGTCAAACGTGAGGTGTTCAATGTTAACACCGAAACAGAAATACTGGTGAGTGAAAAAGGAATTTGAGACAGAGAACAAAGCACCCTGTTTGGCTCAAAGTTGATAAAGAGAAAGCATGACTTTCTGGTTGACATAGAGAAAAATGTAATGTTGGAAATGATCTGTAATCAGCCTATCAAGAAACAAAATGGTTGGTTTCTTTTGTAAAGAACTCGTCATTCATCTTGCGTAATGTGCGAGCTCTAGAGGTCATTCCTAGAGTGTAAATGCCATGACATATTCAAATGAATACACCCGATTAGAGGCTGTGTCTGATGGATTTTGCGTCTCTGCCACCATAATTGTGGTTGTCGCCACAGTCCTCGCCGCTACAACTCAAACATCTTATTTTTAGTATCTCTTTCCACAATATGTGTATGCTCGAGGTTGAGGCGGTTTCGAGATATTCAAAATAGAACAGGTTGAAGCCTGCCATTAAACAGGCTTGGATAAGACAACGCTCAAGTAATTTTCTTCGTTTCTCACTCTTCATTCTCTTGAGTAAATGAATTTGCAGCCGAGCACAATGTGACTGAAGAGAATGGTTAACCCTCTATTAGGTTGGACTAAATGGGAACATCGGCTTTAGTCATTAGGTGTCAACTTGAACACCGACAACAACTAAAATACAAGGTGGAACACTTCATACTATATACATGAGCCTCCCCGCTAAGGTGGAACCATTTGGAAAAGTGTCATGCTACAAATTCAAAATTTATGACTACTTAAAACCATTTGGAAAAGTGGAAAAATGAATCACGGCGCCATTTAACATTGTTTGTTTGCTCGGAGATCCAATTTTTCACACGAAATTCAACTACAAACCTTTAAATTCACATCGGAAAGAATACAATAAGTCAAGTTTAACGTACACTGCATTGCAAACGGTCACTCTTCACTTCTGTTGCAATAAGATTTTGCTCTAATCAGTACTCCTCTTGATCAATTTGATCATGGAGAAATCAAATGATATCCTCCCAGAAGTCACCCAAATCTCTGCAATTTCATCATCTGTGAGAATCAAATAGTTCAATCCTTAAAATCGGATCGAGTGGAATGATTGAAAATGAAGGAGTTCACTTAAGCTTGAACTCAAAAAGCTCTTGTTCACCACAATCTGTAGTTTCTAAAATGCACAATTTTTTGGCAGGAAACAAACTACATGTTGATGTTGTTGATTCTCTAAACTTGTCTCATGGTTCAGAGGAAGCATTGATGTTGCCCCTGGAACAAGCTCCTGGAGATTAATAAGTTAGTATACAGAGTAAATTAACACCAATACTTCTTGAATGTTTCAATTTTTTAGAAATTTCACACAAAATTTAAACATTTAGTTTTCAACTGAACTCGGAATCAAAGTGAAGAAATTAAAATTTCAGGTTCATAGTCTTCATGATTTTCACAAATTTGTAATGACAGATAAATAATTTTAAGATTCAGGCATTTCAAGAAGCTAGAAAATTTTCAATTTAAGGTTTATTTGTTTTAGATTGCTTAAACACAAAGACGACTCATTTTTCAAGCGCAGATTGATGAATTAGCAGTAAGGAAATCTTACCGAGATCAGAAGTTGTGCGTGAATTAACTTTAAAATCTATGTTGGCGTAGTAATTTTAATAATTTTGCTTCGACAGTGCTGAAAGTGTCCTTCCATTTTTCAAATTATTTGCTTTTTGCCGTACTCGAACTCCTTTTTCCCCAAATTTATCGTAGGCACCAAGTTTGAACGACTGGAGCTTTCATCGCCTCTTTTAATCCCTAAATGAGGCTTCAGAAGCACATCTTCGGAGATATATTGAAGTATTTGACACTGCTCTGTCTTAAAGAGCTAGAACTTTTCAAATCATCATCCCTTTCCTCAGTTTTGAAGGTAGCTTTAGCTGAAGCCTCATATGATGATGCTAAACCTTCTTCCTCGGATGAAAAATAACGGTGCTATTGTGCTCCTGATAATCTAGCTAGGGTTTGTGAATTTCTTCCGGCAGATTTTTTTGACCTTGCTCAGTCCAGTCTGCATTTGAGTTCCGAGCAGACATATTTCTCTGAAATTCCCTCATAATTTCACTATTTTCTGCCTCTTCAAAGTTGGCGAGAAATCTTGCAGATTTTACTTGCTCAAATGAGGCATTAGACACAAAGCTTTTCATTGATGAGTCAGAGTTTACCGAACAATTCAAATCAGCAACAACTTCCAGAATCGAGTGAGATTTCGATACAGAGGCTGGAAGTGGAAAGCCTTTCAACTCTGTTTCCCTTGAGGCTTCAATCAACGCTTGGCCGTCCAACAGGAATTGATCCCGTGACCTCCTGGCAAACCTTGAGCACAAAATTTGGGCTAAAACCTCGTTGACATTAACCACGCCATTGGTTTGAAGCTGCTTTCAAGGCTCTCCCGTCGCGTCTTCAAATACCTACTCGACGATCATGTGTGTGACGACTTGGCTCGCGGTTTCTCCTCTACCTCATCTAGTGTCTGGCGCTTCGAGCTGAAGTATTTATGAGCGACATTGTTTATCGAGACAAAATTTAGGTTAAACAACTGCCACATTTGACGTCTTTCCGCCCGTCAAAATTAAACGTCTTTGAAAAAAATGTCTGAAAGGCCGTCAAATTTAACATAGTTGCAGAAACGTCCGGAGGTCCTTTACCAAAGGGGAATGCCTTATTTGTAATAATATAATAATACTAAATAGTGTTATTTTAAACACAGTAAAATAATACAATAATACTAAATAGTGTTATTTTAAACACAAGAAATAGATTACATTTAAGAGGTGCGACTAAAATAACAAGATAAACATAATTTGAAAATAAAACATTTAATTAAAACAAACACTACCTTTCATATTGAGTTAGTCTAATAAATTTTGATCATTCAAATTTAAATGTTTGGGTTGTGGTGAGATGCATCGCAAGTCGCATGGCGAGTTCCGCGACGTGGCTATGTCGGCGATCAATCTGTGCACATGGTGAAGGCAAAGCACTGCTCGAAGCCCACCCAAGAATGACGTCATGCAGCCTTTGCCCCAGGTTTGCGCACATGACAGGGTTTTGGAAAAGTGATGCTCTGTACTGAGAGGGCCTATATGTCCGTATATGATTTGAAATTGTTATTAAAATATATTTTACTATCAATTTACAGTGTTATCTGTCCCCATCTGGTTTAAAATGTCTGTGAAATGATGTTTTACTATTCCATACCCGTACATAAATCAACCCACTTGGTTGCACCGATGCTTGCAGCAAAGTTGTGTACGGCGGAATTTTAATGAACTTCAAACCCGGCCAAACAACCTCACCCTTCCGAAAAAACAACATTTGTGTGTTACTTGCTTGCCATGCTTGCTTATAAATTTCACAATCCCTTAAACTCTGTATTATTGCCCTCTTGTTTTTGGGTATTCGTACTGGAGTCTTGCATGTGGGACTAAACAACATTAATACCCTCCCCAATGTTTTTTTGTAGAGCGCGACACAATTTCACAAAATTTACATGCTTTTGTTTCCATAAAAGCATGATGTGCGACGTTGGCCTATTGGAAGAAGCTAAATTATTAATTATTACGATACTAAAAAAATCAAAGCTAATCGCTTTTCATATAGGTGTATTTAAGGTGTCTCTAATAACATTTTTTTATTTCATTTAAAAAAACTAATTTAATAAAAATACGGTTTAATACACACTCTTAAAATTTAAAATAATTTAATTTTTTAAAATATGTATATACTAATATAAAATTTTATTTTTTTAACAATGATCAAATAGATTATTAAATTTTGTGGGATTTATCATTTCTTATTTATTTGTGCCTATTGTACACACCTAATTTTAGCACTTTTATCATTATAGTGTTGGTGTATTTATGTATTTAAGTGTTTTACACTTTTATAGGTGTGTATTTCTTGTCTTTGTTCTACTTTTTACTTGTTCCTTTTGTGTTTAATATGAATGTTGACTCTTGACTTTACATTACTCCTTGTGACTACTATTTTCTTGTCATATATATATGATACCTTATTTTTCCTTATGCGAGTTGTTCTCTCTCACTCACTCTCACTCACTCCACTGATTTCTATTGTTGTGGACTTTTAGCATAACCATACTTGCATGATTATGGCTCATGCCTCTACATTATTAATTAAACATTAGTCGTATATATTTGTTGTAATGCTATATAATTTGTTACACTCGTATTGTTAGAAACGCAATTAATTAATTTGTTCCCTAATTTGAAGGAGGTTGTTTTGCCCACCTCTGTGGGCTATATAATAGCCATTATATTGTCTTTAATATGATTATGATGTGTGTGAACATCAATATAGAAGAATACAAAAGATTAATTATTATTGTATTTTCTTAGATCTGTACCAAATTTTACATCCGGTATCGAGCATATAAATCGATTCGAAGAATGCTTGTAATGGTGGAGTTTTGATATCAGTGGAGGGGCAATTTCAATCTTCTTTTGGTTGCCCGGTGAATGACTTCCCTTCATATTTAAATTTTCGAAAAAATATTTTTTTGAAGGATTATTTTGTTTATTACGTTGAGTGTTACATTAGATTTTTTTGAAAGACTTGTTATGGTCGTACTATCAAAATATTGTGCCCCTGTCTATTGGATCAAGCATTTCCATATCTCGGAGTCGGAGTCTTTCAAATTCGCATCGGATTATTCTTTGCTTGGTATGGTGAGATTAACCTCAATGCAATGAGTGTTAATCTTAGTAGTTTGTAGCTTGGACAGCTGTTTGTCCTCATCCAATTGTTATTTGGACAGCCTAGAATTTAGAGAAATAGTTGTTTTTGTCAAACAAATATTGTTAGGATAAGAACAATTGTTATCTAATATTGACTCCTTTTAGGTGACACCTCATAACCAAGGTTGTTATGGTTATTGAGTTGTCTTAATCTCAGCCGATCATTTGTATTAATCTCGGCCGTTGATTTTCAACGAGAGTAGTATATAAGGGGGTCATTGGGGTCATTTGTAACAAGGAAGTTTTGAGAGAAACTTGCAGTGTTAGCAAGTAGTCTTGCAGTGTTAGCAAGGGCGCAGTGATAGCGTTGGAGATAGCAGTGGAGGAATATCAGCAGGAGGATTAGGAGATTGTCGGAGCTCTGCCAGTAAGAGGCAAGCAGTATTTGTATCTCTTGATTTGCTGAAGTTTAATATATTTCTCATCTGTAGTACTGGTTTTCCCTACGGGGTTTTTCCAGGGACAATTGTCTGAAAATATTGTGTTCACCTTGTTGGGTATTTCTTATGTGTTTGTATTTGTGAAGTTACAGTTGTGTTATTTTCCAATATTTGTTGATCAAATAATCTTACAAGATAGGAGGTTAATAATCAGTAACTGTAATAGATTTTTCACAATGAGCTTATGTGCATTGAATCCGCATGCGGCGTCGGTTTATATCTATTTTAGCCTCTAACAAGAAGTTTAGTCTCAACATTGCATAGCTGGTCGATTAGCGTATGGTAAATTCAAGATTGTCGATATTATGACGGTCTTGCCGCCTTGGAAATATCCAAAGAATTTTCCTATGTTGCGAGACTCCTCACGCATCACATAGCATCAAGCACGGTTTGGAGGAAACACGTCACCCCTGAAACAGTTTGGATTGCGAATCGCCATTCCCAAGTGAAAAAATTAATACGAGGTGATTTTATTTTGAAGGGTTCATTAGTTCTTTCCAAATCTTAAATAATTATCATCCTCCCCTTTTATCATTGGTAAGCCACGTGCACACGTACCTGCTTCACTTGAATAATTGGAATCGTGCGGTTTCTCTTATGATCTTTATAAGAGTATAAGTATTTATAGGTATTAGTTGATGAAAGGGCATGCCCAAGAAGCGAGACGACCATAAAGTTAAGTGTATATTGTATTTAGTTACATTTGAAAGTAATTTTAGGTCAAAGTCTTTGTAAAAATAGTTTAATTATTTTGGTAGTACAAGAATAATGGTCTTCTTTTATTTCGTGTTATCAAAGTCACTTGTTAAGTGTCATTTGTGTCAAGTTGATTTGTTTTATATCATTGAAAGTGTTACCATTGTAGTGTCAATGTCATAAAAAGAGTCATTGTAAAAAAATAAAGATTCGTAAGTGTCAAAAAGTCCGAAAAAAAAAAAAACAAAACAAAAATTGTCTTACGAATGCATTTTCGGTGGAATCGACGTCGATTGAGATATGTAAAATTGAGCTCCACTATCAAATCCGGTTGAGTTGGCAGCCTCACCGGGAGGATGGAGGCAAGCAGAGGTTGGGAGGTCGATCAACGACCTCTCGTCGATTGTCAACAAGGGGGCCGCATGACAGATGATTTGGTGACATTTTTTTCATTTGTGTGAGTTTCGGTGTTCCTATTTTTTCGGTGTGTTAGTTTTTGAATAAACCCTTTTCAAAAATTTGGGAGGAGTCATGTTTTCAGAATACTCACTTTTGGGGAGTAGGAGAAGATTTCGAGGTAGACTCAAGGGATGGTTATCCAACTAGTGTGAAGCTTGTGGATCTTGGAGATTCGAATTCGGGCGCCCAGGGAGGAAGGGAAAGTCCCACAGAACCCAAAGAGGAAGGGAGCATTCCTACATAATTCAGCTCGACACTACGCCTTTATGAGGGTAAAGAAATAATCTATGGAGTTTGTACCTGGTCTAAATAGTGCTTTTAGGAGGTGGTTCAACTTCTTCGAATATGGTTCTTCATCGTGTTCACATTAAGGGGGTGAATAGTGAGAATTAATAATGTTCACACTAAGGGGGTGAATGTTAGGAATAATCTAGTGTTCACATTATTAATTAAACATTAGTCGTATATATTTGTTATAACGCTATATAATTTGTTACACCCGTATTGTTAGAAATAGGTAATTTGTTCCCTAATTTGTAGGAGGTTGTTTTTCCTACCTTCGTGGCTATATAATAGCCATTATATTGTGTTGTAGTATGATTATGATGTGTGTGAACATCAATATAAAAGAATACGAAGATTGATTATTATTGTATTTTGCAGATCTCATACCAAATTTTATAGTTTTTGTGTTCCTTGTGTTGATCTTTCCTGCTTTGTTATTGTTAACTTGCATGTTGATAATGTCCTAATTTGAATTCAATATGCCTATAAATACATGAGTGCATTTAGGAGATAATAAGACATCAACTTAAATTCACACGATAATGGTATTGATGTTACAAGAGCACCCTCATGTTAACAACATAATTCAAGCATTTAGAGAGATTCTAGCTTTATTACTTGTTACATCCATTTCAAAAGAGAAAGGTTGAGACAATTGTATACTCCCCCAAACTTGCATTGATTGTTGATTGCCAAATTATTCAAAATCGGGAGATTTAATAGTAATATTGGAGGGGATAACATGGCCCCCACCGACACTCTTTATTTTTATGGTTCTTTCAAGATTTTGGTATTATATTAGGGTTTTGAGCATGAGAGCGATTTCTCATTAACTTCGAGAATTCGGAAAAGAGGGTGAAGTTTGCAAAGCCTCAAAACATAATATTGTATTCATAAAATAAAATTAGTTGGATTTGGAAGCCAATTCTATACTCTTACAATTACTGGCAGAGCCAAAACCATGCCAAAATCATACTTATACGATTATGAACAAGGTGGTCATGTATTTTTGTCTTTATTGGTTTGATGTGCCTTGTTTTTTGGACTTGCCTTTTACCACATGTTATTGATAACTTTCTCCATATTAGAGACAATTTAAGTATTATCTTAAAAACCCTAATTATCCAGTCTTTTGAGTATTTTAATTATTTCTGTTTATTCCACATATTTTTATGTTGTATATGGTCCTAGAATACATACAATATTTTTGTAATCGTGTGTCATTTATAGTGGTATTTTTAGTTATATCTAATTACCCCCAAGAATTTTGGTCAGTCTAACATATCTCGTAGTGTAGACCACTTTCTGGATCTTCATCTCAATCTGAACCCCAAGTTACATCAAACATCCGACCCTTAGGGTTTTCCTTTTAGTGAACCCACATTTCTTGACACGCTCAAGGATTAGCTCTTAAATCTTGGTGATAGAAGTGGTTATCTAAGGGTTTGGTTGATTTGTTCCAACGTGTATAGTCTTGATTATTACATGTGATATTTGATGTGCATTACTATTTTACATGTTATATATTATATGCCATTTGAAATAATTATACCAAAGATTCCATCCGTAAGAAGTGATACATTAAATTCCAATTTGGTGGATCTTGTTGAAATTCCACTTAATTCGTCATATAGATTGTGCGAAAAATAAATTAGTGAGAGTCGTGTTGATCTTGAAATTGTACCAACCCATTCTATTGATAATCTTATGAATGATAATTATTTAAATGAATCTCAAGTTCATATTGAAGACCAAAGGATTAAAGCCCGTAAAGAGTTTGTTCTACTTGAGCAAGATATAATGCAAGGCTTAAATAACCTTAGATAATGTCTATTGAAATATCCTAGTAAAATAGTTGATATATTGAGTGTGTTACATGAGATCCAATCTCAAACTCAATATCAAGGAACTACCAATGGGGTTAAGACAAGACCTATAAGGTGAACAATGAATATTTAGATGCTAGTGAGGATAAAGAACATAAAGAATCATCATCTTTACCTTATCATGTTTTTTATTTCTCATATTTCTTCTAACATGATTTCCCTCGTGCTTCTCTAATTTTCAATGCTTTTATTACAACTTCATCTACTAATTAATTCTCATTGTAAAAACCTAATTTATTGCTTGTATTTAACTACTCAAATCACTTTTTAGGTTCCCTCCATTACTTTGAATGATCATATTGCTTCTTTAGCTAATGCTTCTATCGTGACATAATCTACTACTACTTCTCTTCCTTATAAGATAACTACCACGATGAATGGTGTGTGTGAAATATAAATTCAAATTAAGGTGTTATCCAAAGGTCATGCAACATGACCTAAGCTTTTGGATTATTATGTGCTCATTACCCATTCCCAATAGGTTTTATTTCTTTAAATTTTAAATCATACAATGAGAAAGGAAATCCATCTCAACATCTTGGGTAATTTTATGTTCCTTTCTTAGATTTTGCACGTGAGAATCGATTATTTACTAAGCTATTTCCAATGAGATTGAAGTTATATGTTCTTGATCAGTTATATGTTGTAATTTGTGGATTTATACATGCTTTTGATGTGTCATTTGATGATTATTTACATATTTTGATTAACGTCAACATGAAGATCACTTTTACCAAGATTATTAAATTGAGATAAAGTGCTAATGAAACTCTTAGTGAGTATGTGTCTATATATATTCAATATTATGATCACCAAAATGACTCACAATTTTTCTAAAAGTGAACTTATAATCCTATTTTCTCAAATAATTTTCACAGATATCAAAGTAAGATTAATATTCAACAATTATCGATATTTTTATGAACCTTATCATGTAGTTAAAAATACAAAGGTAAAGATTTTAGAGGCAAACATGTTCAAATATGAGGTTGATTCCCTTGTCTCGTATGATGCATTAATGATCACGGGTCCAACGACAAACTACCTTAAAATGTGCATCCTGGATTTACAATCAATAATGGACATGTAAAGTTATATGTAGCTTTCTCTCCTCCTTTTGTCCTATCTCTTCCTGCTTGGAGAATTTTGAATTTTTGCATGAGCTTTCAATTGGCTATGACGGATCCTCTTAGTCCACTTTTTGACCCCCTCTAACCTCAAATAAGGGTCTCCTGTGAAACCTTGCAAAATGGATGTCATAAATGATTTTGGATGCTCTTGAGTACTCTCCAAATTTTGAATGCAAATGCTACAAACACAATAAATTGGAAGGTAAGCCTAATTTATAGAGGTAAAGTAGTTGAAATTAGTTATACACGGATAAATGAATATGCTAAAAATAGCATTGTGGGAAGTTACAATAGTGTCGGGGGGAAGTAAATGAATTAATTGCAAAAAGATGCATCCGGAAAGGTGGTTGTACATGTAATTTAATTTCCCCACCTTTCTAGGATTCTAGAAGTGCAGTTAACTAGGATAAGGATAGGAGTCCAAGTGGAGTCTAAGTGGAGTCTAAGTGGATTTGATCAAGTGGCAGATGACTAGGATGTGCACACACTTAATTAATTAATTATTTAATTAATAAATAATTAATTTAGCTAAAGGGGTACAAAGGATACATGGGATTAATTTAATTAATCCAAAGGGGTACAATGTGTATTAATTAATTAATTTAATCAATTAATCACAAATGGGTGAATAACAAGGTGTACTAGGATAACACTGGAACAAGTGGAAACATAAGTGTAATTTTGGGGTGTCTACATTTTTCCCTCTTTAAAGTGCTATTGCAAAGTAATAGTGCTTTAAAGATAGTAGATGCATGTAGATTGAAGCGAGCGAAAATTGTGAAGCATTGGATGCCCCAACAAGAAGAATGAATGGTAGAGGAATGCCCCCTCAAGTGGGTGGATGATGCAACAAGGTGGTGGAAAACCACTTGATAGGAAGAAAGCAAGGGATTAGAACAAGGATGGGAAAGGACTATGTTCATAGCATGAGCATTATTTGGAGAGTAATTTTTAGAGCAACCTGATTTTTGTTGTTGCACAATAGAGTTGTCACCATGATTATGAAAGAATCAAGATGGTTAACCCGTGCACACGTAAACAAACACACACAAACAAAGAAAAGATAAAAAAAAAAAAAACCCAATATACAAAGTAGGTGTTGACACTCAGGGTTATAAAGGAACCAAGATGTAATCACACTACTTGTAAGTGGTCCAAAAAGAGTAAACATCAACAATGCAACACAAAGTCAAAAAGAAGACAATCAACTATGCCCCTAATGCATGCCACAATGATGATTAAGTAGATACAAATGCTCCCAAGTGGGAATAGGATCAGACTGAAGAGCAGAGTTAAAGTGACTCCTTATGACACTCTTGTTGAATCCATTGTGCAAATGATCAAAGTTGAAATTTCCCAGTGAAGTTATATCATGAAGGAAAAACAATTTTGTGACTTGCCCCAAGCAGAGTTAGCATATCATGCAAAGGGAAGAAAGTGATAGTTGTAAGATTGGCACAATCACTAGGGTAATAGATAAAAGTATGACATTTATCAAGATTGTATTGAGATGTTGAATGATTCACTTTAAGTGTTTTCCAATTGTAGGATTTCTATGATAAGTGAATGTTTGTTCGAAAGTTTTGTTTTTTTTTTTTTTTTTTTTTTTTTTTTGAAATATTTGATTTTTTTTGATTTTTTTTTGTGATTTTCACAAGTTTTGAAATACAAATGCAAACAAAAATGAAGACATTCCATGGCTTAAATAAACCAGAGGAAAACACAACACATGCAAATGACAAAAAGATATAAAATAAGTAATAGAAAGAAACCCAATATGAATAGGAAGGAACCACACCAAAGTTATATGTGAACTAGGATGTGAATAAATTTCCTACAATTGGTCCATGAGCGCATTCCAGATACACATAGAGTACTGGTTATTCAAACTATCAAACATAAGAAACTAAGCTAAGAATATACAATACAAAATTCCATATGTACAAATGTTAAACAAGCAAACAAGCTAGTGAACAAAAACACACTAATGTAAAAAAATTCTAATAAAGAAGTGAATATATACATATGTCAAGTTTCCCCCAAGAGAAAGCCAAAGCCAAGTGATGTCCCTATGCAAAGTTACATTGCAAAGAGTGGCTTGATTGATTGAAAAGATGATTGGGAACAATCAGATGAAGAAAATGGTGAACAAAATTACATAGTTGCACGAGTTTTTTTTTTTTTAAAAGCATTTTCGAAACATTTTGTATGTTTTTTTTGTATTTTCTAACAATTTATATTGTTTTTTTTGGATTTTGAACAATTTTATATTGTTTTTGTAGTTTTTTTGAGATGTTTTTTTGAATGTTTTTGGTTTTTTTTGGAATTTTGAACCACACACCAAAGAAGAGGGAAAGGAAATTCCCAAGTCAAAACCAACATACTACTAAATGAAGGTGAAAGCATAATGGAAGGTGAACAATAGTGGTAGAAATGGGCATGACAACCTAACAAGGAAAACATGTGACACACGACAAGGTGAAAAGTTACAAGTGGAAACAAAGTGAAATGATGAAACAGTGGATGCACTGATATGCCCCCAATACAAGGGTTACTCTTCGAGAGACTCAGAGTAGAACTTCTTCAGATGAATGGAATTCATAGGCTCCTTCAACTCTTTTCCATCCTCGGTAGATAGTTTGTATGCACCATATCCAAATTTAGCAGTTATAACATAAGGACCCAACCAATTAGGCTCAAATTTTCCTTTTTTTCTCATGGTTTTAGTTGTGTTCTTTTGATTTTCCTTTAGGACCAAATCACCAATTTCAAATTGTCGAGGTTTGATCTTGTGATTATAATTATGGACAAGTATTCTATTCTGATATACCTGCATATGGTCTAAGGTGCAAAGTCATCTCTCATCTAGTAATTCTAGCTCTATAAGGCATGCAACACATGTAATCCTCTTCATGAATGAGATGTTGGAGGGAGACACGAAGTGAAGGTAGTTCAACTTCGATAGGTAATATGGCTTCAGAGCCATATACTAGGGAAAAAGGAGTAGCTCCTAGGTGTACGAAAGGAAGTGCGGTAGGCCCAGAGGGTAGGATATAACTATGTATGCCAATTACGTCCATGTTTATTGACTTTCTTTTCCATAAATGGACTTGATAGTCTTGTTTGATGCTTCAGATTGGCCATTGCATTGTGGATAATAGGGTGTAGCCCATTTTAGGTGGATATTATATTTCTTAGCTAGGGCCTTGAGATCCTTATTTTTGAAAGAACCACCATTGTCAGTGACAATAATAGTGGGGATGCCAAAATGATAGATAATATGGTTGAAGATGAATTTAGAAATATTGCACCCAATAACGTTAGTAAGAGGCATAGCCTCAACCCACTTGGTGAAATACTCAGTGGTGGTTATAATAAAAGTGTGGCCATCAAAAGATGTGGGCTTTATTTTTCCAATTAAATCAGTCCCCATTTTGAAAAAGGCCAAGGTGAAGTAATAGGTTATAAGGCTTGGGATGGTGCATGAATGAGATTACCATGTTTTTGGCAAGCCTACATTTCTTCACAAAGTTGCATGCATCTTCCTCCATTGTGGGCCAATAGTATCCAATGCGTAAAATATTCTTTACAAGGACTATTCCACTGGTATGGGCACCACAAATACCCAAATGTACTTCAACTAGCATCTGATTAGCTTCATCCTGATTGAGACATCTTAAGAGAGTCCCATCATAGCCTCTTCGATACAAGGTGTCAAGAAAGGGTGTAGCGTAAAGCACATTGTGCTAAGGCTCTTTTATTAGCTGAATTAAAATTAGGAGGATAGGCTTTAGTTTGAATGAAGGTGTATATATCATGGTACTAGGGATGATCAGGACCAACAATCTCACAAACCATGGTGGACTCTGAAAATTCATATGTGGGCACCAAAATATGTTCAACAAGGAACTCATTGTGAGTTTGATTAGTGTCGAAATGAAAAGAAGGGAAGTGATAGTTTCCATGGCATCCACTACTTTGTTTTGTATGAGAGAACTTGTTCAAAATTGATAATCTAGAAATACCCTCTAAGGCTATCAACCATTCTTTTATAAGGTAAGAGATTTTCATCTTTTACTTGATATTCTCCATTAACTTGATTAATGACTAGAAGAGAATCACCAAGAACTATCAATTCTTGTAGGTGCCATGAGATAAAAACCCTAAGCCTAGCTATCAGTGCTTCATACTCTACTATGTTATTTGTGCAAGGGAAGTTGATACGATAAGATTTAGGTATGAGGTCTCCATCCGGTGTACACAAGACAATTCCTACTCCAGAACCATGGATATTACAAGATCCATCAAAGAATAATGTCCATAAGGGTGTTTTCTATGTACAACAAGTCTTCATCTAGAAATTCAAAATTTAGTGGTTGTGAACCTAGTAGTGGTGTTGCGGCCAATTGATCTACCAATGCTTGACCTTTGATAGCCTTTTGATTGACAATTTCAATGTCAAATTCACTAAGTAGTGCAATCCAACTAGACATTCATCTTATGACTGGTCTCAAAAGTAGGTACTTAAGAGGATCAACCCATGAAATTATCTTGGTGGTATGATTTAGGAGATAGTGTCACAACTTTCCAAAAGTATAAGCAAAATCGTTAAACAAGCCTTTTCAACTCTGCGAGTACTTGGTCTCATGTTCAAGAAGAGTTCTACTCAAGTAATACACAACTTGTTCCTACCCTTATCATTGTGTTGCACCAATAATGCCCCAATGGCATGTTGTGTTGTAGATGTATACAACAACATAGGCTTATCCTGTATAGGCATGAGTACCGATGGAGATGCCAGTATTCTTTCAATTTTGCAAAGGCATCTTGATAGTCTTGTGTCCATTTGAACTAGACATCCTTTTTAAGCAATTGTTGAAATGATGGCACTTATCTACCAATTGAGAGATGAAGCAAAATAGACTATATTTTTCCTTGTAGGCCCCTTAGTTGTCAAAGGTTTTGAGGAGGTGGCATATCTATTATAGCTTTGACCTTGGTAGGGTCCACTTCAATTCCTCTTCGTGAGACAATGAATCCCAAAAGTTTCCCTAAAGTGACACCAAAGACACATTTTTTTGGATTAAGGTGAACCTTGTACTCCCTTAACCACTCAAATATACACCTAAGAACTACTAGATGATCCACCCTAGTCTTTGATTTAGCAAGAATATCATCGACATAATCTTCCATTATGTCATGAAGAAGGTCATGGAAAATAATAGTCATGGCACGTTGATAAGTTACACCAACATTTTTAAGGCCAAAAGGCATGACCTTGTAACAAAATGTCCCCCATGGGGTTGTAAAAGTTGTTTTATGTTGGTCTTCTTCAGCAATTTGAATTTGGTTATACCTAGAAAATCCATCCATAAGGGATAACATCTCATGGCCCACAGTAGAATCGACAATCATGTCAATATTAGGCAAAGGGAAATCATCCTTAGGACATGCCTTGTTAATGTCATGAAATCTATAAAATATGGATTTCAGGGGGTCTTCTTCAACAACTACCATATTAGATATCCACTCTGAGTAATCAATGCACCATATGAAGCCTACATCCAATAATTTTTGTAGTTCGGCCTTAACAAGCAATGCAACCTTGGGATGCATTTTACGTAGTTTTTGCTTGACAGTTTAACATCTGGGTGCACCACAAGGTGATGAACCACAAGAGAAGGATCAAGACCGGGAATATATTTATAAGACCAAGTGAATACATCCTGAAACTTGGTTAGAAGTGTTGTGAAGGCTTTGATTTCAGTTTCTGATAAACTGGCACCTAGTTGTAATAATTTTGGTTGGTCTTCAGTTCCAATGTTAATGGTTGTCATCTCTTCTACCAACAACTTAGAAGTGTCATTATCTTGAAATGATGTTGGAGGCTTGTGTAGATTGTTGATATATTTCTAGATCCAAATCTCCTCTCTCTAGTGCCTCTAAAAGGTTTTCACTAGGAGATGTGTCCTTTTCTTTCTTTTTTTTTTTTTTTTTTGCTTCTCGTATAATGCCTCAGAAAGGTTTTCACTATGTGAGATATAATTTGTCTTTTTTTCTATGTGTTTAATTTATTTTTCTTTAGGACTGGAGATTGTAAGTTCTTCACCAAGTAAGTGGTAGCATCAAGGTTTATATCAAAACCCTTCTTGTGATCCGACAAGGGAAAAGGGTCCCGAGCCCCGAGGAACTCTTGGATGGCCTCATCATTTTGAAAGAGATCCATGGAAATATGACACTGTTGGTCCTGATCAATGAGGGAAGGATAAACAACATCAAGGGTTTGAATGGATAAGTAGTCTAGGAAAAGTGTAGTTTCAGCTAGGTCTTCGAAGAGGCTATGTGTGGAACCGGTCTCAATTTTGAATCTGAGTCCTCATCGCTAGATAATACATCAAAGACTATAGGCCTCTTCTCATATGTCTCATATCCTAGACCATATGTGTAAAGGTTAGACTTGATATTCATAGGTTCAAGAACACCATGCCCTTGTGGGCCAAGGCCTCTTCCTTTCCAGTTCATGTTTTTCATCATTTTATGGCCCTTGGTGTAATCAATGGATTCATAGCATTCTTCCATCCTGATCATCGTATAGCCAAGAGTCATCGTTAGAGATTGGAATATGTTCATCTTCTAGATATCCATATCATCTCCAAAGAGTGTTTCCAGATAGTAAGTTGGAGGTTCTTGTAAATGAGGAGTGTTAGGATGCCCATAGCTATGAGGTGATAATGGGAGTTTTCCAACAAGAAATGTATTGTCAAGTGTGTACTCACCTAAACCTTTATGAGAGAATGTAACTTCAGTGACACCTTAGATGTAGATGCTTTAGAGGAAGACACAGAGGCATGAGGAATATCCTCAGGTGATGCTTTAGATGTAGATTCTTCAAAGAAGATGCGGAATAAAGAGGGCAATATTACATCAGGATCAATACAGTTGGTAACAATAGAAGTTGCACTAGATCTAGTTGTGCTATCAGCATGATGGACAATAGTTTTCCTTTTTGTACCTTTCTTTCAAAAAACTTACAATATTCAAAGGGGTCAATATCGCACACAGGTGAACTCTCTACCATTATGTGGAAACTTTATGCATTGATGGAAAGTGGAAGGTATTGCATGCATCACATGTATCCAAGGTCTACCCAAAAGAAGGTTATATGATGTGTCTACATCAACTACATGACATATAGTGTCAAGGAGTTGCAGCCTACTTGTATGGGAAGAGTGATGGTACCACAAGACTGGTGCTAAGTATTATCATAACCATGAATGGTAATGATATTAACATCTAAGTCATCTATTGTATGACCAAGGCAAACAAAGCATTTTTATAGAACAAATGTTAAGAGCCACTCCATTGTCGATAAGAACTCTCTTGACTTTATGATCGGTAACATAGGCTTCATGTACAAGGAGTTGTTGTTAATCAGATTTGGGTTCAACATATCTTGAGGGCCAAAAGATAGGATAGGAGTTTTAGGCGTAAGGTTTGCGATCATAGCCTAAAACTATTGAACATTGAGAGTATGAGGAACACATGATTCATTTAGAGCATGAGTGAGAATATCCTAAAGCTAGGTGACTCTTTTAGTAGTTCCATGAGAGAGATATGTGTGGCATGGTTGCTAATTGTTTGATGAAGTCATACTAACCTGGAGTGGAAGATTTGGCATTAGAATTTGACTTTTGATTTGAAGGAGCTGTTGGTTTGGATGTTTGAGGTTCTCAGAGAAAGACGTAGAAGGTTGGTTTTCCATAGAACCCATATCTTCCATTGGCATGTGGTCACAACATTACTCAAAGGTTGAATTTAATGGTCACCATTGTAGATGGTACTTCCTCAATAAATGAGATAATTGAACTAAAATCAACATTATTGGTAGAGGACCTTTGTCAACATTTTTATCATCACCACCATGTTTGGGAAATGGGTTTGAGAACACCTTAAGATTGTCATTAGGTGTTTTATTTGGTGATGGTTCTTCAATAGTGATATCTCCACTATCAATGAGGTCTTGGAAAAAGTGACGTAAGTGAAAGCATCGATCATTGGGGACCATCAATGCGATGAAAATCACAATAAGTATCATCCTTATACCAAGTAGGCTTGGGTTCTCCCTCAACCCAAGGTCTGGTGATGGGATAAGTAACCATGTTTGCATTAACGAGTTGTTGAAGGACATTTGATAGAGGTTCTCCCAAAGGAGTGAAATGACATCATTTAGAATCAAGAGAGGAGGAAACCTCTTTTCTAGAAACAACAAGAGGTTGTTTACCTTTGTTTGGTCTAGTCTGAGTGTTTTGGATGTTGTGGACATTGTGGTTGTCTGTATAATACCATCATTGACCATATTATGATTGTGGTTAACATGTTTAGATTTGTCTTGGTGAGAGCTATTAGGATGGTTACTATGTTTCCCATTGTCTTTTGAATGAGGTTTAATCAAACCTTTTTGATAAGGGATTTTTCAATCTGTGATCCTTTCTCAATAACTTCTTCAAAAGTATTAAGGCAATGCATTTGCATGTGAAAGGATAGCTCACTATTGAGATTAGGTACAAAGATGCTCACAAGCTGCTTCTCAGGCATGGAGCATGGGAAACGACTAGCAATCCCACGCCATCTTTGTAGGAATTGTGTGAAGGTTTCATTTGTTCATTGTTTGGCATTACACAAGTCCATCATTGTAATTTCAGAGTCTAGGTTGAATGAGAAATGTTTGACGAACTTCTCTGAGAGGTCCATGAAAGTTTGTATAGAGCCCTTGGGGAGGTGTAGGAACCAGTCCAAGGCTTTTCTTCCTAGACTTCATGGAAAGAGACACATTAAGAAGACATCACTATAGGCCACCTCTTGGCAAGCCATATAAAACTCCTTGATATGCTCTCTAGGATCATTCTTTCCCTTGTATTTGTCAAATTTGGGCATCTCAAAAGATTTTGGAAAAGGAACACACAAAATGTCCTTATCGAAGGGGTAAGGACACAATTCTTCAAAGTTGAATTGTTTGTGTTGATGTTTCATACTAGAGATGGTGTCCTTCATCATTTTCCATTCTTGGGAAAATGGTGAGTTGTTCTATGTAAGAAAGATAAGGAACCATCACTTGTAGAGATGTTGTTATCTTTGGTGTGCATGGTATGACTCTTAAATGAAGCATCACTAGATTTTATTTGGTGCCTCATTGTCATGGGATTCATTGGTGACTTTGGAATTTAAGATAGAAAGTTGTTTAGCCATGTCATTAATTTGATTCATGAGGGCTTGAGTAGGATCAATGGCCAAATCAATCATTTGATTTTCCTTTGTTCCTTTCATCATATTTTTCTTTGTTTGATTCATTTCCTTTGGTGTTGTTTCGAGGTGGACTTGTTTTGATCATCATTATTCATGTGACTAGGTCCTGCCTCATCATCATTATTTTTCAAAATGAAAGGTTCACCCTTGTTAGGTGGTGGTTTTCCAAGTAATGTTTGTAAACTAGCTTCATCAAAATCAGAGGGTAATTTTTCTCCCATCTCAAGGAGACGAAGAAAAATTGGTCTTTATTCATACGTAAAATATTTTCAACATGGGATTGTTCTTTCGAGTGAGATGTCATTCTGATCATCCTCAGAGTTTTGGTCATTATCACTATCAAAATTTCCAAAAGGATTTCATTCGCCCCTTCCAAAAGGACTATAATCTCTGTGTCATGTTCCCACCATTTTTAAAAGAGGGAGGGAGAAAAGAGAGATGAAAGATAACTCAACCCGTAGAAAAAGTGAATGCGACGATGGAAGAGAGGTGTGTGATTAAGTTTGATAATAACTTGTCCCTTAACAAAGTGAATGCTAAGATGGGAAAGAGGTTTGGAAGATATGAGTGACACAACCCTTAACAAAGTGAATGTCAAGATGGAAGCATGTGAAAGTGTTTGATAAACTCACCCTTGACAAAGTGAATGCCAAGATGGAAGAGTGGTGTGATGTGATGAAGGTTCTCATCCTCTAACAAAGTGAATGCTAGAATGGAGGAGGGTTATAGTGACAAAAAAATTCCAATGTGTTCAACCTCTAACAATGTGAATGCTAGAGTGAAGAAGCGAGGATAGATTGATTGCAAATGCACTCTACCACCTAGAAAAAGTGAATGCTAAATGGGAAGAGGGTATGAAAAAGGAGTCAAATCATATGTGATGTGCTCAACCCTTAACAAGAATTAGTTAAGAAGGAAGAGGCTAATGAAGAGATAAGACTCAAATATTGATAGTGTAAACATTGGAAAAAGAAGATATGATGAAGTGTCTAGAAACACAACAAATATGTTGTCAAGTTAGAGACATGAAGAAAGAAAATATATACAGTTTAACAATGATGTTGTCAAACTAAAGGATGCAAGAGAGAATGAAGAAGAAAATGTGATGAAATTGAGTTGTGAAAAAGTGGAACACAACACCATTAAGATGTGAGTCATAAGATGAAAGTGCTTGAGCGAGGACGTGGATATCCGCAACTCAAGACTTGATGTCGAAAAGAAGATGAAAACTTAAACTTTGGGAAGGTTATCCAAATGTTTAAGTGTCAATGAAATGGGAGATAAACTCAAAATGAGGTGAATATGAAAGATAGAAGAATTTGATAATCACGAAAGGGGAAGAATCAAATAAGTGAATAAAACTCCAAATGAATGAAAGAAGATCAAATGGAGAAGACAATGAGGATGAAAAGAAGAGAAGATTGAAATAATGAAAAGAGATGAAAGTTCCAAAAAGGGGGAAATTGAGAGTAAAATGAAGGTTAGTGAATGACTGATGATGAAGAAGAAAAGAAGATGAGAAAAATGAAATGAGGATGAAAGTAAAGAATCCAAACAAGGATAGTTTGGAAAATGACAAAAATATAAGAAAAGTGAAAGATGGATCCCAAACAAGGAGTGTTTGGGAAAAAGTGAGTGTGGAACACTACTACAAAAAGAAAGAAAAAAAAAGAAGAAAATTGAAAAAGAAGTTTTTTTGAATGTTTGTTTGTGGCCTCTACCTTAGATTGGCTTGGACAATGTTTGGCTTCCTGGGTGGCTCTCTCAACTAGGTGTCAAAAAATATCCGAAGTGAGCGACAATGCTATTAGCTATTCGATGATTTTACTTTACCCCCTTTGAAACCCTAAGAAAATATCTTTCTAAAATGAATCACACTAGGGTCACCACTAAGGATATCCGTGACTCTAACTCACAAAGGCTTTACTAGTCAGGTAGGATAAAAGGTTCCCATTTTCATCCACCAGTTCCCTCAAGGTGTGGACTACTTTGGGGTTCCTAGAACCACCCCTTTGTTGTAGCTTAAGGCTTATGCCAAGGGGGTTATGTTCTAGTTAAGCGGTCGAGTCATAGCTCTTAACCGAACCTACAAATCAAGTGTTTTGAATGTGGTGTTTTTTTATCTTTTGATTTAAATGTGGTTTGGTTGAACCTTTTGACAACCTACAATTAGTAGTTTTTGAATGTTTTATCCACCTTGTGTGAGAGAGGGTCCTAAAAAATGATTAGAAAGTTTTCCGAAATGAGGTAAAAAAAAAAAAAATAAACAAGACAATATAAAGTGAACCCACATTTTTGATTTCCAAGATCACTTAAAAAGTGCAAGGAAAGAGCATACATGTGGGTTGGCTTTGGTTAAGTGAAACGTTAATTCCCAAAAAAAAAAAAAAAAAAACACATGTTTTTGATTCCCAAGATCACTTTAAAAAGCATGAGGGAAGAGCATACGCATGATCATGTCATGATTAGTCTCACAAAAACAAAAAAAATGATAAAGGAAAAGTATGCAAAAACACATGTTAGAAAGGGTCTAGTTTGATAAAAAATGATGAAACATGTGCACAAGAAAAAATGTGAAAAAAAAAAAAATTGACCGAAAAGTCCAATAACACTAAATTTTCAACATTGTAAAGTAAAGTAGTCCCTATAGTGATTAAAAAATGTCCAAAAACCCTACGCAAAAATAAAATTAAAATAAATTAAAAATCACAATCAAATAAAAAATTAAATAAAACAAACTAATTAAAAAAATAATAAATAAAAAACTAAAAATAATTAAAAAAAACTAAAATAAATTAAAAAAATAAAAACTAATAAAAAAAAAATAAAAAACTAAATAAAAATAAAAAAAAAAAATAAGAAAATGGAAATAAACTAAACTAAACTAAAACTAAACTAAAAAAAATAAATAAAAACTAAGGAACTAAAGGCAAAAATAAGGGTGGGGTTAAGTTAGGAAGGCTCGAGAGGGTCATGTGGAAATCGGGAGAAGTTAGAGGAGCGAGCTAAGGTGGGAAAGCTTGGGAAGGGGAATGTGGGTCAGGGAAGTGGGATGGGGTGGGAAGGAGGAGGGAGGGGAGGAGGGAGTTAGGATCCTAGGGGGCATGGGTCAGGGAGTCAGGAGGGGAGTCAGGGGGGGGGAGGGGGAATGGTGAGGGGTGGGGAAGTGGGAGGGTGAGGTGGGATGGGTGATGGAGGGGTGGGGGGAGGGAGTGGGGAGGGTGGGTCAGGATGGGAGGGGGTGGTGGGGGGGAAGGGAGGAGGGGGATGGGGAGATCGGGGGGGGGGTGCTGGAGGAGGGCTAGGGGGGGATGGGAGGGGGACGGGGAGGGGAGGGGGGTGGGGAGGATGGGGTGGAGAGGGCAGGGTCGGGATGGGGGGGTAGGGGGAGTATGGGAGTGGGGGTCAGGTAGGTGGGTAGGGGGGTAGGGGGAGGGGATGGGTGGGTGGAGGGGGGGTGGGAGGTGGCTCGGGAACCGAGCTAGGGGAGGTGGGAGGAGGGGGGGGTGGGAGGGGTAGGGTAGGGGTTTAGGGGTTAAAAAAAAATTATTTTTTTTTTTTTTTTTTTTTTTTTTGAAATGTTTTTTTATTTAAAATTTAAGTTAGATTTTTTAATAAAATTTTTTTTTAAATTTAAAATTTTTTTTTTTATTTTTGTTTTGATTTTTTTTTTAAAAAAAAAATCAAAAATAATATATTTTTTTTTTTTTTATATTATTAAAATGTGTAAAAAAAAAAAGAAACATAAAAAATAAAAGCAAAATAATATAACAATGCAAAAATGGAAAACTAAAAGAAAAACCAAATTTAAAAAAACAACTTCCTTCCCACAAAAAAAAAACAATAAACAATGGTAACTTCCCAATTCACCTATGAAAAAGCTTCACACAAAACAAGAAGATTTTTATGAAAAAAAAAACACAGAATAAAAAAAAGAAACCAAAAATGAAAGGAAATGGGGTGTGAGTCCCACCAAGTGCATGCCAAAATGTAAACAAAGAAAATCACTGTAATGAAATAAAAAAAAAATAATGCAAACCTTCCAAAGAACCTTCAATGCAAACCTCAAATAAGGGTCTCCTATGAAACCTTGCAAATGAATGTCAGAGATGATTTTGGATGCTTGAGTACTCTCCAAATTTTGAATGCAAATGCTACCAACACAAAGAATTCAATAGAGTTTTTGTACTTCAAATTCAAGAGGATTTGTAAGGAAGGTAAGCCTGTAATTTATAGAGGCAAAAGTAGTTAAAATTGGTTACACACGGATAAATGAATATGCTAAAAATAGCATTGTGGGAAGTTACAATAGTGTCAGGGGTAGTAAATGAATTAATTGCAAAAAGTTTGCATCCGAAAGGTGGTTGTATGTGCATTTAATTGCCCCCACCTTTCTAGGATTCTAGAAGTGCAATTAACTAGGATAAGGATAGGAGTCCAAGTGGAGTCTAAGTGGAGTCTAGGTGGAGTTTGATCAAGTGGCAAATGACTAGGATGTGCACACACTTAATTAATTAATTATTTAATTAATAAATAATAATTAATTTAGCTAAAGGGGTAAAGAAGGGATACATGGGATTAATTTAATTAATCCAAAGGGGTACAATGTGATATTAATTAATTAATTTAATCAATTCCCTTATCTCATCATTTGTTTAGAAGAAAAATCTAGTTTTCCCTCTCCTTCATCCTTGGTGGTTGTATCAGTAGCCCACCCAGAGTGAATAGAAGCAACAATTAAAAATTTGGGATCTAGGCCTCACCAAAAAGAATGGAAGACCTTCCAAAATAGTCAAGCTTCAACTTAAAACTACTCAAAATATTTCTCGGGAACTCAAGGTACTCTCTCCATTGAGGGTGGGGGAATCCAAGCCTAAAAATGAAGATCCTTTCTTGGAACATTGGGGGGTTCAATGCGCCCAAAAATAATGGTTCTTAAAGAAATCGAAGGAAGCATTATCCTGATATCATCATGTTGCAAGAGACTAAACTCAAAGAGGATAATATCCTCCCTAGGATTTGGCCCAAAGCCTCCTTTGCCTCCCATGTGTCTGCTAGTAATTCGGAGGACTTTGTACATTTTGGAATACCTTTATCCTTTTTGGCGAATGTATCATTAATGCACCTCATTTTTTGGTATGTTCTTCCAAGAAATTGGTTCAAAGTTGGGTTGGATTGCAGTCAATGTTTATGATCCTAATTTAGAATCTCAAAGGGATCACATCTGAGAAGTCTTGCTAGATTTCAGAAGTACTTGTAAACATTTTCCTTGGCTCATTGTTGGGGATTTTAATACCCCTCTCTTTCCTTCAGAAAAATATGGAGGTGCTCTAACTAGTTGTAGCAGTATGGGATATCCTTCCAATTGCATTAGACAGGGTGAGTTCGTTGATTTTGACCTCCATAGAACTTCTTTTACTTGGTCAAAGAAAAGATTAGGGATCAATCATATTCGAATTTGGTTAGATAGGGTCCTTGAATCCCCAAATTGGCTATCAAAATTTAGTGATTTTCATCTAGTGGCTCTCCCCAAAGTTGCTTTTGATCATAGCCCCTTGCTCTTGAATGCGGAAATTTCTAAACACTAAGAATCCCCCTTCTAATTTGAGTTGGCTTGGTTATAGAACCACAACCCGACAACCTCATTGAGGTTTGGTGGAGGGTAGAAATACATGGATCAACTATGTACAGATTTGCAAAGAAACTCAGTTTCATCAAGAAACAACTTAAAATTTGGAAATCCAAAACTTTTGGGGACATAAGAGAAAGGAAACAATAAGTACCTTTAAAGACAATCAAGTTTTTGCACAAATTGGGTTAAATGGTAGAACTCCTTCCCGCATAAAAATAATTTAAGTTGTTGAGTGACTATCATAATGCTCTTGTTGAATAATAAATCTATTAGAGGAAAATATCTAGGGCTCTTTGGCTTCAAAATGGAGATCATAATACTAAGTTTTTTCATGTTACTACTAGTAAACATAAGAGCAAAGATAAGATTAAAGAGATCTTAACTATGGAAGGGAATCATTTGACCACTAAGAATGCTATATCGGCAGAGTTGGTTAATTTTTATACCAATTTTCTTAAGGAGGATGGTCCCATAAATGAAGAGGATGTTGTGGAGATGCTACAACACATTCTTGAGGCTGATTACAAATGAAATTAATGAGAATCTTACTAGGCATTTCTCCCTTGAAAAAATTCACAATGTTGTTTTTACTATGAAAGGGGAAAATCTCCATGCCACGAAGGTTTTTCAAAGCTTTCTATCAATCCTTATGGAATATTATCAAATCAGATCTTCAAAGGCGGTAAATGAGTTTTAGGGAGTCTCTTCTAAAAGAATGGAATAATAATTCTTTAGCTTTGGCCCCCAAATCTCTTGGGCCTGAGTTTGTTTCTAATTTTTAACCTAATAGTCTTTGTAACACCTGCTACAAAATCATTACTAAGATTTTAGCTTCTAGGTTGAAGCCTTATATGGACCACGATATCTTATCAATAGAATGGGTTTATTGGTAGTTGGCTTATTCAAGGTGGAGTGATCACCGTGTGTTGGCATGTTGTGTTTCGGTGTTGTTGTAGACACCAAATTTGGGTCACACTCCCCTTGGTCCCCTTCAATTAATTAATGTAACACATTTAACTAATCATGACCCCTTCATCCCATATTAATATACATCCTCACATTATTAATTAAATTCATTATTTTAATTAAGTTAATTTCATCCTCACACCTCCACCTCATCTTGGACCCATTCCAGGGGCATTTAACTCACAATGACTAAGTCATTAATCTCAGACTGAGTCATCACTCCCAGTGTTGAGTCACTACTTGACTTAACTAACTAAGAATTCTTCCTAAACCTAATTGTACTTCTTCTAAGATCTTCCTACCTTCTCTCACGAGAAATCTACTTCCCTTAGTGGACCCAAACAAGGAAAACATGCCAAATCTGGGAAGATTTGTCTATTTTTGGTAATTAAGACTATTTCACCTTAACTGACACTAATTTATCCTCGGCTGACATCGGTCACCTAAACCGCCATTAGTTCCTTTATATAGAATTTTACAACCCTTTACTCGAGTTGGTCATTCAATGATTGGAGCCTTATTGCATTCAAGCGCAAATCTTCAAGCCCTCCTACATCCAAACGATGAACACACACAACCATAGCGCAAGACAAGCAGTTGGTTCTCCTTCCAGAGTGTTGGAATACTCACGGAAGCACACAAGTTGCACTTCCACGACATTGGACCTAGGCATATCTTCTTCAATCAACCACCAACCACCAACCACCTCCACTCACAGGGATCTACAATATTCCCAAAGAAGTATTGTGATTTTATCATTTTTGCTTATTCAAGTATAGATATTTTGTTTCTTTCTGTATTTCATTCTTTCCATTACCCGTATATCACCTTCTTCTCACCAACCCACTATTCAATCATCCCAATCCTTTACACCCTTTCCAACCTCCTTTTCAACATACCTGAGTCTTCTTAACAATATCATGACCTTATCAACACCCCCTTCACTCTCTATGTAATCACAGAGAGGTTCAAACTCCCATTTTCAACATTTGAACTGAATTCCCCTACCAACACCGGTTAGCCAACCGACGTTGGTCTATCTCCTATACCTGCATCGGTCGACCAACCGATTCCGCTCTCGTAAGACCGCAATTTTGCCTATAACAACAAGTTAACAACTTCCCCAAAACAGCTCAAAACCTTGCCTAATTTCACCCAGACCTCACCTATAGCCTCGATACACCTACTGGACCCAAACAAACCCATTAATTGTCTAGATTTAATTCTAACCATTGCCTGTTGAGTTAAATTCACTTGTTGTATGTTAATAGGAGATACCTAAATCTTATCAACTACAATAGGAATTGTTATTTCTTACATTAAATTGTATTAAATAGAGGATTGAAAACCATTCGAGGAAGCATCATGCTTCCCGATCTAGCCTTGTTAGGAAGTCCTCTGACTCTTGTTATTTAATACTATTTGGTGGTCTTGTTATGTTTCTTATACAGGTCGTTCCTCCTAGCCAAAGGGAAGCTCACACAATTAGCTTGGATCAAAAGTCTACAGTGCGTGTAATGCCTTCTATTGTCCACATAACACAAGTATTCCCCCTACACCTGTTACCCACTTATTTGTTTTATCACATTTACTTTCGAGGTGAAATTTTTGGAATGCCCATAGCCTTAGACGTTAAATCAATTAATATCTTTGGCGAATCTCAATTGGTTGTGAACCAAGTTAATGGTATATACTAGTGTCGTAACGAGATACTTCAAAAGTATAAACATCATGTTGACATGCTTTTGACTACCTTTGACCATTATGAACTTCAAACCACCCCGCGTTCCACTAATAAATTTACGGACACCATGGCATGTCTTTCTTCTCAAATCCCCACTTCGCCCTCCGACTCAATTTTTTTGTCACAAAGTACAAAGGTTACAATCACCTTCTTATCTAATCTGAGATGTCAACCTTGTAGGAAACATTAAAACTAACCCACATGACCTTTGGTATAAATAGTTTGTTGACTACCTTTCCCTTTCAATTATGCCTCTAGATCTTACTCGCAATGGACAACGAGCCTTTCTCAAAAGTGTCTCTCACTATGTCATCATGGGTAGTCTTCTTTATAAATGTGGATTTGACGGTATCCTCTTACGATGCCTTACAAGTTCTGAAATTCCATACACTATCAAGGAATTTCACGACGGGATTTGTGGGGGTCACTTCAGTGGCTTAACTGTTGCTAAGCACATCCTTCGCCTAGGCTATTACTGGCCAACCCTAAACCACGATTGTTTTGACTATGTCGCTAACATGTTAATCTTCATCACACCCCTAGTCACACCTTACAGTCACATGAGACCTTTGTCCTTTCTCTCAATGGGGTTTGGATCTTGTCGGAGAGATCAACCCTCATTCTTCCCAACGTTATCAATGGATTATTACTGCTACCAAATATTACACTAAATAGGTAGAAGTTGTACCTCTTATTTCTACAAAAGCTAAGAAAATATGTGAATTCATCAACCATCACATCATTTGTCACTTTGGTGTTCCTCACCACCTCATCACTGATAACATAAAACAATTCAAAAGAAAAACCCTACGAAACTTTGTGATGCCTTCAGCATTCAACTTAGTTTTCTTCACCTTATTATCCTCAAACAAATGGCCAAGCTAAATCGACTAACAAAACTCTAAATAAAATTATTATGAAATTGGTTGACGATACTGGTAAGGATTGGCACACACACATTCATTTTGCCTTATGGGATTATCACACTAGTATTCACACCTCAACTGCTGCCACACCTTTCTCTTTGGTCTACGGTACAGAGGTTGTCTTGCCTCTCAAAGTCCAAATTCCATCTCTTCATATCTCACTCAAAGATATGATCAATGATGATTATTTTCACCAAGATCATTTGGCACAACTTGAGTTATTAGACGAACATCGTCTAAATGCTCTCGATCACCTCCAAATCTATCAAAATGTATCAAACGTGCCTATGATAAACGTGTCCAAGAATGAACCTTCAACGTTGGCAACCTCGTCCTGAAGGAAAATCAACATGTAACAAAACCAAAGAAAAGTAAACGAGGTAAGTTATCTCCTAATTAGTTTAGACCCTATATCGTTACTCATGCCTATGGATCAGGTTCTTATTGTTTATCTTCACTCAAAGGTAAACCAGAACCTAAGCCCCTCAATGCCTTGCATCTTCGACCATTCTATTGTTTAATCAAGTCCTATATCACCTTCTTTCTATTAAATATTCATCCCTTGAACAACATTCACCTTCCACTTACCTATTTTAAGGATCAACGACTAAACAAGAATCATGTGATTACCCGTCACCTTTCAACCTTATCTTTAATATGAGTACCATGACTCTACTCATGACATGATTCTCATGGATACTTTTCATCCTTTTCATGGATGGAATCCCATGGTCATTCGTCACTTAAAACCTCTCTTTCATAGCTAACCCATGTGTGCTATGGTTTTGTCTTCATAAAAGAAGCCTATACTTCTCTATAGTCTTGTCCATGACCTAAAAGTCCAAAACAAAAACAATTCAAAAGTAATATACGAGATTTTCAAAATTCAAACTCCTTGAGTCAAACTTCTTGTAAATAGATGACTCCCTCCAAAAGGACATCTATCTTTCCATCTTGCTGCTATAAATAGATTTCTCCCTTGAAGGAAAACTATAAAAAGCTAGCCCTATTGTACATAGTCTATCACAAAAGAAGACTATTTCGTAAAAATAAAATAAAAATATTCTAAAGCTTCCTACATTGATCAGCTTCACGAAGACCTCAAGGAGATATTCTATTCATCCCACATAGACTTCCCACATCGATTAGTCTATAAAACAAAAGCAAAAAGAAAAAGATAAATTTTTCATCATGGAATTGCCTATTCTGGTCTTGGGTATCTTGCAGAAGAGACATGTTGTCTCACACCAAGGTTATGCTAAAACAACCCATTTCACCTCACCATATTTTCTTTCTCATCTTCCACCTACTCAAGGGACGTGCCGCAAATGCGACATTTCGTGGTCATGTGACTTTCTTCACCCTTAGAACAGTCAATTGTGCAACACATTTAGGGTCTTACGGTCATAAGCCAATCTTTGGTATGATAGACTCATAATGGTTCTTACCAATTAGGTGGATTTTTGTCTCCTCTTACCGTTCACCTCTTTTCTTACTTATTGATCCTCCTTCATAGGACTAGACCTTTGACACCTACATTCTAGGAATTCCTCTTCCACCAAAATCACCCACACCTATTCAACCTAGACGACAACCATGCCTATTCAACCTATACTCAATCATGCCTAAATGACCTAGACTTAACCATGCCTATTCAACCTATACTGAACCATGCCTAAATGACCTAGACTCACCCATGCCTATTCAACCTATACTCAACCATGCCTAAATGACCTAAAATCAATCATGCATAAAACCTACCGACCCATTCATCTCCCTTATCATATTCTTCCCTAACTTATGGGAGAACTACATCGGCTTGAGGCCCCTTTTCATTAGGGTGATGTAGCGAGCACTTCGAGGGCATGGGGCACTGGAGGTTATCTCGGACACTTTTAATCCTATCCAATTTTCCCACTTTGCATTCCCATTCTACCCTAGTTAGTTTCCATTTAAACAAAAACTTGGAAATTAATATATCATAAAAAACATACATACATACGATTTTATATCATTAACCATATCATACGTTAATCCTTTAGCATTTCCATGATAACAATTACTTTAAAATTTAAACCCTAACCCTATCTCTGGGCCGACGACCCCCAGGCTACTTGATCTATGAGTCCCGGACCTGGTCCTCTCACTAGTTGCATGTTGGGGCCTATACTTAGCATATGAGGGAACATCAATACATGTAGTGGCTAGATGGTCATGGTAATAGCGGGCCTCATTCAGGGAATCCTTGAACCTCACCATAGATATGGTCTGGGGTAGTGCCATCAACCTAACTGCCACCTATGAACTTTTCCCTACCAATAGAGGACCTTGTCCTAGTGTCGATTCCTATAGTATGGGACCCTGTCCTAGTGCCTGTGCTGGTACCTGTGTAGCCACCTAGGCCTATAGGGTTACGACCTCTACCTATACAGGTGCCAACTGTCCTTGTAAACAAGTAACTTGTTCCTGTAATGTTGTTACCTATGCACCATCCCCTGTAGGATCCTGTACCTATACTTGTGCCTAAGCCTAGGAAATAATCAGCTGACCACCTTAATGTAGTCACATGTCTTGTCAAAGCAACTACTGTGCTCGTTATGCTATCAATGAATTCCCAGATTCTAGATGGTCACTGTCCTTGTAGGGAATCCCTCTGAACCATCACTATGGATAAGTCCGGCTGACCTGGTCATGGTGGTGTTACTTGTAACTCTACTGCCCACCACTGTATGTATGCCACAGTGGTCCTCGCATCGTCCAATCTCGTATCATCTGGTACCTCCTCAAATCCTGTGTAGGGAGTGCATGGGCCGGGGTGGAGATGAACGTCTCTCAACATCATCCCTACGGTACTATGGGAAGGGCGGTGGCACATCATGTGTGTAATCTAAACTCGGCATTGGACTCACAATCGGGATCATCTTGTGTTCACCGAACATCTACCCTATATCCACCACGCTAATTGTAACTCCTATAACTCCTCAGCCATCCCTCTAAAAGCTAGAAAACCGACATAGGTCCGTCAGACTATGTCCATCACATAAAAGCCCTTCAGCTCCTATATGTAGTATACTACGTCACAAGCTGCCTCATCTACTCAAGGATGATCACATACAACTACCCACCTCCTGTAACCTGCCCTCTATCCTCCATGGTGCGAATATGGTACCGGTAGTCCTTGTGGCTACACTACCACAATATGCTCGTATGCCCAACAATGCAGTAGGAATGTATAATAGATGTTGTAACATTACATCCTATGGTAAGCCCATAACTCCCTATATAGTTACACTAAATATGTAGGTTCCCATACAAAGTAGACCCAATCCTTGATCATATCCCGCAATACTCCCATTAGCCCTTTGGGAAACTCGACCACCCTCTAAATTAGGAAGTGCATAGCACCCCACCACCACCATCATCAACATTGCTAACCGTGTCTCCTGCAGGTGTGTAGCATATAAATCCCCATAAACAATACTAACATTATGCTCTATCAAGTCACTCTCCATCTCCCCAAATACCTCAATCATCGCCTAGAAGGCTCCATCTCATTAATACCTAATATACCGGCTCTCCAAAAATAGGCGGATGTAGAATCCTGTATATGTCCTACAGGTGTGATGGTCATTGTCAGACTGGAAAAGCAACAAACGAGCGTGGGAATCTACGGGTAACTCTTCCGCGTACTCGACCTCCCGAGGTCGTCTTTGAGAGACAAATGCTGGGGGATGGAATATGCGTGGGATGCGGAAAAACTAGTTATGCAATCTAATGTCTTCAATACGCACTAGTGGAATTTACGAATCTAAGGCAAAGAAGGCCCTTCTAACTCGAATCGGTGTGATAGATTGATCGGCGGATGATCTGCTCAAGGCTCCAATCAATATTGAGCTCTGGCGTGATTCGATCTATGGGTTTTGGAATACGTGGAAAATGACTTGGGATAGTTTCGTGTATGTCTCCAGATAAGGTCATATGGTGGGTGATGAATACAATCGACTCTACGGACGATTCTCTGGCCTAGTCCAGAATTCTCTAGCTTTGTTAGCCGCTATATCTAGTAAGGATAGTTGTTTGACGATGGTGGGTGGAAGTGGGGTAGATCTAAATACTAATATACGTAGGCTAGTGTCTATATCTAATTGACTTATGGATTTGTTAGGTTGTGGGATTTGTGGATCACAACCGTAGACTCTTGGTTGTTGCGGTCCTGCTATGGTCATGTACGAAATCAAGTCCTAATCCCTAGTATCCAATAATCATATGCTTTCTCAGCTTCTATATTTAGGATTAATAACTGCGCGATCTTCTCAGAGTACCTCACAGGCGTTCTTGCAACCTGGATTCTTAGGCTGGTATCTATATCTAGAAGAGTGTCTCCTGCATCTGGCTGTGGGACCAAAGGATCACAACCAAAGGTTTGTTCTCTTTCAAACCCTTCTACAATCATATGTATGTTTGCCTAGGGTAATCTGTAGTTCGGTTGATTTGACCAAAACGTGTGTGCTTGGTCGTCTTCTATATTTAATCCCCTCAACTGAGAGCTGATTTTTCGTAAATCTGTTGTTGTTTAGAAGATTTGTATTCTAAGGTTTTGATCTATGTCAACTATTGATGTGATGAGATTGGGTTGAGGCACAATTGGCTCAAATATGTATTCCCTGGGCTCCCTGGGTCCCGTGATTGTCATACAAAACGATAATATAAATCTAACTGCAACAAAGTAAATTTTAACTACGTGGAATAAACCTAGAACATATATATAATTTCTATTTTTGTATTTTCTGAGAAACCTTAAGAATGCAAGAAAGCAGCTATTTAAACGTATCTAGAATTTGACAACTAATATAAAACTTAAAACAAACAAAATAACCGAGTGTAGTTATTTGTCTGTGCAATTTGTAGATCTATTCTAAATAATGAAATAACTTGCTTAATCTATTTGCCAGACTTTCGATCCTACCTCAGAAGTGAGGAATGAATCATAGTTTCTCAGAAACTATCAATCCCCATAGCTTCCCTGGCAATATTGAAAGTAAACTTAACTGAAAAGAAGTGATTATCTACTCTATTTGATATAATTCTAACTTTAGAACTTTGAAAGCTAGAACCTGGATTTTGCAGAACAGTGGCGAATCCAATGGTGTGTGTGATCTTGTCCCCTCAATGTGATCTCCTCGTTCCTTTGTGTTCATGTGAATCCGGAAAAGCGTGTAATGCTAGCATCAGCCAGTAAGTAGATTTTGGGAAAAGGCAGCTCGAATACGGCATCAATACAATGCGAGTAGGAGAGGGATAGCGCAAGAGTACAGAGCTTGGCTTATGCAATTCCTAGCGGGATTTATTACGAGTCATGCAACATAAAGCATCCAGAACATGAAACTATCCTATTTTGAGGAGCAAAACCTGCAACTTTAATGGATTCCTAAGCTATTTTACTCCAATGGATTGGGAAAAATAACGATCTTTTGCTGCACAAGATGGGTATGTGGCTTACCAACAGCTGAACAATGCTAACTAAACATGCAAAGGAATGAAACTATGGCTTCTAAGCAAAATAATAGACTGAACTATGAAAATGAGAGCATGAAAAGTGAATGAGGGGCAGACCATTTGTTTGTGCACAAACCATTTATTTATAGCTTTTCATTCACCCAAAGATCAAAACCAAACTGAACTCTAAAACTATAAACAATGGCCAAACACTATTCCAGGCCAAACACTATTCCAGGGGACCAAAAACATAAATGCAAGCCCAAGTCGGCAAGGAAAAGCTGGTGAAACGTTGATTTTTACATGAGTCGCGTTAAAACACTTTCTGGAAAACACGTAAAGGACCGCCGCTCTGAGCAGGGCGGCGGTTACAGGACCGCCGCCCTGATCAGGGCGGCGGTCATGAGACCGCCGCCCATGCAGGGCGGCGGTTTCGTCACTGAAGAGCAAAAGGCCAAGAAAAGAGGGGAAAAAGGAAAACAAAGGACGCAGGGGCTAAGCGGGGCATGCGGGATGTTAACACATACTCGGAGAGCTTTTCTGGATCCCAAACACCTTGCGAGGAGACCTGTATCATCATTGGGGCACTTGTCACGTTGTTCCAGTGATCATGATACCTTACAATTTTGGTACGAATGTCATCTCACCCGTGGGTAGATGAAAGGTGTTGGTCATTGCATCCCATCTATCAATGAGCACGACCATGAGAATGTGATCTTGTCGAGATCCACTGCAGTGCCTAATGCCCACCAATCCGACACCTCACATATGTGTCCACTAATCCTCGAACGCCGGGACACATCTCCCCTAATAACGGTGGGACACGGTCCCACATCGTCAACTGATGTCGTGCTTGCATCCATACCACTCAATAATGTCAAAAATTGAACTACTTTTCCCATTTCTTTACAACCTAATTACCCCACCTATCTATTTCCTAACTACTTCCCTAGCCTATCACTCTTGATTTAGCTTATTAAGTTCCCATAACCCATTCCATCATTGTGACATAATCTTCCTCTATTACTTGACTATGTTTACCTATATATACCCTCACCCACCTGTTTCTCTCCCTCATCCCTCTCTGTTTCCCTTATTCACTACCTATCTACCCTCCAATTTCATTTTTTTACCCCATTTTGGCCTTCTCAACTTAACCTATTCAGACTAAGTCACTTTTCACAGTGACCGACGTTGGTCACATGGACCAATACCGGTCACCCTGAACCGACGTCATTCGACTATTTTCCCACCGATGTCGGCATTCCAGACCGATATCAGTCGAGACTTGACCGATGTCGGTCTCTTGTTTGGCTCCAAAGTCGAACCCCACGCCTCCAATTTTCTAAAAATTAAAAAAACAAGCCTAAAACCTACCCAAAAACCACCCAACCCCACCCATTTCCATTTTACACCCTAATTAATCTACATTGCACCGCCCCATACCCAAATTATTTTATTTTTAACTACATTTTGAATTTTTAATTCCCCCATTTTAGTTCATTTTTCCTACAACTTCAATCAAAAACAACCAGAAAGGATTGAATCCTACCTCTACACACCGACGTTGCCTCACTGGGATCTCTAGTCTTTGAGACGGTGGTCCTCTCGCACCTCCTCTAGCTACCGCCATGTCTGAATCAAACCCCTGTCTCTCCACCAATCGAATCGAGCCAAAAGATCTCGTAGGCCCACCTCTACACCTCTCTAACCACTCACCTCTCTCCAAATCAACCTAGAATCTAGCCCAATCATGATCACTCTTGTCAATAGTACAAAAACAACTCTCTACTTGTCATTTTCACAAATGGAAAAGCACAAATGAATCCATAATTCACAGATTTTACCTTTTTATTCCAAATTTGACTGACGACATCGGTTTCCCTAAACCGACATTGGTCATGTGCCCTAGTGCACCACGCTTGGTTTCTTTTGACCAACATCAATTGGTCATGACTGCAGTTGATTAGCCTTTTTTACCTCATTGCACCATATAGCACCAACTCTGCCTACCCAAAACCTTTTTCTACCTAACCCAAAGTTGACCCTGACCTTACACCTCACCCTCATGACCTTATTACCTATCACCCAACCTCAGAATCAGTTGGGGCATGTTTTTTCCCCTACCATGGCCTTACCTATGGCCTTACCTAAATCACCTAACCGACCCTTACCTTTTGTGACACTTGAATTCATGTACTCATTATACCTTGCGATGTGATACTCATGTTGTTCCACCTAATGACCTTACCTTGCCAAAATTTGTGTTATTTATCCCAACCATACCTTTGGTGCCCTAGAACAAAACCTATTTCCCATTCCTACACATGTCCTAGTGGTGTTTCAAGACCATATCCTATACCTTGGATACCTGAACCACTTCAACCTTGTTTGGATAAACCTATCGACCTTTGACGACGTAGAGTTTGCAAGCTCTTCAACTCTGGTACCTTATCGTAATCTATACGTATACGTGCATTAGACTACCACTACCTATTACCCAACCAAAACACCCTTACCTATAACCAACCTACCCTCATTTTCATCACTTACCCATTTATCAAACCACTCACCGACTTTGTTTCACACCTCATCAGTTTTGGGTTTGAGGGGATCACCTCCACCCACATTTGGGGAAACCTAACCCTCACTCATACCTAGAGCACAAAATTCCTATTTCAGTCAACTTTTCTTATCAATACAAGCTACACGACAAAAAGGGGTGAATTTAGACACCAAATTTGGGTCACACTCCCCTTGGTCCCCTTTAGTTAATTGACGTAGCACATTTAACTAATCATGACCCCGTCATCCCATATTAATATTCATCCTCACATTATTAATTAAATTAATCATTTTAATTAAGTTAATTTCATCCTCACACCTCCACCTCATCATGACACCTCATCCTGGACCCATTCTAAGGGCATTTAACTCATAGTGACCAAGTCATTACTCTTAGCACTAAGTCATCACTCCCAATGCTTGAGTCACTACTTGACCTAACTAACTAAGAATTCTTCCTAAACCTAACTATACTTCTTCTAAGATCTTCCTACCTTCTCTCACGAGAACTCTACTTCCTAAGCGGACCCAACAAGGAAAAAATGCCAAATCTGGGAAGATCTGCCTATTTTTGGTAAATAAGACTATTTCACCCTAACCGATGCCGGTTTATCCTCGGCCGACGTCGGTCACCTAAACTACCATCGGTTCCTTTATATAGAATTTTACAACCCTTTACTTAGGTTGGTCATTCAGTGATTAGATCCTTATTGCATTCAAGCATGAATCTTCAATCCCTCTTACATCCAAATGACGAAAACATGCAACCATAGTGCAAGACAAGTAGCCAGTTCTCCTTCCAGAGTGTGGGAATACTCACGGGAGCACATAGGTTGTACTGCCCCAACACTGGACCCGGCATCTCTTCTTTAATCAACCACCAACCACCTCCACTCACAGGATCTACAACATACCCAGTAAGTATTGTGATTTTATCATTTTTTCTTATTCAAGTATAGATCTTTCGTTTCTTTCTGTATTTCATTCTTTCCATTACCCGTATATCACCTTCTTCCCACCAACCCACTATTCAACCATCCCAAGCCTTTACACCCTTTCCAACCTCCTTTTCAACATACCCGAGTCTTCTTAACAATATCACGACCTTATCAACACCCCCTTCACTCTCTGTAATCACAGAGAGGTTCAAACTCCCATTTTTAACATTTGAACCAAATTTCCCCTATCGACACTGGTTAGCCAACCGACATCGGTCTATCTCCTATACCGACATCGGTCAACCAACCGATACCGGTCTCTAAGATTGGAAATTTTTCCTATAACAGCAAGTTAACAACTTCCCCAAAACAGCTCAAAACCTTGCCTAATTTCACCCAGACCTCACCTACAGCCTTTGTTACACCTATAGACCCAAACCACCCATTAATCATCCAAATTTAATTCTAACCATTACCTGTTGAGTTAAATTCACTTGTTGTATGTTAATAGGAGATACCTAAATCTTATCAACTATAATAGGAACTATTATTTCTTACATTAAATTGTATTAAATAGAGGATTGACAACCATTCGAGGAAGCATCACGCTTCCCGTATCTAGCCTTGCTAGGCAGTCCTCCGATTCTATTTAATACTAGTTGGTGGTCTTGTTGTGTTTCTTATACAAGTCGTTCTTCCTAGCCAAAGGGAAACTCACACAATCAGCTTAGATAAAAATTCTACAACGTGCACAACGCCTTCTACTATCCACATAACACAGGTATTCCTCCTACGCCTATTACCCACTTATCTGTTTTTATCGAATTTACTTTTAATATGAAACATTTGTCATTGATGGGAAAACCCATTAATTACAAATTGGATGATGGTGTAGGGTCAAGGAATGTTGAAGATGATGATGACATGAATATTCGTAGGTGTTCATGGTGACATTAGGTGTTTCGGTGAGAATTGTTTATTCTAGTAAGCTTAATATAGGTGCTTGGAGGTATGAAATTGAGTTGTAGAGCCATGTGAGCTATTGTATTCATGTATGCAATTGTATCATGGTTTACCAAGTATGTTAGGGATTTTTGAGAGTTTCTTGAATGAGTTGTGAGGGTGTTTCATTGACCCTAGTCTAGACGATCAAAACCCCAAGGGCTTTATGCAAGTCTCGGTGTCTACAGAGATGGAGTGTTGTTTATGACATGATGATGATTGGATATGTGAGTAGGGTGTGGCATGGTGATGTGGGAAAAATTTAGGTTGCAATGATGAGTATTTTGCATGTTATGTCTATTTTTGGTGAAACAAGGTCAAGATGAAGGTCATTTCCACTTGAACTACACCTTCGATGCTCACCTTGATTTTTTTGCTTTATGTGGTGGACCTTGTGGCTTTCAATTAATTTTATAAATTGATTCTAGAAGGTTTCAAAAATAATCAAGTCATTTCATCATCAAAGTTTTATGAAAAATGTTAAGAAAGTAAACAACTTTTATGTGTGTTTGAAAATCTAGCTCAAAATTGGTAGGAGGTAAATTGATCCTATATGGCCAGAATTTATTTCTAGTGCATGGATGATAGTTTTATGATATAGAGTACTCCTCCAAGTTTCTATAAAGGTATGGTATAGGTTGTGGTGATGAGTGGACCCCACTCAAATAGGCTTGTTTATAAAGAAGTTTGTTTTGGGACAAGGTTGTCCAAAGGATTTACTAAATAAATGGAATTATTTTAAGTATGTGAGTTTTAATTTATTTAAAAAGTTGTTTCAGGTCCTGAGGATGCACAAAAATAACAAATAATACCCGATTTGTGAAGACTAGTCAAAGGGTAGTTTTGAGGCGCTTCAAGCGCTTCTGAAAAGATGAGTTTGGTTGAAGGCCTTCCACTTAGATTTGGAAGGAGGTTAAATATGTTATGGAAATAGGATTCAGAATTATATCTATTGTTACAATTTTTGTTTCATGATGATTATTTTTATGCGGTTTCCGTGTCATTTTGTGGATAAGAAAGTTTTTGGTTTTACAGGACAAGACAATGTTTGCTGAAAGATTAAGTTGGTTAGTGCATGAAATGGATTGGGTGATGTTTGTTATCACCTAGAAAGTGAAGAGGGATTAATTTAGGATCCTATGAATCCCTTTATAAGTCATAAAAGTGTCATAAATGGTTCAAACCAATTGCATTTTTAAAATTGGTTTTTGGGCAACTTGATTTAGTAAAGGGTAAAGGTGTTGTGGTTTGAACCAGTCGATGTTTCATGAGTTTTAAATTTCTTAGAAGTGATTTACATGTCCTAAGGATTATATTTAGTGGTCACATTCCATGTTTTAGTTGATATTGGGTGATCTAGATGCCCATATATGAAAATAGGGTCCTGAAAAGTGTTGTTTTGTGAAGGATAAGAACCAGTGGGCCCATTTAATGAAATTTTTTACCGGCCCAAGTTAACGTGTGACCATGTATGGTGATTAAATGTTTTTTATTCATTAATGGTGATTTAGTTAGATTTAATAAGTATTGTTTTAGTGTAAGTGGGTTTTTCTCATCTTGGTGATGGGGTTTTGAGTCTTTTTGGTGCATGGTGAGTGGTTTTTGGCTTGGACGACCTACATGGGTCATATGTGACTATTGTGGTGATTCATGTGGCATTTTTTTAAGATTATTTTTTTGAACTAAAGTAGGTAAACCAACCTCTTTTGAATTTTAATGAAGGAGCGTTTATAAAAGTGATGTTTTGGGTGTTATTTTGCATTAATTGAGTGTGTATGAAAAGTGTGACCTAGGTGTCATTGATTTTCAGGCGTGTGAGCCTGATTTTTATCTTATATAGTTTATGATAGATTGAGGAATGTTTTCAGATGTGCATTCAAGGGTTTTATGGTTTGAGAAGTGAAGAAAGTGCTTATCTTTGAAAGTTTGAAGACTTAGGGTTTGAAGGTGAGTGAGCTAAATCAATGGTCTCTATCAGTTGTGGAAAAAATATATATATATTATCTTCATCACAAGGTGGTTGAGTGGGTTCTTGATTATCTAGGGGTTTTTAGCCTCCTTGTTGAGTTGGTGCTCCTTGTAGGGTTGGTGCTCTACTAAACTAGGGGTTGGTGCCTCACTAAATTTGAAACCTATCAATATAAGGATTGTGTTTCAGTGGGTTTTATTCCCCTCAAGGGTTTCCTACTTATATATTTTGTTATGGTGTTGATTTCCTTATTCATGGTTGATTACATGTTTGGTATTTGATATTGTGCACACATTAATGGTTGGATAATTGGTTAATGGTTTATGTAAGCAATCTAAAATTAAATTAATTTTGTAAGGACTGATTCACCCCCGTAGTCCATTTTGCTTCCAAAAAAATGGTATCATAGCAAGACATATTAGATAAGTTTTATCACTTGAAAGGAGGTCCTTTGAAGCACAAAAAATGGTGAGCCGGTAGAGTGTTTTCTCTACCGAGAAAAGCACCTTTGTTTGATGGAACAAAGTATGATTTTTGGATTTTGAGGATGAAGACTCATATCATGGCACTAGGGTTTGATGTTTTTAAAGCTTTGGATAATGGCTATACTACTCCTAGCACTCCACCTACTAGTGATATAGACAAGAAGGCATATGCGATGACAATTCAAATACTTTTAATGCTATCATATATGGTCTTGGAGAATCTCATATGGGAAAGGTAATGTATTGCAAGTCAACAAAATAAACATGGGAGAAACTAAATTTTTTGTATGAAGGTGACTCCAAGGTATGAATTGATAAGATTTATACCTTTATAAATTAGTTTGAGAGTCTTAAGATGAATGGGGATGAATCTATTTGCTTAGAGTTGACAAGATTGTCAATAGTATGAAAGGGTTAGGAGAAGCTGTGAAGGAAGAAGTTGTTGTTCAAAAGGTTTTGAGGTATCTAACTCCTAGGTTTTATTCCAAAGTATCTTTCATTGAAGAAGCCAAGGATTTGACTCAGCTGAAGATGGATGAGTTACATGGGACTTTGACTGCTTATGAGATGAGGATTGTTGACTCTAAACCAGCTAAGAAAGAGGTTGCTTTTAGATCTAAAATGAAGACTAAGGGTAAGAAGACTAAGGAGGTTGATGATGCTCCTGAAATTGATGATGAAGAACTCTTTGCAATGATTGCTATAAGATTGAAGGTTGGATTTGGAAAATACAAAGGTAAGCTTCCTTATAAATGTTTCAAATGTGGTAAGGTAGGAAATTTTTCTATTAATTGTCCTCATAAGCACAAGAAGGAAGATCATGATGAACATGAGCATGATAGTGATCATGACAAGAAGTACAACAAGTATGATAAGAGCAAGAAAAAATTTAAGAGGTTTGACTATAAGAAGAAGGGAAAAAGGAGTTTTTATTCAAAGGAAGATGATTACTTGTTTGATGCTAGTAGTGGTGTTTTAGATTCTAAGTCTAAATATGATTATGAAGATATTGGAAATGAGGCATTTTTTATGACTAAAGATGGCATGATATCTACTAGTGATGAATCTTCATTGTTAGGTGATTTTATATCAGGTTATTGTAGCTACTCTAATGAAGATGAAGAGGATGGTAAAGATGATCTAGAGAGTATCCAAAAGGAGTTAAGACATGCTGAAAAGAAGAATAAGAAGTTAAGTTCTCAGGTCAAGGATTATGAAAATAAGGTTCATGATCTAGAAAAAGAGCACAGGTCTAAAACAAACAAGCTAAAGGAGTCAATCAGATTGCTAGAAGAAAAGGTAAGTTTTTAGTTTCAAGTGTGAAAGATAAAGAGAGCATGTGCTCTAAATTGGAAGAAGATGTAGAGTTTCTAAGGGCAGAGCTCTTAGAGGTTGGTAAGAAGACAATGTCTTTTCAGAAATTTGAGAAAAGTGCCAAAGATCTTGATGATATTCTTGGAAAATATAGATCAGCGGGCGATGAAGCAGGTTTGGGGTTTGGGGTTTGGTGACGACCTCAAGGGCAAGGACAAAATGCAAGAGGAAAATGTTTTAAGAAATAAGGATGAAGAACCCTACAAGGAGGATGGAAAAAAGGAGAGCTTTACCAAAGACAAGATGATTCCAAAGTATATTAGGCAACCTAGTGCCCCAAGGTATGAAATATCATTCAATGGTTATTGTTTCTCATGTGATGACTTTGGTCATAGGGAAAAAGAGTGTAGAAATTATTCCAGAGATGATCATCCATGGAGGGACACTAAGAGTGAATACGCTAAGAGTGTGGTATGTTAAAACTGTAATGAGGTTGGTCATATGGCTAGAGAGTGTTTTTATTGTTACTCAAGGAAAAATTAGAGGGCTCAAGGTCCTAAAATGCAATAGATAAGCTTTGAAAGGCCTATGATGCATGATAACAAATGATCAGGAAGGATTTGGGAGCATAGAAGGATAAATGGTGACTCATCTAACGCAAGTATTGACTCAAGGCATGGTAGAACTCGGAGCTCATATCATAAACAAGATGAAGAAGGAGTCTTTCAGGTGTTTAAGAGGGCTTGGGACCTCTTCAAGACCTTCTTTTAGGTGTTCATGGTATTCATATACCTCTACTAGGATTCTTAGAGGTGTATTGGTTCAAATGAAACATTGGAGTGAGGGGGGGCTGTATAGGTCAACGTGTTTCTCCTCCAAGGTGACAAGGTATGTTGTGTTAAGTTTCTATGCATTTTCTAAAGTTTTCATTTGGTTGATCAAGTGATGTAAAATATGAAGTCACAGTCCTTTTGTCTCAATGTATAGTATGATTGTGTTCTCACAAGTCCTTGCTTGTTCTATCATGATGTAGAGTCGGGTTGGGATAACTCATTGAATGTAAGATTCATGTTTAAATCCAAAAGGGGTTTTATTATGTCATATCATCCATATGAATTGTTCTCTCTTGGTTTGAGTTGATGGCTAATACATTTGTCAAGATTAAAGGTATGTGTTTCCCTAAGAAATCATCTCGAGTCCATTATTGGTCAAGACCTGAATGTTGTGTGGTGCTTTAGATGTTTCATATCTCATGTAAATACCTTGTTAAAGTTAAAATGGATGATATAGTTGTCGGTGTCATCAAATGTGGTTTCAGTCTAGAGTGTGTTTGAGTCAAGTCAAGAAGTGATGCCAAGTGTCAAGTTGTCTAAGTATGTATATTGGTCTATATGTCGGTATGTCTTGTGTCAATCATATAAAAGGGTGTTTATGGCTCACTTAGAAGTTTTGAAGATGTGTTAAGTCATCAAAAATGATGACTTGGTCAAACAATCATCTTAATGGGGTTTGTGATAGTGTTCTTGAAGGATGTCGGGTGCAAATCGGGTGAATTCATGTATGCAAATGGTGTCCATATCTCAAATTCATTTCAAACGAGACTCAAGGCATTAGAAGATGTTGTTACAGTGATGATTGTCAAGGTTGAGCTCTTGAAACCAAAATTTGTGCATTCTTGAAGATTCTATGTTCTAATTGGGTTCTAACAATGCATATTGAGCAATATGGAGAAAATTTTGTTGTTGAAGGTGTAAATGATGGAGTCTAAGGCTAAAATTTTGTACAAATCATCTAGACAAGGAGTTATTTGAGATTCAACTATTTTTATACCTTGAATAAGTATGAGGTTATAGAAACTCATGATCATTTAGGGAGTTAGCGGTGAAGGTGCAAGAGACCTAATTAGCAAAGAATGGTGTTGCATTTGGGTAGTGTCTCTTAAATAACTTGATTCAAGGCTTATAGAGGAAATAATATAGTAAAATGGGTGTCCAAATCAGGTATGGTTTCCTTGTGTAAGTCTCCACATAAAAATTTAGGTATGATTTTCATTGATTCAAGGGCTAGTAACCTATGAGTGTGCATTTTGGTGATGTGAAGATGGTGAAGTGGACATTTTATGTTTCTCAGATTTAATAAGGTATGAACAATATTGTGAAACCTATGATTGGGTTCTAGAAGATGGTCAAGGTTAAATGTCTCATTGGTTTGCTTTTATGTAGCCTTGGAGCTTCAAAATAGTATTTGAGCTTGTATGTTATGTCACGAGCATGTAGGTCATTATATGGCGACATCTACGATTTTGAATGTTTGTGCATGAGTGAAATGGATTTGAGATTGTGTTATGAGTAAGAAAGGATCAGTCTTCATATATCTTCTCACCAAAAATGTAGAAATATCAATAAAGAAGGATGTGAGACTAAGAGCACATTGGTCTCAGGGTTTGATATGTGTCTCTAAAGGTATAAGGTTGGGTCTAAGCCTCGGAAATATGTATTTGTATATGTTAAAGTGTCTATGGACCTTGAAGTTATGTAAGGAAGATGATCTCGGGTTTTGTTAGATTGGTGTGATACATTTGTTGACTCTTGAGAAAGATAACTTGCTACAAGTGCAAAGTATGTATGAGAGGCGAGATAGAAGTCTCTACAGGCTTAACATGGTTGTCTAGCTAACTTGTGGAGTGGTTAAACACTCTTAGTCATGGTAGAGATGTGTGAATTATCAATGGATGGTAAAGAAGCTTGAAAGTACGATCTAAGTCTCTTTTGATGCTACTATGTTTCTTGGAGAACAAATGAGGACCTACAAACTTGTAGGTGATGGTTGAGAATAAATGAAGTCATTCTTGAAGATGTTATGGTGTTTTTTGTTTGCTTTCAAAGTTTGATCAAGTCATTTGATAGTGGTGGAGTACTTGTCTAGACCCATTTGTCTTGTTTGGGTCAAAAGGATGGTTCATAGACCTCAGTAGCTCTATTATGTTGCTACATGAAGGAAAAAATGATGTTTATGGTTGTAAGGAAGTCTTTATGACGAAGGAGCATATGTTTCCACTCCTAAAAGGTGATCTAGATAATTTCAAGTTATGAAAGGTATGTTTTGTCTAATTTTATTTTAAGGGGAAGCATGTTTGGTTCAATCTTGCATTATCTCATCTAAGTGTGATTGTAATGGACTGAAAAGATGGTTTAGGACTTGGTCAAAGTGGAAGAATCTCTTCTCGGGCATATCATGGTATAAAGTTAATTTTTGTGTCTTCATTCAAAAAAATTGTCCTTAGTCCAGGAGGAGTTTTGAAATGCATTGTCATGGATTTTATGATGTTCTAAAGCTCACCAAAATTGGTTGGAATAGCACCAAGGAGTTAGAACATGGATCTCAGCCCTTTGAGATGGTTTAAGGTCAAAGATTGTAAGAGATAAGTCAATTTATTCCTTGACAAGATTGAGGTAGCCAAATAATGGAGGTAAGGAGAATTTTTAACTTGTATACAACATTATTGGCATGATTCACATGTGTTTGCTTTAGGGTTAAGTTTCCTACAATAGCTTCTTAGTGGAAATCAAAGGAAAAAATAGAGTTTGGAGGTGAAATGACAAGTTTTTCATGTTTGGAAGGTGGATGATGGTGTTATAACCCAAAGTATAGGTATGTTGATGTTTTCTTCATGATTTTTGGCATGTTTAGGTGTTGTATGTGCTTTTCCCAAGGGGAGCATAGTGTTTTCATGCTTGAAAATGGATAAAAATCAGATTTTGTGAAGAATCTCAAGATTGTGTCCTAGATTATATGCTTTAGATGGGTAAATATAGCTAGATATGGATGAGAAATAATAAGGGTGCGATATAGATAAAATGTGACCTTGAAATGGGTGACCATGAATATATGAGGGACATTACACCGTAGTAAAGATCGAACATGGAAGGGGCGATCTAGACTGGATTAGAGGTAAAACAATAAAGGAAATCGACAAAACAATGCACTTACGACCAAAGGCGGTGTTAACACACAACTAAAATTAGTTAGTCACACTTAAGATCATGAAAAGGAAATATGGAAGGTATATTTATGCACCTACTATAAACACAACGAGGGGTTTATATGTAGTGTGTACGTGGGAGTCGGGGTTCTCCTTAGGTGGAGTTCTAGGATTATTCCCGACTTTGGATAATACTATGTAAACCGATCAATGCAGGAAGTTTGGTTTCGAAGGGAAAGGTGATCGCTACGGGAAAATTTTCTAGGATGCTTGCTTTTATATTTTACTTTTGCTTTTAAAATTTTAAAGGTTGATCAATGTGGGAAGCCTTTTACTACCATAATATAAGATAATAGCCATCCCTTAAGGGAGTGATCTACAAATTTGATTTTGATTTTCTTTTTATTTTTCTTTTGCTTTTGATTTTGATTTTTGATAGTAGGATATATGATAGTTTTCCTTGAGGATCAGTTTATATTCTTTATATTAATTTCTTTACATGAACAATTGTGCTTTGAGGGAGCAATTTGTTTTTAGGATAGGATAACTTTGATAAGAAAATCCATGATTTTGACTTTGAATTTTAGCATGAGATCGAGGATAGCCAAGTAGACCACTTGGGGATGGGATGAAAAAGATGTATAAGCCACACCTATGGAACCTTATCATAGTTCTAGTAGGTATATAAAAGGAGATGGGTGTAATGATCACAAAGGTCTCACCAAGAAGAAAGAACTTTTCCATAAGGAATATGATACAAGTGGGGTCATGATGCCCATATTTAAGGTCATAGATTAGATAGTGACGACAGAGCACATAATTTTTAAATCATTACGGTGGAATATGAAGAGGGCTAATGATGGAAAAGAGGATCGCTAAGGTGACTAAGATCATGTAGGTAAATGTCTTAACAATAGAAAGGCTGAAAGTACAAGGTGTTAAGAGGTTTCGGTTTTGGTTTACCATCAAGAGAAGCTAAGTGATAAGCATCGGACCCATACGTATACATGATAATGTATGGTCCAATCCATTTGGGACCAACCTTTCCACATTGACTCATTTCTAGAGTAGTGACATTCTATTTTTCTTTTAAGACAAGGTCACCGATGTTAAAGTTACTTGGCTTAAGATGTTTGTTGTAAACATGTTTAATTCATATAAAAACTTAAGTTGTGTTAGAAACTCTTGATGATATTCGTCATCGAGACAAAGTCACGAAGAGAAACACGTAAGGATGGGATTTGAAATTTAAGAGGAAGAATGGCCTCAATGCCATAGATAAGAGAGAAAGGAGTAACACCCATAGGGGTGCCCATGCTTATCCGATAATCCCAACGAGTGAAGCGACTATGAAGATTCCAATTATGACCCGACATATCAATAGTCTTAGTAAGAATTTGATGAAGAGTCTTATTGGAGGTTTCGGCTTGGCCATAAGCCTAGGGATAATAAGGAGAAAAGAAGCTGAGCTTGATGTTGAAGGAGTCGCAAAGCTTCTTGAGGTACTTATTTTTGAAGGACTTTTCATTTTCTATGATGAGCTTATGAGGAACGCCGAAGCAGCAAATGATGTGTTGATAGATGTATAGACACAAAATCATGCACTTATTACTATTTACTATACCGGCAAGTATGTTGTTTTGTATATGGATCTTACAGAAGAAAATTATTCACTGATGACCCATTCCATAGTCCATCCATTTTTATTTTTGGTTTTTATTACTTTTATCTTTCACACTTGTCACTAATACTCATAGTTCTAGTCAGGTCACAAGGATCCATGTCTATCAGTCTTCACTCATTTGTCATCACTTGTCTCCAGACACTAGCACTAGGTGCTCCTGTCCATCCTGGGTGATTGTGTCCTCTTTATTTTTGATCTTTTTTTTGACATTTGAATTTGGTCTTTATAGTTTTCCTTCTCATATCCTGAGGTACTAGTCAACATGTTGGGTCATTAGTGTAGAAACTCAAGCAAGAGATCCCTATATAAACACAACATACATATCATTATAAGGGCAGACAATTATTATTAAGGGCTAGTTATCTACATAGATCAAGGGACTGTATTTGGGCACATTATTCTACATACACATTGCTTAGGAAGGGGAGTTCATTCTATTCCATCAACACATTTGCATTTTGTTAGCTACCACCTGTTATCTTTATAACATTGCCACGAGGGTGACCTAGGAGAACTATTACACACACAAGCACATAGAACTACATTGGGTCCGAGATGTAGTGCAACACCCAATCATAAGTTCACCATTATGATAGCCGAGGACAGTCTAACCCCTCATTTTTCATCTTTCTCTTCCAGGATTTGATGTCTTTTCTAGGGTTTTGCGGGAGGATATTTGTGTGCGGGTTTCCAACGATGTCGAAATCTTAGTGCAACATACAAGTGACCATAGGTGAACAAGTGTGAATCCCTAATGACCATATTGGAACTAGGTTACGATCTTTTATGCAGACCCGAGGCACCAAAAACCGGGCCTAGGGATCCCGTGGGTGCCCCTATCCCTCTCCAAGTGCCCCATCCAGCCATTTTCACCTCTGTTGCATTTTTTCATGGTTCACTACAATATTTTGTGCTTATGTTTCACCATATTTTCCAATCCAAAATCACTGCGGGATAGGCAAAATTGAGATAAGTACCTTACCCCTCTCATTTCCTTTCATAGTTAAAATTAAATAAATTGTTTAACATTTATATTTCATTGTATATCATTTATAGCAGATCTTTGCATTGATTTAAATAAAATATCTATATTTTATTGAATCATTTTAGTGAACCCGTAGCTTAGAACTTCTTTCCCTAGGATCCACTAAAACCCTAATGGCTAAGGATATCTCTTCTCCTTCTCGGCTAGTCATGCCTCATGTGAGTATCAATCCTATCTATGATGAAACAACCATAGCTAAACTCACCACTCTATATCGTAATGTTATTCTTCCAGATGATACTCAAAGACAACTCTTAGCTAATGAATGCAATGTGCCTACTAGCTTTGATCATTCTACCATTAGCATTGTTTCGATTTGGCAAGATTTTATGGTTATTGACCTTGTTATTCAATTAGTCGCACTCCTACTTATTTTATTACTAATGAGAACTCAAATGATGATATTCTTAGTTTTATGCTTAATCTTGATGATAATGTTGTAGCTAACAAACAAGAAGAAAATAAACATGTGCATGATTATGTTTCTCATACTAGTTCAGATGATTCTATAGTTGCATCTCATACTCCTTCCATTTCTAAAAAATTTCTCATGATGCATTACATACTAGTTCTCCTCCTCCTTCATTATATGTTGATGATACGCTTAATGAAATCCTTGCATCTGAATCTTTGTTTGATTTTGATGAGACACATGATAGTCATGATTCTACTCCTTACATATTGTTGAGTGTTAATCCCGCGCTCCGCTTTCATCTTCTCTTTGATTGTCTCTAATAACATGCATGATTCATCTCCTTCTATTACATCATCTCCTTCTATTACATCATATCCTAATGATGTTTCCAATGTTATTTCTACAATTTCTATTGAGTTATATGTTCTTCACCACCTATTACTTCTTCGGCACCCATATCTAGTGTGCCCTTAGCATCAACATCTTCTATATATCCTCTTGAAATTCCCATGATCACTCATAATGGAAAATTACAACCACTCAATACACTATTGCCATCCTCTACCATTCCTCCATAGGACATCTTATCACTCATGCATGTTGTTGGCCACTTACAATCTCAAGTCCAATCTCTCACACTAGAAAGCAAGGCCTATTATGCTTTTATCGATAATAATTCTTTTTCATGGCAATCCTATTTTGAAAAAGATTCATAATTTAGCATTTCCTAAGGATTTCATTATGCCTACATTTTCATGCTTTGATGGTACTAAAAATCCCTATTTACATCTCAAACATTACCGTATGGCTATGGCTTCATACTCTAATGATTGATTTGTTGCTCAAAGCCTTTCATCATAACCTTACTAATGATGTTCTCCAATGGTACACACATCTACCCTTCGGATATTTTAGTACATATTGTGATATGGAAGAATATTTTCTTCATCACTTCATACTCAACAATAGCCCTAGAGTCACATATGATCATCTACCTAACTTACACCAAGGAAAAATAAAACCTATCATTGATTACATTTTGTGATTCAATGCTTACATGCATTAGTTAGTCTTCCATCCCATTGAATTAGAAAAGTAATTCATCTTTTGTCATGGTTTGATTCCCACTTTAAAACAATGATTGTAATATGACACATGTGAATCATTCATGCTCTTATGCTACATGGCCATTGATCTAGAATAAGATCTCATTGTTGCACATATTATAGATCCTTTTTCTAGTTCTTCTCCACTCTCATTTATTAGGCGACCTCCACGGTTTCCATCTCCTCCACCTTCCAAGAAATTTTAATCTTCTTCATCACATAAGCATCCTCAATCTCCTCCTCTGCATCAAGATACACCTTAGACTTCTCCACCTACTTCATGAGAGCCATTACGCTTTTCTCATCACACTAGACCTCATGATGTGTTACATACCTTATTTGACAAGAGTGTGATTCTCTTACCTTCTAATTAGTATCATCCACTTCATTACTTGCGGTCTTATCCTGATAGACCTTCTGTAACTATCATCGTATCATTGGCCATCACAAAAATGACTGTTGCACCATTCATGATTGTTTGCAACGATTAGAAGATAAGGGTGTCATTTCCTTTGGCTATCTCTCTCATGAATGGTCTATGTCTCCACTCCTACATAGGTGCATTATTACTCTGGTTGATTTATGTCCTTCATCTAGTTCTATGGTTATTATTCACCCATAACTACAGGTTATTGCTCTTACAATTTCTCCATCCCATCCATCCACCATTGCACTACCTCATATGTTGCGTCATGTTACTACTACACACATTGGCTTCCACAAAATGACCCTCACCATCTCCACTTCCGACCGCTGCATCATCCATCATTAGCACTATTCCACATGACATACAGTTTGAATCATATACTCATCTTTGCTTTCATTCCATATGCTTCCACTAAGTTTCACACAAACTTGGTCTCTTGTAGGTGATTTCTATCACCTTACCTGCGATGACACACTTGTTTTCTTATGGTTCTTACATGACTGTTGAGGGATCTGTTATAATAATAACCTCTCATCATTCTTGCGCTACACACCTTATCGATCAATCTATCTCACGCACACTATCATATCACTTCCCGATGACACACTCTTGCTTTACGGTTCATTATTGACTCTTTGAGGGTTTTATAATAATGAATCTTATCATCAATACATTGGGGGCATTTCTATTCTATCCCCCATCTTCATCATACTAACATGCACTTCACTACACTATTATGACCATCTCATACTTTTACACATTATTCATTTTTACTTTATCATTCATCACAACTTTATTCATACATACAATACACTTTTTCACAATCACATTACATATATCATCTATCATCATATACGTTATATCATCATTTATCTATCTATAATCACATTACTCAATATCAACAACTACCCATTGCAAATCAATTCAAAACAATACTCAACACATCATGCATCGCATATAGCAACAATAATCAATGCATCATACATCAAGATACAAGTCCCAATCATTACATCAATAAACATCAAATACAACGCTCATACTCCAACAAGTCTATGTATGTGTGTGTGTGTATATATATATATAGCATTCGGAATAATAGTTCTGAAAACATCTCATCATTGGGGAAACTCCCCCTACAACATCGATCGTACATATCATATTTTGTCATCGTTGTCACTATCTACCATTTTGAGAGCTCTAGAACTAGAAGTTTCACTTCTTACTCTATGCCATTGATTGCAGCCCCAACATATCTCCACTTTCCTCGCAATAATGTTACCTTAGTAGACTACTCTACGAAATGACCCTGCACTCCACGTCTCAAGGAAATACATCTTGTGCTCGGGGACAACCACCTGCATCCTCTCTATCTCACCGTGTCTCCTCGCATGCCTCATCCCTCTCACTTAGCAACACAATACTTGTCATTATTTCTATGGCCATTGGATCGAACAAATGGGCATGTTTTCCCACTATATCATCTACACGCTCCAACATACCTCCACCCACGAGTGCATCGGTGGGCACATTCCATGTTAATGTGTGAATAGATGTGTCTAAAGTCATCGACCAATACACATCACCTACATCCATAGAACAATAAATTATACAACAACAATAAGCCGACCAACCAAATAACAAGTCATCAAACATCATTATACAAATATTCACGCTTTGTTACCGTTGTTGGTGCTCATTCTGATCTCACACCATTTGCCCATGAAATCCCTCAGTTTGTGGCCTCTGTCACATTTTCTATTTCCCGATTGATGCATAAAAACTTTGTCCTCCATTTGTCGAGTCTAGTGCCCCACACTTTTTTTTTGTATAAGAAAAGATGACAGACCAAAAATCCCAATATCCCGGTAGTGGAGGACATCGGATGATTCAGATCCCGTATTAATGGGGAAAAATGTTTTCTAGGTTTTCACCCATTAAGGTGTGTTAAGAATGATATTATATGTTTTCATGATGTGGAGGGACCGCACATGTTTAGGGACCAACCCCTGTGTTTTATTTTTGAAGAAGCGTCAGGAGGACACTTGGAGGCTTCCGCTCACTCTGCCTTTTTACACCGAGACTTTTCAAAAGGCCAGATGGGACCCTCAAATATTCTTCTCTTTTGGGGGGAAAATTGAGCAAATGAAATGTATAAATGCAATGAGAATACTCTTGCAAAAGGTCGGGAGTTCATTTTCACGAGAAAATTTTGAGAAAAGCTCATCCTCTAAGAAAAATTATGAGAAACTAGGTTAACTTCCTCTATATTAGATTTTCATTCATGTTGAGTTGGTTACAAGTGTATAACCATCAACAAGCTCTAAGATTGTTTAAATAACTCTCCCCTGCTGATGAATCTGACAAATGTTGAGTTAATTTGTGTCAAATTTCGGCCAATTTTGTGTTTATTTCACTTTTAGAATGTCTGCAAGTAGTTTTTCTTGTTCCTATTGCAATCTTGTATCAAAATCCCTTTGAATCACACAAATCTCAATCCTTGTGATAGTTTAGTGGCATCTGCAATTTCATTTTTCAGAAGATCTTTCATCTGGGAATGAAATAAACGATTTAAAATCACTTTTCTTTCATCTGTTGACAGAGATTGTTTGTAAGCCTCTAGGTGTACCTCAGGCGTGATTGATATTAAATTTTGATGTTTTATTAGGTATTCTAACTCAATCCTTCATGCTAGAAATCCCAATAATTGTGTGAAAAAGTGCATGTCTGGGCTTCCATTGATGCACACCTTCTAGTTGAAGGAATGTTTTAACTATTTTGAAGTTTTATGTTATTGAGTTCTCTATTTGTTGTGAAGTTTCTCAAGGATCTGGAAAATTCCAATCTATCTTGTTGATCTCCCACCCAAAAATTATTCAAATAACCAATTATACTCTGAATTACCCTTGTTGTACTATGTAAATCCATAGAAGAACAAAATCCATTTGCTAAAGTATGCAGAAAAATCAGGATTCCAAATGTCTTCAGTAACCTTAGCCTTGTGTTGAAAATATCTCCATAATTTGAAGTGACAACTCGTGAGAGTCAGATTTGGTGTGTTGATCATATTTTCCCAAGGTTTTCTCTATAAAATTTGTGCAAAAGAAAGGTATTTGTGTCTCCTTCAATATCAGAGGTTACAAAATAGGTTCTCTTACCTTGGTTGAAAGGCACAACCTAAAATAGTTAGGATAAGATCAAATCCTTTTAAGGTGATATCCATCTCTCCACAAACCCGAGTAACAAAGGGTTAGTTAGATTTCATCTCCAACTACAAAATGATACATATTTGTCATCTATTTGCCTCTAAGCTCCTGTCGAATCGTGTCCTCACTTGCTCGAGTTGAAAAGGAGAATGAATTTGGATACCAACACTTAGTGGCAGCTGGCATTGTCAGAGGACTCTTTAAAGTATCTTAACAAAGGTGCATGCGTATAGACCACAGTAATGTTTCTTATAGTTATGTGTGCAAATACGTTTTATAAACCTCATTCTCTGATCAGATGTGTAAATATTGAAAAAAGTTATAAGTTTTGTGTGTTGTTTGTCTAATTTTTTCAGAGTACTTATTGTACTAGGTTTTCCTCACTATTGATAATTTTGGGTGAAGGAAGGTCCGATTTGTAAAAACTTTGCATGATTTTTAGTCTTTGATGACAGATTATTTTAGTGCATTTGCACAACTAGGGTGAAAATCCTTAGTGGTGACTCGAGTTGATTTGATTTTGATAAATGTCAATGTCTTAACCTCTGTCAATTGAAAATTTGTTACTAATCTTTGCAAATCTAGAAGGAAGAAGATCTTTCTTCACCGCGGACCCTAGTAGAAGGTTGTTTCCAGAGTTTGGAAAGTCTAATTCAAAAGGAGGAAGAATTTGGAAGGTTTTGGAGATCAAACCTCAAGAAAATAGGTCTCCATTGGTGAAAATGATCGGCACGTGATTGAAGATTACAATGCTTCCTCAACTACTTTTGAATCAGGTAGTCTCTTTGTAAATCCAAATTCTCCATCTGGAGAGGGGCCTTCTCATTCTACTCTTTTAGTTTCCAAATCTGATAGTGTCTGCCATGAAAAAGTGCCATTGGGGGATATTCATTCTGAAAATTGTATCCTTGTACCACACAGACCCCTCACTCCTCATCACTCTGTTTCTCCTATAAGTTCACCTCCTCAGAATAATATGGCTCGGCCTCCACCAAACCTCCATTTGTCATTAATACTTTTGGTCCCATCAGTTTTAGAGGTATGGTTGGCTATCCAAATTTTGAACCATAGGATGTAATAAATAGATTGCCTAAGTTTCAAGGAAATAATGCAATAATTGGTGATCAGCACTTGAAACTCTTTGTCAACATGATGGAGGATTTTGAAATAGATTTTGAAGATGTATACATTAAATTATTTATTCATACTCTAGAAGAGGATGTAAGGGACTGGTATAAAGCTCTGCCTAATAACTCTATTGATTCTTGGACTGAAATGAAGAATGCATTTAGATTGCAGTATGGTGACAAGATGCAGACCTAGGTTTCTTTTGTCGAATTTTTAGAAAATATTAAAAAGAATCTTAATGAATCAGTGCATGATTTTAATACGAGATTCAATAAGACGTTGGAAAGGCTGCCTGTGAATTTGAGGCCATGCGATGAATATTGTCTTATAAAGTATGTTGATGCATTTGACAAGAAGGTTGCATACTATTTGAGGGATAAAAACTCGGCACTTTGAGGCGAGGCCTTTACCATTGCTCTCAAATTAAGAACAACATCAAAGCATTCGGAAAGCCTCCTAAGAGGGAGGTGTCAAACTAACAAACCCAAAAAAACCTCAAGCAAGAAAGAGCGTGGATCTTGATGAGGCTATTAAAAATTTGGCAGGGGATGTAAAAGAAATCTCTTACAAACTAGCCCTGGAAGAGAAAGGAATTGGGCGAGTTCACATGTCAAAGAAAAGGCACAAAATCATGACAGATTTAGAAATCATCCTAGGGGTGATCGGAGGTCGATGATGAGGTAAAGGACCCATGGGATCTGCAAATAGACATCCCCAAGCACGTGAAAGTAGAATGGTGCCTGATCCTCTGATTGCCCGGGTTGCTGTTGTTGATGTCGCCAATGAGATTGATTGGTGTGATAGATGTTTTCTGCCCCATCCTCCATGTGAAGTAGATCAGCAAGTAGAAGAAGCTGATAATGATGATAACACTGATGATGATGCATGCATGGTGGATTCCTCTACAAGTTCTCAATAAGCGGCAATTCAATTGAGTGATGAGTGCTCGAAATCTGCTAAAGATTTGGGATTGCATTCACCGGTATTACCTCTTCCTCCCACTCTTACTTCTGAGATAGATATGGTACAAGCATTTGAACTTCCTAATAATTATTTTGAGTACCTAAGAGATTTAATGATTGAAAAATATGATGGAGGAATCCCTTCTGAGGAGGATAGGCAGTTGTTGATGAATGTTGTGGTTGGCCATGAAAAAGAATACAATACCAGGAGTAAGGTTGCCAAAGGGGCATGGCCTCAGGCCAAAACAAAAATTCCAGTGCTTACTAGTATTCCTAAAGAGGCTCCTAAGAAAGATACACCTTCCAAAGGCCTTGCTTTGTCCCAAACAAGATTCATACTTCTCCTCATGCCCAAACTATCAAGAATCCCATGCCATCTGATGAGTTTGCTAATCTCCTTTCCAATGTTGCCTTGCCAAAGAATGTTCCATATGACATTGCCCAAATCTTGAGTCAGATCAAGATTTTTGTTCCTATTGTTGAATTTCTTAGAATCCCTGAGCATAGGAATAGAGCATTCGAATATTTGGGGTTTAGAGAAGAAAAAGTCACCCAAGGCAGAAATGTTGAGATTCCTCCTACCATTGCAGAATTGAAAAAACCCCAAGTACTAGAAGAGCTAGGTGAGCCACCTGAAGTATATTTGGGAACATCCTTGGTTGAGTCTCAACTGAAGGTGGATCCATTTTTTACTACTTTGATTATTAAGGATAAGTTGTTACACAATTGTATGTTTGATTCCGAGCATCATGCAATGTTATGCCTCTTGAGGTCATGAATGAGTTGGATCTCAAAGTAACAACAAGTTTATGGGAAGTGTACTACCATGGATTCCAGGGAGGTGCCAGTGGTTGGATGTGTCAAGGGTCTGATAGTGCAACTTGTAGCTTATCCGGGTAAGAACCTGAAACTTGATGTTGTTATTGTGGATTGCCCTGCCAAATGGGGTATGTTGTTGTCCAGAAAATGGGCTGCAAATGTTGGTGGGAGTGTTCAAATGGATATGTCCTATGCCACCATCCCGATTGAGGGCAGCCTTGTCAAGTTACCTAGTGAAAATAAAATGTTATATCTTATTGAGGACCCCAACAATGCTTCTTATGAAGTATTGCATGCAAATATTGATATTGATAACTCTGTGAGCTATGTTGCTTTCAAGGAATATGAAATTGGTCAATGCAGGTATCATGAGTAGGATGATTTTCCTGAGACTTTGATGTTTGATGCAGCCCCAAAGATGTTGAAAAACTTGACACAGGCACAAGGGGTAAGCCTAAAAAAGTATGGTCAGATAGCAACTTGGATGGAAAAGAAAAACAACCATATGACCAGTTGTTAAAGACATATCGAAATGCTTAGCATGGTCATATCCAGAATGGCAGGCACTTGAGGTTTTTCCTTGATTATTTTCTTTGAATTAGGATGCTCACCATTGTACAGTGTATAGTTCTTTGGTTTTGTTCTGCTTTTGTGTTTTGTTCGTTCTGGTCCTTGGTGACCTGGTTTTGTTGGTTTCTCGGTTCATTTTTTGAGGATGGTTCTAGTTTTCTACTTTTCGAGCTAACGCCATTGCCCAATGATCTATTTTTGGCACTTGGTTTACTTTTGTTCTTGTAGCACTCGTTGGGAGTGCCCATCCTTGAGCAAGAGCCAATGTTGGTGCTCATTCTGATCTCACACCATTTTCCCATGAAATCCCTCAGTTTGTGGCCTCTGTCACATTTTCTATTTCCCCGATTGATGCATAAAAACTTTGTCCTCCATTTTTCAAGTCTGGTGCCCCACACTTGTTTGTTGTATAAGAAAATATGGCAGACCAAAAATCCCAATATCCCAGTAGTGGAGGACATCGGATGATTCAAATCCCGTATTAATGGGGAAAAATGTTTTCCAGTTTTCACCCATTAAGGTGTGTTAAGAATGATATTATATGTTTTCATGACGTGGAGGGACCGCGCATGTTTAGGGACTGACCCTTGTGTTTTATTTTTGAAGAAGCGCCAGGAGGACACTTGGAGGCTTCCACTCACTCTACCTTTTTACACCGAGACTTTTCAAAAGGCCAGAAGGGACCCTCGAATATTCTTCTCTTTTGGGGGGAAATTGAGTGAATGAAATGTATAAATGCAATGAGAATACTCTTGTAAAAGGTCGGGAGTTCATTTTCATGAGAAAATTTTGAGAAAAGCTCATCCTCTGAGAAAAATTCTAAGAAACCAGTTAACTTCCTCTATATTAGATTTTCATTCATGTTGAGTTGGTTACAAGTGTATAGCCATCAACAAGCTCTAAGATTGTTTAAATAACTCTCCCCTACTGATGAATCTGATAAATTTTGAGTTAATTTGTGTCAAATCTCTGGCCAATTTTGTGTTTACTTCACTTTCAGAATGTCTGCGAGTAGTTTTTCTTGTTCCTATTGTAATCTTGTATCAAAATCTCTTTAAATCACACATATCTCAATCCTTGTGATAGTTTAGTGGCATCTGTAATTTCATTTTTCAGAAGAGCTTTCATCTGGGAATGAAATAAATGATTTAAAATCACTTTTCTTTCATCTTATTGACAGAGATTGTTTGTAAGCCTCTGGGTGTACCTCAGGCATGATTGATCTTATATTTTGATGTTTTATTAGGTCTTATAACTCAAGCCTTCATGCTAGAATCTCAAAGATTGTGTGAAAAAGTGCATGTCTGGGCCTCCATTGATGCACACCTTCTAGTTGAAGGAATGTTTTAACTATTTTAAAGCTTTATGTTATTGAGTTCTCCATTTGTTGTGAAGTTTCTCAGGGATTTGGCAAAGTCCAATCTATCTTGTTGATCTCACACCAAAAATTATTCAAATAGCCAATCCTACCTTGAACTACCCCTATTCTACTCTCTGTATATCCATAGAAGGACAAAATCCATTTGCTAAAGTATGCATAACATATCGATTCCAAATGTCTTGATAACCTTAACCTTGTGTTGAAAATATCTCCATAATCTGGAAGTGACAACTCGTGAGAGTCGATTTGGTGTGTTGATCGTATTTTCCTAAGGTCTTCTCTATACAATTTGTGCAAAATAAAGGTATCCACGTCTCCTTCAACATCAAAGGTTACAAAATAGGTTATCTTACCTTTGTTGAAAGGTGCAACCTAAAATAGTTAGGATAAGATCAAATCCTTTTAAGGTACTATACATCTCTCCAAAACCCGAGTAACAAAGGGTTAGTTAGATTTCATCCCCTGCTTCAAAATGATACATATTTGTCATCTATCTCGCCTCTAAGCTCCTGTCAAATGCAGTAGCCATTTGCTTCGGCTTGAAAAGGAGAATGAATTTGGATACCAACAACTACTATCACTACACTATTAAGGGCATGTGCTTGCCCCTCTACTCCTCCTCTCGACGGTGCTCCCGCTATATTAATAAAAACTAGAAATAAAAACACCCATCAATGTGACACCCACCATGTGTGGTATGCCTTTTAACACCCCGCATCATCCACGTATATCATCTCAATCACTACATCTACCGCATCTTGCCCTGGAGGGGAGTACTAGTTGCGCTCTTGTGGGCCTTGGTCTAGCTTTGGCCCTCCTCGGTGCCCTAATGGCTCTCACCCATACATATGGCTATGGGGGCACATCCTGGGCCATGCCAAATTTCCATGACATGTGCTCCACCTGAAATAACTTGATCAACCCTTGAAACCATTCCTCTAGTCCATTGATTGCATCGTAGCTCTATTATATCCTCTGACCATCCTCCATAGTCTCAATATGGCCTCCATATCATGCCCTTTAGCCCCATACAATATACCTTCACTATATAGGTATCTGTATCCATCTTCTTGCCATGAACACCTAAAAATTTCCCAGAAAATATATCTGGCCTAGCCCACTCTCCTCACGTTCCACCAATTGGCCTCAGTACCGCACGTACATGATATGCTCATAGGCCCATACATGTAATAATGTAGTTGCTCTAATACCACAACCATGCTCCTCATGTGTAAATTTGTATAGATCCTTGTACAAGTGGGACAATAGACATCGTGCCCAAGTATACCTCATTCTCTCTTCCTCTATCCAACAATAGATATCATGCATCTTATACAAGATGCCTACACCACCACCCTCCATTACAATTGACGACGCAATCACCATAGCAATAAACTTCCACAATTCTACGAACACCTAATCTCATAATAACATCTAGATAATATGGACCTTGGCATAAACTTGGGTCTGCGTAAAATACCATCTAGTAGCCCTCATATGTCTTTGTGCATCATCCATGGCCATAACCTAAACCCTCTCACCAATGATAAGCAATTGCAATATCTGATACACATCCTCCAGAGTAACTATCATCTCCCCTGTAGGTAACCAAAACGTGTAAGTTTCTACATAATACCTATCGCACAAAAATGTGATCATAGGCATATTATAGGGCACATCCCTATCCTTGCTATGTGCCTCGTGTCAAAACAGTCTAAACCATCCCACTTCTCATCCGAAAAACCCCAATCCTAGCAATGTACTCAAATGGCGGCCACCACAAAACTCTCGTGAATGAATATCCCTTTGCACACCACAAAACAACAAACATGACATTATAACATCATACATATGTAAAAAAACCTACCTATAACATCAATATACATTAATTTTCACACCTACAACACTCTGGGCTCAACCTAAGCTTTCTGGGACACCAACACCTAGAAGCAGGACTTGGGCACCAAGGAGAAGATCACTAGTGCCCATCTTTGAGGCACTTGTGTCCCAAGGGTCATTAGCACTTTTACCGCTCTTTTCGGGTCCAAAATGCCAAGAAATTCAAAAAAAAATTTGTGAAAATTCATCAAAAACAACTAATATCAACACATTTTTTGACAAAAGCACACTTACTAGCTTTGTTGTCATACGTGACACCACAACTACCGCCACCATCTCGAATCGACTCAATCGTGGTGCTCTCACTTGAGGCATCTTTTACACACCCATAGCTCACAATCCCACTAGTGCAATAATCAAATGAATTGCCTATTCACTTTTTTCACTTTACTATTTATAGAATGTCTCCATTACCTAGCTTACCATGGTCATTATTTGCAATCATTCTTCTCAACTAATACACATTGCATGATTTTAAATCATATCTTGAGCATCCTTATTCTAATTTCTATCCCGTTCGCGTCATTCCTTTCAGAATTCCATCTATTACCGTATCATACACATCTTACACATAATATTTCACCTTGACATCATTTCCATTCGATATACACACTTTTGTGATATCTATCATACATTCTCCATTATATCATTGCATGCTTACTTTCAGCTCAATGTTTATTTTCATCACCACTCTTCCTTTCACCGAAAGGGGGCATACAATCGGGGTCATCCTATAATTCCCCTTACACCATTACATGATCAATCTACATTTCTAACACATAATTATCGAACATTTTCTCATACACCATGCGACATCTCACATCACTTTCTAGCGATCCCCCTAATGACCTAATTTGGGGGCAATACGCGTAAAATATCTCCATGAGGAACCAATAAATCAATCACATACATTCAAATCTCCACAACATTAAATCATATCATCAATCAACACAACACAACGTATTTATCCTCTCCCAGATGACCTAACATGGGAAGTTATTCTACATTTTGTGACTGCTTCTAGATGACCTAACATGGAAGCCACCACATACACATTTCAGAACACCCATGGAGTGGGGCGGTGAGACATCATTGCCTTTCCTATACTTATCCTATATGGGTTATCACATTTAATCAAAATGGATCCAAATCAACAAAATCTAGTATTTGTCCATCTGCAATGGCTAGACCTTTTGAGGATGTAGTTAAAGTTGGAGGGTAACACTAGACTTCTCTCCCTACACTCTTCATCTGGTGGCAGGATGCCCAAATCCTTATTTTTTCAAACATGCGCAATCGGGTTGGGAATTGATCACTCCCTACCCCATCACATCTCCATCAACGAACAAAATATAAATCTCCAATCATTCAACATTGTAATTATCAATCTCATTTAGTGCTCCTCATAATGGTCCCACATCTCTCGTTATGCCACATGGATCGACACGTCAATCCATTGTTTTCCATGTTATGTGTTCTCATTCGGTATGTAATTCTACCACATATGTGCATACTTTTACAATATGGGATTCTCTGAACTTCTCTCGGGTATGCATCTCTATCTACTTTATGTTACCGATATTTCGTACACCAACATAAAGTGGGGGCAAATGTAGACACAAAATCACACACTTACTACTATTTACTATACTGTCAAGTATGTTGTTTTATATATGGATCTTACGTAAGAAAAATATTCACTGATGACCCATTCCATAGTCCATCTGCTTGTCTTGTTGGTTTCCATTGCTTTTATCTTTCACACTTGTAACTCATACTCACAGGATTCGGGTTAGGTCACAGGGATCCTTGTTTGTCAGTATTCACTCATTTTTAGTCACTTGTCTCTGGACACTAGCACACATGATTGGACAATAGGGCCAAGTGTTCCTATACATCTTGGGTGCCCATGGCCTCTTTAAGTTTGATCTTATTTTTGATATTTGAGGTCGGTATTTTTGATTTTCCTTCTCATATCATGAGGTACTAGTCGGCATGTCGGGTCATTAGTGTCGAAATTCAAGCAAGAGATCCCTATATAAATACAACATACATACCATTATAAGGGCGGATAATTATTATCAAGGGATAGCTATCTACATAGATCAAGGGACTACATTTGGGCACATTATTTTGCATACACACTGCATATGAAGGGGATTTCATTCTATTCCATCCACACATTTGCATTTTATCTAGTTACCGCCCACTATATTAGCATCATTGGCATGAGGGCAACCTAAGAGCACTATTACACACACAAGCACATAGAACTACATTAGGTCTGAGATGTAGTACAACGCTCAGTCGTAAGTTCACCATTGTGACAACTAAGGACAATCTGACCACTCATTTTGCATATTTATTTTTAGAATTTGATGTCTTTTAGATGGTTTTGTTGTCCCAAGTAACTCCCCAAGTTATTTGAACAACTTATATTTGTATTCGACTCTACGATGTTTCATGTTTTAGGTTATGCGCACTCTGGCGCTTTCCTTGGTGCATTGGCATAGTTGTAGTTCTTGTGCACACCCTCGCGCATCCTTCCTTCTTCTTCCTTTACATCCCATTTTCTTTTGCTTCCTCTCATGCTTGCTTCACGTGCTTTCCCTCCCCTCTCCATTCTTATATCTCATTCAATTTCCCCTTTGCGCCTTCCTTCTTCACACCCACTTTTACCCCCAAATTTTTGCTCAATCCTTGCGCACATACCCTTGAATTGACTTGATTGAATAAATACTTCACACACCTTCGCACTTGCATGCCTCATGCCCCTTTATTCCTTACTACTCGCGCCCGCTTGTATACTTGTCTCCTACTAGTATGAATTTATTTCTTTTCGCGTGTTACCTTCACGTACCTACCTACTACGGTCTCGTGCCTCTTCCTTTCGTGCCCTGTGCCTTCTTCCACGCCATTCATTGTGCCATGTGGCAATCTGTCATCCTTGAGTGTGTACCACACAACCAATCAAAACATGCCATCAGAGTGCCAAATCCTTGTTACGAACCCCTACGTAACACATGGCAAAAATGACAAAACAAATGAACAATTGACCAATTCCTTAAGTCAATAAAGGTGCACCATGTGTTTTGCGTGTTTAGTTTACACTGTAGAACTTTAGAACATCATAAATTTTGCTGCAATGCTCACATTCCCACTCGCCTTGAGTCTTGTTTGGAAGTTGTTGATGTGGGCTACACGTTGGAATTTTCAAAATTAGATTTTGGCGGGATTTGGTAGGTGGAAAATAGGGAAACATCTTTTTGGTCATTAATGCACACATCTAATTGATCCAACCACCCAAATTTATATAGATTTTGTCTCCTTCCTTCTTCTACATGCCAAATAAACATTGGGAGGTGCATCTAATAACCTTGCGAGGAAGTTATTTCTAGTTGTTGGTGGTTAGAAGTTTGAATTAAATTTTCCCTCCTTTTCTCCTTCTTCTCTCTCCTCATTCTTCTATAAATGTAAGAGCATTTCTCATTAAAATGGATCCCTCTTTTTTGTAACGGCACCATGCCAAAATGGTGGCTGACTTCCCATGAGTTTCAAACCTTGGACTTGGTCTCTATAATGTTCCCATCTCCTGCCATGAATGTAAATGATTATGCATCCCTTAAGTAATAAAATTCGGTTTTGTGACACTTCTATCTATCCTTCTTCCATTTTATTGTATCTCACCTCTCTATTAGCATTTTATGGCATGTTGTGCATACTTCCCATTTGTAGGTCCCATCTTCATGTGTTGTTTGTGTGCTAGAAGATGATTTTGTGTGGTTCTAGTATGTGGCGTGTGTTTGTCTGTCCTTTCTCCTGTGCTTTCTCCCTTTCTTTCCCCTCATGGAGAGTGATCGACCCCTTTCTCTAGAGTTATCACCACCCCTTTTAGCCTAGGATTTCCCTTTTCACATATCCTTTTATCCCTGGTCCCTTGGCATGTTTAGTTTAGGATTTGCTTTCTGCATTAGGAGTAGTGTTAGCATTAGAAATAGGTAGAGAACCAACCTTCTCCGGAGGTCCGTCTCGAGTGCACAAGGTCCCACAACTTAGAGATGGTCCCATTGTTGCCTCGTAATTCCTGATCCATCACGATCACATCACGGGTGTATTTTTGGCATGTCTGCAGTGGGACCAGTTTGAAGAGATATACATCTTCATCTCAACAAGTTCAATGTGTTATTATTGAGATCCAACCTTTGGAGGTATCTTTCAACACATCTAGTAACTCCAATGATTGAAAGCACCCATTATCTCATTCATAAACCAGTTTTCCCCTCCTTTCTTTCATTCATCTCTCCTTCTCCATCGTTCCACCTTCATCTTTTGAATTTGTGCAATCATGACTTCTTTGCCTTCTTGGAATTCCCATTTGCAGCATAGTAGATATTTTTCCCTTCATCACTATTGTTTCAAAATACTCCTCTAAATACGTTTTATGAGTCCCATCATCCTCGAATATGATATAACCCACCCCCATTGACCCATATGGTTATTTTTCTAACCAAAATGTTTATGAAGAACAGTTTTTGCAAATGATGACGGAAACTCCATGGAAGATGTTGATTTTGAGAGGCGGAGTTCTAGAGATGGAGATGGAAATGTCGTAGCTCAAGATCAAATGTTCAATAAAGGAAACTAGAGTTGGCTTTAAGGTCCCTTGTCCATGGGAAGGCCTTGTTCCAGGCTAGTTTAGCACTTAACGAAGTTGTAGTTTATTTATGACATGTTACCTTAAATTATAGAATGGGTTTGAGAAGTGGAGGCTTACAAATCTAGTGCTAAGAAACCCTATCAATGGGGCAACCCTACACTTCCATCTTTCATTCCTCCCATTCCTCCCCCAACATCTAAACCCATTGTCCATGTTCCCAACTTTCTACGCATTGCCCCCATTGATAATTCCATTGCTTCACCCTCTTCCCTTTCATCCCACCTTCATTTCTCTGACATCATTCCCTCCATGTGCACTTCCACTCCTTCTACATGCACGTTGCCCATGCCCTTCCTCCCATATTATTATGAGTCCCCTCTACCTAATTGTGTTAAAAATGAACAACCCCTTACCTACACGCCATCCCTATCCAATGTAATCATGTTTGATGACTCGTATAAACTATTGAAGCATGGTATGACTTTGATTGGGAAGATGAGATCATCGTGGCACCTATTTTAAAAGAAGATCGAGTTAGACTCGGAGGGTGCAATTTTGGAGGATACATAATTATTTGTAAAGGTATAACCATATGCGACCCATCCCGTAATCACCTTCATGAGGAAAGTTTACGTGAGGATCCCATCTATGGGATCGAGCTTCAAAGCGATGGGTGAAATATGAGGATTAGGCGAGTGCCCGATTAGATATCTGGCTATTCTAGAGCCAAAGAAAAATTTGCCACCGCATGGTAATGCTCATTTTAGAGAAGGAGATTGAACCTCAATATGCCAAAGGTCAAGATACAATGCCTATCAGATCCAAATGTAGAACAACTAAAGGAGGTATTTGTTTTGTTCGTTGCTAATACTTTGAGGAGAAGGGTGAGAGACCATCTACTGATCAATTTCTTACTCTTAATGAAGACCATGTTTAGCATCAAATCGGTTACATGGTTGTAATTTACGAGGAAACGTAGCTAGTTCTCCCTACTTGTTGCAGGTTTTACTTGAGTGCCCTTGCCTCTGGTTAATATAGGTTAGAGTAGGTCTTGTTTTAAGTAAAACAAATGCTCACAATCACTTTGGATGTTTCCTCTTAGAACATGTATGGTTTTCAACTTTTGTACATAGGTTTGTGCTTCATTTCGATGAGCTCTTCCTTGCACATGTGTTCTTTCCTTATGTGCCCTTCTCGCACCCCTATTTGTTACTTCCTGGGATGGTAGTTCAAATTTTCAGGAGGTAGTTCAGTTCCAATGGATCATGTGTAACTTTCCACTCTCAGTAATTCAATCAGAACATCTTCATCTCGGAGAAATAGTTCACTTTAGAGTTTAGAAAGTGCTTCAAGTGACTTCAAGGTGTCCTTCAAGTTATAGATCAGATCTTCAAATTTTTGGGCTGACACCATGCCCAATGGATGCTTCTAAGGCTACTAGTCTCTTCATCTGGCAAGAAAATGGCCCCTGAAAGTCACCAAACTATTGTCCCAAATAACTCCCCAAGTGATTTGGACAACTTATATTTATATTCGACTCCATGCTTCATGTTTCAGTTACGCACACTCTAGCGCTTTCCTTGGCACATTGGCACAATTTCACTTCTTCCGCTTGCCCTCACGCATCCTTCCTACTTCTCCCTTTGCATCCCCTTTTCTTTTTCTTCCTCTCATTCTTACTTCACGTGCTTCCCCTTCCCTCTACATTTTTTATCTCCTTTCATTTCCCCTTTGTGCCTTCCTTCTACGCACCCACTTTCACCCCCATTTTTCACATAATCCTTGCGTGCATACCCTTGAATTGCCTTCAAATCGGCTAAATCCTTCGCACACCTTTGCACTTGCGTGCCTCACATCCCTATCTTCATTATTACCCGCACTCGTTTACATGCTTAACTCCTACGAGTATGCATCTATTTCTTCTTAGTGTTACTTCACGTGCCTACCTATTACGGTCTTGCACCTCTTTCCTTTCATGCCTTGCACCTTCTTCTATGCCAATCACTATGTCATGTGGTAATCTTTCATACTTGAGTGTGCAACACGCAACCAATCAAAGCACACCATTAGGGCCTTTGAATCTTTGTGACAAACGCGCATGACACATGGTAGAAATGAAAAAATAAATGAACAGTTGGTTGATTCCTTCGATTAATCAAAGGCATGTGTCATGTGTCTTCCATGTTCAATTTTCACTATAGAACTTCAAAATGTCATAACTTCTTCTGCGGTTCTCGATTCCCACTCACCCAGAGTCTTGTTTGGAAGTGGCGACGTGGGTTACATTGGACTTTTCAAAATCAGATTTTGGTGGGATTTGGTAGGTGAAAAATAGGAAATGTCTTTCTAGTCATTAATACACACATCTAATCGATCCAACCACCCAGATTTCTCTGATTTGGTCTCCTTCCTTCTTTTACATGCCAAACAGACATGGGGAGGTGCATCGATAGCCTTGCGGATGGATTTGTAGGAAGTTATTGCTAGTTGGTGGTTGGAAGTTTGAATTTGATTTTCCCTCATTTTCTCCTTCTCCTCTCTCCTCATTCTTCTATAAATGTAAGAGCATTTCTCATTGAAACGGATCCCTCTTTGTTGTAACGACACCATGTAAAATGGAGGCTAACTACCCACAAGTTTCAGACCTTGGACTTGGTCTGTGTAATGTATTCCCTCCTCCTGCCATGAATGTAAATGATTGTGCATCCCTTAAGCAATAAAATCAGGTTTTGTGACACTTATGTTTGTCCTTCTTCCATTTTATTGTATCTCACCTCTCTGTTAGCATTTTTTGGCATGTTGTGTGTACTTCCCTCTGCAGAGACCCATCTTCATGTGTTGTCTACATGTCTTTGGAAGCCGAGTCTATGTGGTTCTAGTACGTGGAGTGCGCACCTGTCTTCCCTCTCTCCCACACTTTCTCCCTTTCTTTCCCCTCGTGGAGAGTGATTGACCCTTTCTTTAGTGTTATCACTGCCCCTTTTAGCCTAGGATTTCCCTTTCTGCATATCCTTTTATCCCTGGTCCCTTGGCATGTTTAGTTTAGGATTTTATTTCTACATTAGGAGTAGTGTTAGCATTAGAAATAGGTAGAGGAACCGGCCTTCTCTCGGAGGTCTGTGTTGAGCGCGCAAGGTCCCATAACTTGGAGATGGTCTCATTGTTGCCTCATAATTCTTGATCCATCACGATCACATCACATGTGTAATTTTGAGCTCTGATAGGTTTTAGAGGAGGATATTTATGTGTAGATTTCTAGCGACCTCGGAAATCTTAGTGCAACATACATGCGACCATAGGAAAACAAGTGTGAAGCCCTAACAACCATATTGGAACCCGGTTATGGCCTTTTCTGTAGACCAAGGCACCTAGAAACAGGTCTAAGGCACCCGCAAGTGCCCCTATCCCTCTTCAAGTGCCTCAGTCTATCCATTTCCACCTCTCGCTACGTTTTTTTGGTTCGTTGGGATGGTCTGTGCTTTTGTTTCACTACATTGTCCACTCCATAATCACTGTGGGATAAGCGAAATTGAGATAAGTACCTTAGCCCTCTCATTTACTTTCATAGTTAAAATTAGATGAATTGTTTATCTTTTATATTTCATTGTATATCATTTATAAAAAACCTTTGGATTCATATTTAAATAAAATATCTGGTAGATTTAAGTCGGCAATTTTATTAGCTTTAGTAGATGCGAGTGAAGTGGCTTCCACCCATTTAGTGAAGTACTCAGTAGCGGTGATTATAGAATGATGGCATTGAGAAGAGCATGAATTGATGAGGTTAATGAGGTTGATTCCCAATTATGAGAAGGGCCAAATATCTTGAGCCAGCTGCAAATTCTAGCTAGGAATGTGGATAAGATTGGAATGTTGCTAATGCTTAACACACTTTTTAACATATTCACAACAGTCTTGATTGAGAGTAGGCCAATAATAGCCTAGGTGAAGGATGTGCTTGGAAACATTGAAACCGCTATAGTTTACACCATAGATACTATCTTGGACCTCTTATAGTGTGGGTAGATTCTGAAGATTTAAGGAAATGTAGGAAAATACCATCAAACCCATGTTTGTAGAGGATGCCACCAAGGATGACATAACAGTAATGTGCTTAAGAAAGGACCTCCTACCATTTTGGATAGGTCGGAGGGAATTTTATATTGAGAGAGATGGTCAAAGAATTGAGACTACCAAAGATCGAGTTGATTGGTTTTGATAAGATTGATGTGAGGGAGCTTGCTAGTGTGGCAAGGTTGATCGATATGCTAAACAACAACAAAGATTTTGGATTCTTCCATTGTCCAAGGGCTGAGAGAGGTGAGGGAATCCATGGTGTCTATGAAATTATTGGATGAATGAGGGATGTTTTGCATGGTGTATTGGTGAAGGATTCAAGGAGGAAGATGACAATGTCCTTATATTTTTGAAGGACTTCATTTTTACATTAATAGGTTCCTTTGATTTGATTGATGATGAGTTGAGAATCACCATCTATATGTCAAGAATTTGAACACCAAGCATGATAGCGGTTTGAAGGCCCAAGATAAGAGCCTCATACTTAGCCATATTGTTAATACACTCAAAGTTAATCTTGTAAGCAATGGGAATAATGGTTTCATAAGGAGGGATGATGATGATGTTGGTGCCTCCCCTTGTTGACACTTAGATCCATCAAATAAAAGTGTCATCTGGAGGGAGAAAATTTATGATTGATGGTGAATATAGATTCATCGGGAAATTGTTTGTGATGAAATTAATTATCATGAAGAGGGGCTTCAACTAGTTGATTAATGATAGCTTGGCCCTTGATTGATTTATGAGAGATGAACTTTAGGTCAAACTTAGTCATGAGCATGAGCCATCGAGTGATGTGGTTCTATGATAAGGCTTGGAATGCATGGTTTTAAAAATATGGAAACTACTCACAACAAAGGTTTCATGATTGAGGAGATAATGAAAAAGTTTGGAAGTGGTAAAGAAGAGAGCACAACACAACTTTTCAGCTTCATTGTAGCGGGTTTCATAATCATGAAGGGTGTGACTAATATAATAGATGGCTTTCTCCCTACCTTGCTTATTGCAGTGTGCCAACATGACACCTAGAGCATGATCGGAGGTAGAGATATAGAGGTAGAAAGGCTCCCCCTCACATGGAGGTGTGAGCATGAGTGGAGAGAGAGATGTTGCTTGAGATCATCGAAGGCCTTCTAGAAATTGGTATCCCATTTAAAATGGGTGTCTTTACAAAGGAGGTGATGAAAGTATTGGCAACGATTAGAGAGTTACGAGATGAAGTGGTGACTGATTGAAGTCGGCCTTCGAGACTAAAAAGCTACTTATGATCGGAAGGAGGAGGCATCTCAAGGATGAATTTGATTTTGGTAGGGTCAACTTCAATACCCCTAATAGAAATGATGAAGCCAATGAGTTTTCCAATCAAAACTCCAAACACAATATAGAAACCCTAATTTTACACCTTTTCCAAATCAATTAATTTCCCCACTCCATTTCCCATAAAAATCCTCATAGAATTAATTGATGTTAATCAGGTTAATTAATCCATTTCAACCCCTAAATTAAACCCAATCTTGCTCACATGCAAAATATTCCCTATGTCCCCCATTTGAGAATTAAAAATACAATTTTAATCCTCACCCACTCCTTTTTCCTCACTCACCTAATCATGCCCTCATTTTCAAACCGTGATTACTTAAAATCCCCTAAGTTAATTTGATTCCCAGGATATAAATACACCTTACCCCCTCTGAAAACACATGGAAAATAAGCTTGAATGCCTGTCTAAACTCTTGCATTCTTTGAGCAAAGTGCATCCTTCCTACCTCATCATAATGCCTAAATAGCCTCATCTTGAAGTATCCCAAATCCATAACCCCTTTTATCCATTTGGTGCAAAGTAAGTTGATCTTATTGCAGAGAAGGCCTTGCTCCATTTCAAGGAAAACACCTACATATCACGCAATCAGGGCTCATCCATGTTTCCTTGCCCATTATGAGGTTTGCTATGGAATCGCGAAGGAGGAGGTATTATTGTTAGTGTTTTACTTTCTTGTTTATCAACGTATTTTTCCTAGCATACAATCTGGCATGCCGGTTGATTTGTTACCTTTGATTTCCCAATTAGTGGTTTTATCCATTCTTTGTTTATTATTATTTGTTATTATTATCTCATTTTCTATGCCATATGGCCTTATTTGGTTAACCTTCATGCTATGGGAAGTGTTTTTGTTATGTGGTGTCTTGTGGTGCATATGCAAATTATAGTAATAATGACACTACAACGCTCGTCATATCTTTGATCTCCTTGGCGCTTTGAAGAAGAAGGTCCATCACCTAATCCAGGATACTCGTGGTTGCAGTGGCGAAAATTGTTTTGGCATGGGAAACCAATCCGGAAAATAAATTTATTTATTTATTTTTGCTAACATAATTGTTTTGTAGAAATCGATCTTACTTACTAATGATTTTTTTTCAATCTTAGTTTTAAGATAAATATAAATCATACTTTCGAAAAATCAAAAAATATATATATATATATATATATATATATATATATATATATATATATATATATATATAGATCTTAGTAATTTATTTAGACCTCGAATATCTTAGTTTCCCATATATATATATATATATATATATATATATATATATATATATTTACTTTATTTAACATTTTATTGATCTCCTTTCCCAAAACAAAATAGATCTCCTTTCCAAAAATGAAAAACATATAGATCTTTATTTACTAAACAATCAAATTGTTCAAAAACGTATGTTTATTTAGATCTTCATTTACAAAATATCTAGATCTATTTTTATTTAAGCAAAAAAAAATCAAACAAACAACACTAGATCGGTATTCTTACGAAGATCGGTTGAAACCATTTCTGCAGACTTCAATATCCACCAACTCCCCCACTCCATGCCCCCACCGGCACTCCGAAATACATTTTCTCGAGTCACTCATACTTGCCATAATCGACCCACCTCCCTTGACCATTCTCGCATTCTCCTTATCTCTCCCCTGGATCCTCACCCCTCACATCCTCCCTTCCACGTAGCCCTTCTCCCACTTCTCTCCACTCACCACTCATCTCCCTAACCCCTTCTTGTCCCCAAACCCACTTCACCTATAGACTTACCCCGACCCCAACTCAACCAACCGTGTCCAGCTTCCCAGACCGATCCGCACAAAATCCCCACCAATCAAATTTCCCGGTTCTTCATTCAAATCCTGTCCCCGATTACCACTCATTAACCCATCCTCTCTCCCTAACTCCCTCCTCCATGTACTCCCTAACCATTCAACATGTGACCTCTCTACACAGCTCCTAATCCAATTCTCCCTGCTCTCCCTTCTCCCTACACCCACATAGATTCCTTCCCCCACTACCCCGACTACCCACATCACAACCCCTAACACTCGACTACTACCGCGCCCTAGCCACTCACCATCCCACACATTTCTTCTCCTGTTTTATCCCCCTCGACTTCAAATTCATCCCTCCATCCAATCCTCCCTACTCTCCCTTCTCCCTACACTCATGTTATCCAAAATAAGCCCCCTGCTTATTTTTTGGCTAACTCCTCCTTCTTCTCCTCTATTGGCACTTAAATGAATTTTTGGCATGCTTCAGGGACTCAAATTTTTTTAGAAATGGCTCCATAAGATAGGATTTTTCCTCACCTTTCCAGAAAGGTAAAATTTTCCTCCTAACTCCTTGTATTTCGCAAGTTATGGCTCGGTGGAGTTTTCGTAATTTTCCACGAGAAGACCCGCGGCCAATAGAAACATGCGCGCATAGCGGCAGGCAGAGGTCGAGAGGAGTGGAGTGAAGTTAGAAAATTTGCCAAAGGGCTTGGTGGGGGCACAAAGGAAAATTTTGGCCTGAAGACCCGTGGCTAATAGAAACATGCCACGTGGCGTGCGAAGGTCGGAGGAGCGGAGTGAAGTTAGAAATTTTGCCAAAGGGTTGGCGTGGGGCGAAAAGAAAAATGTTAGCCCGAAAGCCCTGTAACCAATAGAAATGTGCCACGTGGCTTGTTTTCATGGAGGTCAATGGTGCGGAGAGAGTTTGGAAATATTTCCAAAATGGTCAAATGTGCAAAGGAAAAAATGGAAGTGCATCCCCGAATGAATCGAAAGTGCCACATGGCGGCGGAGTGGCATGGCGCGGAACGAAGTTGGGAAATTTTCCCAATGCAAAATCAAAGGGGAAAAGCGAGGTTTGGGCCCGCGATCCCATCGACCAATCAAAGAGCACTACATGGCGGTGGAGCTATAGGTCACGGGGATTTTTGGGGAAATTTTCCCAAATTCAAAAAAGGGGAAAATTTAAAAGTTTCACTTCCCCAATCCAATTTTGCCCTAATTTTTCCCTAAATCTTCAGAGGGCCATATCTTTTGATCCAGAGCTCGATTTTTGCGTTCTTGGTGTCATTGGAAAGCTGGTGAAATTATCTACATGATGGAGGGTTAAATTTTGTATTTTGATGGATATTCATGGAATAAAAATAGGAAAATGTCTCTGCATGCAAAAACACGAGAAAAGTACTCCAACCACCAAAATTAATGAAGTATGGACCTCTGTTTTGCTCTGTAAGACAATGTACTTCAAAGTATGGGATTTTTATGAAACCCATCATTTTGTAGGCCCATTGGATGAATATTGTCGGTGGTTGAAGTCCCAAATCAATTTGCCCACGTTTTTAACCTTTTCTTCCATTCTCGCTCGTGTTAAAAGTCAATTTTGGCTCATTTGTAAAGGGTTGGATGTTCTTGCTCCTGCAAGCTCTTCATTTCTCATTAGTAGGTGGATTTGAAGGAGTTTCAAACCTCCCATGGAGATTGTAACACATTTTTACCTTCTTTGTTATCTGCAATGTATTGTATCAATTCTGGGCCCGACGGTACATGCTCTATGATTGATTTTCCAATCCTCTCTTGCATTGGTTTGTTTCCTTCTGATCTTTCTTTGTATTTTGGAAAATTTGTGCATGTTTTGTTGTTGTATCTTCATGATCTGTGTCTATTTCTTGCAAAGCAAGGAGTTCAACACTCCTTTGGTGTATCACCTCTCTGTTTTGCTTAGTTTTGTTTTCATTTCCTTGTTTTCTCTCAACCCTATCTCCTTGGTAGTTTTAGAGTAAGAATTTTGAATCAGAACCTCTACAGAGATTGCATGCATACACCTAAATAGAGGAGTAAGAACTATCTTCAATCGGAGAGTTTTCTCACCTTGCAAGGTCCCACACCTTGAGAAAACTCAATGTTGTGCAATCACACTGCTGGATGCCCATTATCAAACTACAAATGCGAGAAAACATCCGGGTGCTGTGTGAATTTGCACTAACAACTCACATATCCCCAGTCAACTCCTCATACTAGCGCCAACTCTTCACACAGTCCCGATCCCCACTCTTCTCCATGTTGTGCTTTATTCACCACTCCCACACGACCCATCTCTCGAGCTCCATACTTCCGGACACCCATCTAATCCTCTAAACCTCTCTCGGTCCATGTTTTTTCTATTAATCCCCTAAGCTTTAAATTCACGTAACCTCTGCATTGTTGAAATCTTGCTTTGATCTAACACGATTATTATTTTCTCCATGATTCATATCTAATCCACTTGATCCTTCCGCACTTTCGTCTTATACTACTTTGACATTTGCAATCGTAGAGGGACTTATCAACTATCACATGGTTTACATTTTTATTTTTTGGTATTAAATTAATTATTTGATAACATTATACACAATTCTCTTACCATCGTTGATTCATTGCATACATGGTAGATAATCAAGTTAATCCTTACTTTTTACATAGCTATTTTTAGTCCACACTCAAATTTCTTATTTGGTACACCACTGGGCCATTCAAAGACCTACCCCATTCCACTTTGGTTCACCATTACATCCTCCCCTTTGGTCCAAGTATCATATAATATCTATAGTTCATAGTTTCAATTCTAATCGATTTGATCCTCCTCAAAATTCCACATTTTCATCCACACTTCTCATTCGCCATTCGACATGTCTTCCTTAGAGTCCACTCTTCAATCCCATTCCTGTAGAATTTTTGTTTCCAACTTTCCACTCCCCATTTGGTTTGTCCCATTTGGTTTGTTTATTTATTCTTCATTAACCTATTATCCATTTATGCCTTTTTTACCTCTTCACACTTCAATCAAATCCATCATTTTGATCACTTTAATCACATTAAACTAGTTCTCAATCACTTCCAGAGTCGTCTAATGTTTTTGTGGCTTTTGGTAGATTTGTGCGCACTGTTTAACAATTTTCACATTTTCTTTTATCACCTTAATTTTGTGATTTTTAACACTTCATGATTTTAATTACTTATTTTTAGTGATCATTCTACTAACATTATGTGTAGGTACAAACTACTAATCATTTTCTTGCAGGACCTTTTTTGACAAAACGAGACCTTTTCACACCTATCTAGCCAAAATTATCGGGTTCGCATTCCCAGTCATCTTTTGCCAACTAAAGGCCTCCCTTAGACTCTGAAAAATAAAAAACAAATTACCTTACATTCCAACTTTCCATGATGACACTTCTGGTAACATTTTAAAACTCTTATTTCGTCGTTTTCTTTTTGTGAAGATAATCGTTATCGTTATTTCACAATCATGATTAAGTGTAATAATTATTAACATTTTTACCAAAGTTTGTCCCAATTGTATCTGTGTATGCTCTTTTCTTGCACCTTCAAGTGATTTGGAAAATTAGAAACGATCGCGATTGTTTAGTTTCTTGTTCTAACATTGCAGGATCCCCAATCAAATCGACAAATTTAAATCAACATTTCATACTAGTCGGGCCTTTTGTAGCTTAATTAAAATCATTTAAATTAGCTCTATTTTTGTCATTAACTAACTTGTCACTTCAATTTTGTTTCTTCTTCATAATTTGATCGATTGTTGGCTGTGTATGCTCTTTTCTGTGCTTGAGTGATCTGGGAAATAAAAAAAACTACGATCATTTTTCTTTCTAACATTTTGTTTGCAGGATAACTACTAATTTGTTTTTATAGGACCACATTGCTAGAATATTGTCAAAAATAAAACAAACAAATTTTAACCTTCCCGTAAAAGTACCAACATTCAAAGGAAACCATTGAACCAAAAAAAAATGAACACGCTCAAGTACGATGTCATTTTCCGCCAAGAATTTATTTCATGTTGGAAAGAACCTTTCGTATAATCACATCATCATTCTTATTTTTACACTTAGTAAAGGAGGATTTCATCACCACCAAAGCTACACTAGTGAAGTGGACTTGAATACCATGCACTAACAACATTTGCGTATGCATTACACTTTGAGACATAGTCTCATCACAACGTTCGGTATCTACCTCACCCCTGCTCTTCACTTACAGGTAATGATGGTGTGTGGAGCATGCGAGTCACACCTAAATAGCTATAAAAACGAAGCTTGGGCATCGTCCCTATAAATATTTGGGGATTTATAAGGACACCATACACATTCATCCCCCATCACCTTCCACCTTTTCATAAAACATGTCTTGGACGTGGTGATTCACTCCGGCAGGTAAGTAAGAATTGGTTAAATTCCTCCAGTGCTCTAAGGGCTCCCCATACCAATTTTGTCCCCGTACAGAATTAGGTATATCAAGACTAGGGTATATCAGAGGACTCATCTTTTTGGAGTGATAAGAGCCTACATCCATCATTCCAAAGCATACTTGTCGGATTGCATGAAACAATGATCATTCCCGAAGAATATACCTCTTGAGCCAAAACAATTTAATACACATGATTGCTTGTTATTTGTCAACAAAATAGTTTAGCATTTTTCTTATCATAAAACTTTGTTGATATCAATGTGTTAATTGTAAAGTTCAAATCCTAGCCATGTTCCACAAAACCATTTCTCAATAGATTTAATGCCAAGTAAAAAGTTGAAACAATCCAACAACGAAGATCAAAACATCGCACCGATTTCATTAGCTTGCTTCAGCCAATCCTCCATAGCGTGTTTTCAAGATATATCAAACTAATATTAAGTGACTTGTGTTTGCTTCTTATCTCATCAATTGTGAAAACAAATCCCTCATAGCTTGTTTCAAACAGATATTGAATGACTTGCATTCATTCCTTATCTCATCAATTGCCAAAACATCCTTCATAGCTTGTTTCAAGCTATATCAAACTGACATTAGGAGACTTGTTTGAGTTCACTCCTTATTTTGTCAACTATCGAGTTTATCAAAATCGCATCGACATAAATCCCTTCATAACTCATTTCGAGTTATATCACAATCATATTGAGATTAACTTGTTTGAGTTACTCTCCCCATCAACAATCCAGAGCTTGTTCAAGCCAAATCTACACAACGTGAAACAAATTCCCTAATAACTCATCTCGAGTTATATCACAATCATATTGAGATAACTTGTTTGAGTTACTCTCCTTATCAGCAATCATGAGCTTATTCAAGCTAAATCAAAGATAACGTTTGCTCAAAATTCATAACCACTTTTTACAGCTTAATCAGGCACACACCTATCTCATCATGGTATTCACACGTAATCACAATCATGAAAATGATGATGAAGAATTCGTGCAACTAGAACTCACCAATGAAGAACAAGAACAAGTAGATAGGGTGATAGAACAAAACAAGAACGGATATCTATTACACATCCTAACCATGGGGAAAAACTACCCCCTGACTTCGGGACTAAAAATTTAAACAAACTTATCGACAATGGTGAATCGACTTACCACAACGAAACACCAAACAACCCAAATAACTCTTTGGCCAACGAGTTAGACACCAAAATCCAAGACTTAACAAGGAAACTTAAGAAAGTAATTGCTAGAACTGAAAGGTTAAAAGACTCCAATCCAAACCCCAATACTCATGAAATTCTTGATAACCCATCCCCTACCTCTCCATTCACACAAGAATGGAAACATATGAAAGACACCATCCAGGGACTACAAAAACAATCGAAACAATTCAACTTTGAAGAACTATGTCCTTACCCATTTGATACGAAAATATTACGCTTACCATTTCCGTCATCCTTCGAAACCCAAAAATTGATAAATAAAAAAGCAAGGGTGACCCTCGTGAACATGTCAAATAATTACATGTAATGTCAAGAAGTTACTTATCATGACACATATATTTTATGATTATTCCCTCAAATTTTAGGACAAGCCTTAGACTGGTTTCTCCATCTTCCCAAAGGGTCAATCACGACATTCGCAGACTTATCGGAAAAATTTGTCAAACATTTTTCCTTCAACTTGATTCAGAAATAACCATGCTTAATCTTTGTAACACTAGACAAAGGCCCAACAAAAACTTCACCTCCTTTTTACAACGATGGCGAGGAATTGCAAGTAGATTTCCCTGCTCAATACCTAAAAGACAATTGGTTATCATTTTTGTTCCAAATCTCAATGTTGAATTATCATTCCACATGCAAATGCACTGTCTAAGTAATTTTGAAGAAGTCATTGAAAAGGGAACAAAGATCAAAAAATCCCTCATTTCTAAGGGCTTACTTAAAACACCCTTTAAGGACCAACCTCATAGAGATGCCCCTCAAAACTAGGACAAATCTAAATTCTTTAATCAAAACTGAAATATAGTCAATGATGACGTTACTTAATTTTCTATCTATCTCGAAACATTCAAAACAATCTACTCAACACATTTAAATCCAACAAACAACCGATCATAATCCCTAGAAAGGAAGCTCCTTCTTAAGACAGAGAAGACAGTTCACTCCACTCGGAGAAAGTCTATCTAGCGTCTTTCATCACTTGGCAAATACCAACATGATTACGTACCCCATCGTCAAACCCTTCAAATAAGGAAAACCCAAACCAAATTGGTATAAAGACAATGAATATTGTGATTACCATCACATAAAAGGGCACTCTACATATCGATGCATGTAACTCGCCATTACATCCAAGACTTGATCGAACACGGAGACATAGAAGTTGAAAATACTTCGAGAAAAAAACACCCAACGAAAAACTTAACATGTTCAAAAAACCCTTCGTTAACCACAATGATAATTCCCTTCCCTAACCATGATGATAATTCAAAGGATAAGGGAAAATCATCAAGCAACGTCGAGTATGACTTAGTCATCTCGACCATAAACTATGACCAAGACTTAGTGACAACTATAAAGATCGGAAGCGATCATGCGATCACCACTGAGGCAGAAAAAATGTGGATCCCTAAAATTAAAAAATATGCTACTTCATCTCCCACACCACTTAAGCGTAATCCACCATCTAACTCCACCACCACTTCCACTCCACAACCTGCGCCATCATTCAATATTGTCAAACAATTGGAGAAGACTACAACTCAGATTTCCATTATGGAATTACTTAATTCTTCTCCCATGTTACAATGCATCCTTATGCAAACATTGAATAACGCTCGTGTCCCGAGGACATCAATTCACAACAATTCCAAGCTTTAATCACACATCTTTTGGTACCCAATCCTATTTTATCATTTGTTCCCATTGACCTTCTTAACCCCAACATAACTAACAATCATTCTTTATACGTCCATGGTTATATAACTCATCATAAGATCAAGCGCATATTAATTGAAAATGGATCTGCATTAAATATTTGTTCCATGAAACTCTTAAGTTACCTAGGTTACACCAAAAATGATTTACAAAACAACATCATAACCATTCATGGGTATGATAATAGTGAAAGAAATTCTGAAGGAACAATCATGTTACCTCTCAAAGTTGGACCGATCATTTTAGAAATGATATGTCATGTGGTGGGTGTAGAAGTCGCATATAACATTCTCATTGGTGACCATGGATTCATGCCATGAAATTCGTCCCATCAACGTTCCACCAATGTATTAAATTTCCTTATTTGGAAAAATAATTTACATTGCGTGTGGATCCCCAACCCTTCGAGTATTGTAGATTCCTTAAAGGGCGGTATAGACATGATCACTATTGTCCATCAACAGATAAGTACACTCCACCTCACGTAATCCCTAATAAAACACGCATCGATCTAGATACACTCCCCAAATATGCTCTGAAACCATCACCTTCTAATCAAGCAACGTCTTCTAATCCATTCTCTTTCGCTAATCAACAATCTTCAACCAGTCCTCCTCCCACTAATCAATCATCTTTTTCCACTAATCAAGCTTCTTCTTCTAACAACAATCACTCTTCCACTACACAATCTTCTTCCTCGCCTATTCAACCTTCTTCATCTAACCATACCTCTTCTATTAAGATACCTTCTCCTCCGATTAACGAAGCTTCATCCTCTAATCTACCCCCTCTTCTTATAACCCATTTTCTCCATCTTTCAAAACTACCAAACTGACTTCCCCACCAAGTGAGGTACCTCTTTGGTCTTCTGTCCCACACATTCAAAATTATTGACACGGGGATGCAAAGAATATCAATTCCAAAAGGTTACAAACTCCTTTTACATCAAAAAATCCCCACAAAACTACAGAAAACCCAACGCTTCGCATCTGAGAATCCATCCCACTTACCAATTGGGATAGTCAGTTTGGAAAAAATTGGTTATCTTGACAATGAACATATTCCAAGTTCTTCAGGATCTTGGTTATATAATGACAAATTTTCTCCCTATTATGAGTCCCCTCAATTTACCAAATCTCATTGAATAATGAAAAACATGTGATGGAAGGGTAAAGGACTCGGTCTAAATGAACAAGGTCATTTAGACCCAATCAATTACACAGAACATCATGGTAAACATGGTCTGGGTTTCAAAGTATTTGATGTCGCTCCTGTATTAATTTCAAGTGACAACAATGACACCAGCTCTGCTAGTGACACCAAATCTACACATAGCCTTTTCGAAGACCTTGCTGAAACAAGTCTTTACTTTGAACATTTATCTATTAACGTCATTGATTTTGAGCTTACGCATATGAATCTCATCAATCATGGCCAATCACATCATGTGACCATGGACATGTTCCAAAATGATGAAGCCATTAAAGAATTCCATAGAACTCATGATCGACTCCCCATTTTCAACCATAAAAAGGGATTTGATATCAACCTAAAGGAATTGGCCTATTTTGGTGAAGAAATGAAATATTCAGATCCTTTACCTTTGGAAACTTTGGATCAAAAGTGCAAACAAAAAAAATCCCATAGTCAAAATGTCATCGCCACCCTATCAAACAAACATAAAAAGTCTCAACATAGCAAACAAAAATCATGTGCCAACTCCCCGTGAATCACCCGACACTGATGACTTACATCAACCATTAGCATAATTTTCTGAAAAGGATACATCTAAAATTCTTGTAGAAGAAACTAAAGATATAAACATTGATATTGTCAAACAACTGAAAATTTTACAACTTGGCATTAGTCTATCTGACCAAGAATGCATATAATTCACAACACTCCTTATTGAATTCCAAGATATTTTTGCATGGACCTATAAGGACATGTCATGACTAGATCCATCTCTTGTACTAAACCACCTTGTGGTGCATTCAGATGCAAATCCTGTGAAACAAAAACTATGCAAAATGCATCCCCAAGTAGCATTGCTTGTCAAAGTTGAACTTAAGAAACTCTTAGAGCCAAGTTTATCCGACCTATTGATTACTCAACATGGATATCCAACATAGTTCCCTTAGCCAAGAAAACCCCTAACATTAGGATATGCACTGACTTCTGAGATATTAACAAGGCTTGTCCCAATGATGACTTTACCTTGCCAAATAGATACATGATTGTCGATTCTACATGAGGCCATGAAATGCTCTTCTTAATGGATGGATTTTTTGGTTACAATCAAATATGTATTACTTAAGGGGATAAACATAAAATGGAATTTACTACACCATGGGGAACCTTTTTTTATAAGGTCGTGCCTTTTAGTTTAAAAAATGCCGATGCCACCTATCAATGAGCAATGACAGTCATCTTTCATGATATGTTACATGATATCATGGAAAACTATGTTGATGATATATTAGCAAAATCAAAAACATGAATAGGACATCGAGGTATGTTGAGGCACATTTTTGACAGATTATGTGAGTATAAGGTCCATCTTTACGCAAAAAATGTGTATTCGGGGTGACCTCTCGTAAATTGTTAGGGTTTATTGTCTCCCGGAGAGGTATAGAAGTTGATCCTCAGTAAAATTCAAAGCCATTATAGAAATGCCTCCTCCTCAAAACCTAAAACAATCACAATCTATTTGGCGCTTTATATCACAATTTGGCCAATAAGAGCAATTACTACAACCAATTACTTAAGAAATATGCACAATTCCACCTTGAAACCATGATTGTCAAGAATCTTTTTCTAATTTGAAAAAATACCTCTCTAGCCTACCTTTTCTTATGTCACCAGTCGCAGATAAACCCATGTTATTTTATACATCTGCCACTGAACATGCCATAAGAGCTCTGTTAGCACAACACAACGATCAAGCAAAAGAACAAGTTGTTTACTACCTTAGTTAAACACTTATTGAGCATGAAGTACGATATTCCCAAATCAAAAATGATGCTTGGTGGTCACCTTTGCATTCCATAAGTTACGTCATTATTTTCTCAATCACACAACTAAGTTGATCGCTAAGATTGATCCCCTCAAGTATCTCTTGTCTCGACCTATTCTCATAAGAAGAATGTCTAGTTGGGTCGTACTACTTAGTGAATTTGACGTTGAATTCATTCCACATGAAAGAGTAATTAAAGGATAGGCCCTTGTAGACCAACTTTTTGAGGCACCTCTTCCTGGAACAAAACCACTCCATTTTACATTTCCTAATGAAGATCTTCTGTACATAGACATTGTGCCAGCTTGGACTCTATTTTTTTATGGATCTTGTAATCTCCATGGATCAGGAGCTAGTATTTTGCTTATCACACCTAGCAGACATGTCATCCCCAAATCATTTCAATTAGCATTCCCATAGACCAATAATATCGCAGAATATGAAGCTCTAATCACAAGATTAAAACTAGTTATATCTTGGAATCTTAAAGAGTTAGTTGTATTTGGTGATTCTTTACTTATCATCAAACAAGTTACTGATGAATACCAGTCAAGGATGAAAAATATCTCCCATATAAGTGCATGGTGGATAGCCATCAAAGCTATTTTCAATTAATTATCTTTGATCAAATCCCTAGAATTCATAATAAATCCGCCGACACTATGACAACTATTAGATCTCTATTAGAAATCACATCTAATCAACCCCAGACACATTTTCTCGTAGAAAATATCTTAATGCTTACCTATGATCTTCCTAGAAACACTATGGTATGTAAAATTGTGGGTCCAAATAAGTACCATGATATTTATACCTTCATCCGCGATAAAACATTTCCTACCGACATGAAACCAATGCATAAACATGCTTTAGCACAACGTGCCTCTCGTTACACCATTTTAGTAGAAACTCTTTATAAACGAGGTTATGATGGCACCTGCTCCAATGTCTTAATCAGGAGGAATCCTCAAGTGTCCTAATTGAAGTCCATTCTGGTATCTATGGAGCGCACACAAATGGTATAGCCTTAGCTAAGAAAATCCTGTGAGCTGGATATTATTGGCCCACCATGGAAAGTGATGCATGCCATTTTTTCAAATGATGTCAAGCCTATCAAAATCATGACAATATTATCCATGCACCTTCCCAAGCATTGCAATTGATAACCACACCATGGCCCTTCTCTCAATGGGGACTTGATCTCATTAGTAAAATCAGACCAACATCGTCGACATACATAATTTTATCATTACCATTACCGATTACTTCACTAAAATGGTGGAAGTTATGCCTCTCACCTATGTTATCGGTAGCCAAATATCAAGTTCATTTTTAATAATATCATCTGTCAATTTGGCATTCCATCCTCTATTGTCACAGATAATGGAAAATCATTTAAAAACCAAGATGTAAAGGACCTTGCCAAACATTTATGCATCAAACTTAAGTGGTCCACTCCATACTACCCTCAAGGTAATGGTCAAGTAGAAGCGACCAATAAGACTTTAAAATTCATCATGGAAAATTTTTTCAATACCCATGGATGTAATTGGCATACTCAAATTTACCCCGCTCTTTGGGCTTACTGTACATCTTACCACACACCTATAGAGCCACCCCATTTTCCCTCTTTTATGGTTACAAAGCCATTTTACCTATTGAGGTTGAACTCCCATTCTTGAGAATCTCCCTTAAAGATATAATTAATGAGGATGAATACCGACAATCACGGCTTTAAGAGCTTGAGCTTCTCGATGAAAAATGACTTAATTCCCTCAATCATCTTCAAGTCTATCAAAACCGGTTGCAACAATTATCATAAAAAATTACGACCTAGAGAGTTTGAGGTTGGTGACCTCGTTCTAAAATAAAATCAAAATAATACCACTAAAGAGCGAGAAAAACAAGGAAAAATTGAGCCTAATTGGTTAGGAACTTGTGTAATTATAGCTAAATTTGGATTTGGAGCCTATAAATTGGCCACTGAATATGGTCAAGAACTTGATGAACCAATGAATGTAGTACATCTAAAGAAATTCTATCCTTGAGGCATTCTTTATTTCAGGAGACAATGACTTGTACATAGTTCCTTTTGTCTAACTTATCTCCAAATAATTTAACATTATTCGTTTCCATTGGCAAATATTTTCATTATCAAAATCACATCTTCATATTTATCATCATGAGACAGGTGTTAATATAGATCCTATTAAGTTTTGTGAGTATCATACTTCTTATAATATCTCTCATTTTCAGTCATTTTCACCTATGGTCATACCTATAAGCTTATTGATGGTAATATATTCCCTTCAAAGAAATTCTCTCTTTCATAACAAATCTCTAAACTTCTTTACCCGGTTTGTTTGATCGTCCATATCAGTCTTCGGTGTTGAACCCTCACATCCTCCTAGTCGTGTGGGGCTAAGATTGGGGGCAAACGTTCCTTCCCAAATACAAAGCACTATTTTAAAATTCAATCAATTCAATAAATTGTAAATAATTAATTATCACACCTTTCATCTTCACAGTCTTTGGTGTTGAGCCAACACTTCTTATTGGTAGTGTGAGACTGGGAATGGAGGAGGTGCCCTTACTCGTCTACGTCTTGTCTCTGGTGATAAAATCTTGCATCTTATTGGTGGCATGGGGCAAAGCGTAGAGGGTCATTCACAAAAGCAACAAAATGTTATAACATCATTTAAAAATTCAAAAAAAAATCATAACCATTCCGAAATTCAAAAACAAACAAAAAAATACAAGGAATTTGCTCGCCTATGTTTTGCCTTTGGTGATGAGCCCTTGCTTCTTACTGGTAGCCTGGGGCAAGGCATAGGGATTTATCTCAAGAATACAAAATATTATCAATCTGAAAGTGCTTACAATTATAAAATCCCTAAAGAAGTAATTTAGATGCCTAAGTGAAGAGAGAACTATCCCTTCACCTCATATCTTACCAATCAATGAAACCACATAATTGTCTAAGTCTAGCACGTGACCCATAAAGTGAAAGTCATTTTGAAAATGGTTCAGTGACCTTAAGAAGAATTGAGTCACAATTTCCCAAAGGGATTATTATTAACACTTGTCTCTATATTCATTATCTACATCATGCGTCCTTCTTGATTCTCGGTGATGAGCCCTCGCATCTTACTAGTTGTGTGGAGTCAAGAATGGAGTTGGACTTCTTTCCATCATATCATCACCAACATATCCTGCCAATGGAATGAGAATTTTGTGTTATTTAGAGCATAAGCTACCACGAGGAACATAGTACATACGAGACAATATCCTGGTTTATCACCTCTCAAAATAAGTTTGTATTTTGGTCCATAAAATTCCAAAACAAAATCTCCAAAAACATTAGAAAATAAAAAATCCAAAAAACATTCGAAAATCTCCAAAAATCCAAAAAAACATTCGAAAATCTCCAAAATACAAAACATTCGAAAATCTCCAAAATACAAAAACATTAGAAAATATCCAAAATACAAAAACATTTGAAAACCTTTTAAAATTTCCAAAAACATCCACAAAATCGCAAAAATTCTAAAAAAATTGTAAACTCCACAAAATCGCAAAAACTCTAAAATAATCAACACAATTCATCCTTTGAACTATTATCCCCAACGAATGATCCAATCACCTTATGACTATCAAATTCAAACCACTTCTCCTCGCGTGAATCCTCACTTGGGGAAAATCCGGCTCTCATTGTTTCCTTGTTTGAGGACAATGACCCAATCCTTTTTTATGTCCTTGTACCCTGCTTGGGGGCACATCCGATCAATCCTCACTATGGAACACATTAGGGACATGTTTATTGGTTCTTGTGTTGCATTATTAGTTACAAGTTATTAATTTCTTTCTTGTATCTTGATATATTACAAGGGGCATCTTGATTTTATGTATCCTGGTGTTCTCTCTAATATACTTATGTTATCTGATTGCATATCGTATTGGGGCATCATACCTTCTTGATGGCCTCTATCTATGCTCTCTTCCACTCACATATCGTATTGGGGCATCAAACCTTTTAATGGCCCTTGTCTATGCTCTCACACATATTACAGTCTAGTCATCCCGATCTTTTATATCATGATGCATTCTGCTTATGTGTTATGTTAAAATTAAGATGCTTTCGCCACGTGGGTATCTTCCTATATGATCAACATCTTACTTTGTAACCCATCCATTCACTCATACTAACACATTCCCAGTTTGGGAATCCTACTTGATCACCATTGTAGTTTGTGAATCCTACTTGAAGATCTTTCTCAAGTAGCATTCACTATCCAACAGCTCCTCCTCCCCCACCATCGTCACCATGTATTTGATCCATTCATCCTCACTCCTCATTTCTACTCATCTGCCACTTATCCCCACATTACTCACCATTCATGTCCCCTCTCACCCATTTGTATTCTTTCCTCTCACTCTTCTGCTTCCCGCTTGAAAATATTACTTAATAACCCCTTTTATGTGGGACCCTCGGTAGAGGTATACCCTCTCCCTAAGATCTTCCCGTTGTAGAAGCTTCTCCACCATCTCCCCTCTCATCAAACAACACTCACCACCACACACATCTTTCCACTCTGCCTCTTCTGATTCTCATTCTCACATCATTACTCTCACCACGCGGGCATCCCAATTAAGGATTCCCCTCACACTCTCCACCCTCCACCGCATATATTCCTCCATCCATTCATGTTACACTCCTTTGTTTCCTTTCTTCCTTGTTATCACCTCCTCTCACCTCCTCTTCCACTCTGGCATACATCACTCACTCTTTTCTCATCCTTCTCTGAATCCATCTTCTTCCTGGTCATCCTATTTACATGCTCTCATCATATGGAAAATTCACTTAAGGGTTCCCCTTCATCCATTTGGCATACCCTCTTCCCACCAACTTTATTATCATTCTTCTTCTTCTTCAACTTTTCGATCCTACTTAACCATCCTGCCGCGCATGACAATCTTACTTAAGAGTACATCTTGAGGCTAATCTACCCTATGGCCTTCCCCCATCCCATCATATTTCCCCCATCTTATTTATCTCACCTCTCATCGCAATCATCTTCTTCAACCAACCATTCCACCCATGTACCCAATACAAATTTGTATTTCTCCTTGTATATCATCGATGTCGATTTGGCGATCTTACTTAACCACTCTTGCGGCATGATGATCTCACTTAAGAGTCCCTCTTAAGGATGATCTAGTCTTCTTTCCTTTCCCCATCACTTCACATTCTCACCATCCACATTTTCTCTTCATTCCCCATCACCACACCCTCTTACCACCGCTATCACCATCCTCATCTTAGAAATCTTACTTAACCACTCACGCGGCATGGCAATCTCACTTAAGAGTCCCTCTTAAGGATGATCTATCTTCTTGCCTTTCCCCATCACTACACATCCTCACCCTTCACTTTTTCTTGACATTCCCCATTATCACATCCTCTCACCTCCTCTTCCATTCTCACAAACACCACTTCTTACTTTCCCACTTTTCATCTCCATCATCCCTTACTTGGTAATCTTACTTAACCACATATGTCACATGACAGTCTTACTTCAAGGTCCTCCCTAAGTGGAACTTGTCATTCTGAAATTCTCCCTCACTTGATTCTTTGTCGGGATAATTTTAGTGGCGAATATTCGTAATATGGTAAAAATTTCATTTTAGGGAAATTTGAAAAGGTGATTTTTTCGGAGCGGGTCGGTGTCCTATTCACCTAAAATTTACAGTATATTTTTTTTTTGGGTCGGCTTTGCCTACATTTGAAAACATATCCTATAAAAACCTAGGTGATTCGCCAGGTAGTATACTATGGTACTACCACCAGTACCTTACAAATACCATGAACTCGCATACTCTAAGCACCAGAGATTGATGATATGTGTCGATGCGTGACAAAGGGGTCAGTTGCTGATGCGCGACAAGGATATAGTTGACGTGTGACAAGGAGGTAATGCAAAGGCGTGATAAGGGGGTAAGTTGTTGATGTGTGATAAAGAGTATTTGTAAACACGTGACAATCGATGGATAGTTGACACGTGACAAGGAGGTACTGCAGATATTGATGCATAACAGATGCATGACAAAGAGTTTGTTGACACATGACACAGAGTTTTTTTCGATGTACAAGCAGAGGGCGGAGGCTCGAGGCGGCACCATCATTGATGCGTGTCAACAAGGTTGTTGACACGTGTCAATGAGGTTTGTTAACACGCGTCAATGAGGTTTTTAACGCGTGACAAATCTCCCATCGTAGCGTTTGTAGCCTTCATCACACCACTTGAAAATCAAGTGAAAATTTTTAATGCAACCCCAAAAATGCACCTTCCCATGAAACCGATTCCGGGGATATTCACTAGGTATTTTCCACCTTCAATTTCTAAGAGGTCTCTTAAATGAACCTGTTCTTTGTTAACTTTGTTGATCACTTCTTGCACCTAGTCTCTCCTACCAACCACATTTTCCTCCTACCATTATCCTTTCTCAACCTATCATCTCACAACATACGTCTAATATCTTCCACCTATAATCATGTTATTTTCCCCCATTTTCCCCTTCTTGATCCATCATCCTTCATATGGTCTCTTCCCATTCTCTTCATGTCTTGTTTCTTCATCATCACCTCATTCATCCTCATCCTCTCCTTGCCTTCACCTTGTCCCAATCCATCACTCACATGTTCTTTACTCTTTCCACTCCATCTTCTCAAATTCTCCCATATATCTACCCCCACACTTACTCGCCATTGTTGTTAACATTCCTCTAACATTCTTTCATCATCATATTCTCTTCCCGCACTAATAATTATTAGTGGACTTTCCCTAAAAATCACCAATCCTTATTCCACATGGCCTTGTTCACTCCCTTTGACCTTCTTTATTTTCTCTTCATTCCTTCCTTCCTCTGGGCCCACCACTCATTGTTAGTGGAATTTCCCTAACGTCCCTTCGTTGGCGTTACCCTTTCCATTCCTCATTTACTTTCTCCCTTTCTTAATTTTTTCTCTCATCCTTCCCCACCACTCATTGTTAGTGGACTTTCCCTAACGTCCCCTCACTGGCATTGCCTCTTCTATCCCCCATTCTCTTTTCTCTCCCATCCTTTTTGTTGCTTCTTCCCCACCTCTCCATCTTCCCTTCACCCTCTTCAATATCTTTATTATCTTCATCATACATCCTTTGTCTATTGTCTCGTAATCCTTGTATCCTCATTTCATGCATCTCCACATCTTTTCCAATCTATGTCATTCCTCCCCTCTTTCTTCTCTTTACATTCCTTATACTACTCACTCTACACTTATTATCCCCATTCTTTATTTCCTTCCTTCTACATCATTTTCTCTGTTATCCTCTCCTCTCTCCCACCCCTCATCTTATTTCACTTCCTTTGTATCATCTTCTTCCCCTTTTTACCTCACGTTTCCTTCTTACTTCCCCATCGATAACCTGGCTCTTTAGCGTTGTCCCATCTTTTTTTATCATCCCACCCTCCACATGCATCTCCATGCGGTCTATTCCATATTCTTTACCTTGGTCTTCCTCACGAGGACCCGGTTCCTTCAATCTTCTCCATGTATTCACTCTGTCCTCCCTTCCTCCCCCATAATTTTCACGTTCCTTCTGACCTCCCCTCCTTTTCTCTACCACCCCTACCTTTTCGTTTATTTTGTACCCATTTCTCTTCTTTTCTCTAATATTTTTCACACTTTCCTGGTCCCTCATAGTTTCTTTTTTTTCTCTGTTCTACCTCCTCTTTCATCTTCTTTAAATTCTTAGCCAATTTCATCCCCTACTCCCACCCCGTCTTCTCCTTCTTATTTATCTTTCCCCATTCCCCATACCCTTGTCTTCTTCATCTTCTACTTCTACCATTTCTTACTTTTCTCAGCTCTATCATTTCTTTCATTTTTCCACATTCCTCTTTATTATCTTTGTTGCTTCCTTCATATGGCACATCTCTCTCTATTTCATAATTTCACCCTCTACTATGTCATTTTCTTATCTTCTTCTTGTTTTTCCTTCATCATTCCCTTCTTCCCCTATCATCCCTCTCTCTTATTCTCTTCTACCTCTTTCATTCCTTTTTTCCTCCTCTATCTCCATAACCCTTCACCTTTCTTGCTCTTCTCATAATCAACCACCACTCATGTCCATTCCCTTTTCTCTTTCCCATTGCATCATTCCACACACCCTCACACCTAGCATTCAAGGCCGATTGAATCCTTTCTCCATTTACATTGTGCGGTCATTTCATTCTCTTACACCCCATTCTCGTCATCCTCTTCGCAGAATTAATCTCTCCTCTGAGAGCTTTGTCATATATTCCATCCTCATCAGCCCTCTCAAGGGGGCATCATCACATCTGTCCATAATCACATCTTCTCATGACATTTTTTTCTTGGAGGATACCATGAAATCCATCACCCACCACCTTCTACTCTCCCCAACAAACATTCGCTCTACTTTTTGCTTAGGAAAAGTAGATTGAATTCTTCCCCCATTCTTACAAGCGAAAGTTTGTTCTACTTCTTGCTTAGAGAATGCTTTCTCTTTTCTTCCTCTAAAAACTTCTTATCGAAGGAATTCCTTAAGAAGAATATCTTCAAAAACCTTCAATCTTGCCACTTGGGGCATATTCATCCACCTCGTCTACTTTCTTTGAAAGGATACTACTTTCATAGTACCCTTCCAAAGAGGGGCAAATGTAGACACCCTAATTTCACACCTTTTCCAAATCAATTAATTTCCCCACTCTATTTCCCAAAAAATCCTCTTAGAATTAATCGATGTTAATCGGTTAATTAATCCATTTCAACCCTTAAATTAAACCCAATCTTCCTCACATGAAAAATATTCCCTGTGTCCCCCATTTGAGAATTCAAAATACAAGTTTAATCCTCACCCACTCCTTTTTTCCCCACTAACCTAATCATGCCCTCATTTTCAAACTGTGATTACTCAAAATCCCTAAGTTAATTTGATTCCCATACTATAAATACAGCCTTACCCCCTCGAAAACACATGGAGAATAAGCTTGAATGCCCTATCTGAACTCTTGCATCCTTTGAGCAAAGAACATCCTTCCTACCTCATCCTAATGCCCAAATAGCCTCATCTTGAAGTATCCCAAATCCATAACCCCTTTTATCCATTCGGTGCAAAGTAAGTTGATCTTATTATAGAGAAGGCCTTGCTTCATTTCGAGAAAAGCACCTACATATCATGCAATCAGGGCTCATCCATGTTTCCTTGCCCATTCTGAGGTTTGCTACGAAATCGCGGAGGAGGTATTATTGTTAGTGTTTTACTTTCTTGTTTATCAGCGTATTTTTCTTAGTATAAACACACACTTGGCGGGATTAAGATGAAGGAAGAAGTGGATAAGGTGCTCAAAGAGGATTTCAAAGATAGAAAGATTGTCATGTCGACACTTGGATTTACCCAAGAGGTCATTGACATTAGCCTATATGGTTTTATGGATAAGTCTGTGGAAGATATAGGATGTTGGTATGTGGCCCCAACATTTTCAAATCGAAGGGCATGCCATGATAACAAAACATCCCCTAAGGGGTTATGAAGGAAGTATTATATTGGTCTTCTAGTGCGATAAGGATATGATTGTAACCAGAAAAACCATCCATAAGAGAGAGCATCTCATGGCGGCCTTGAAGTCGATAAGCTAATCGAATTAGGGAAGGGGGAAGTCATCCTCAAGGAAAACGAGATTTAAATCTTGAAATTCAACACAGATGTGGAGCTTTCCAAAGGATTTGGAAATGGGCATGATGTTTGAAACCCATTACGAGATAGTTGATGGGTTGGATGAAGTTAGTAGAAAGAATATGTTGTATCTCTTCTTTGAAAAGGAGGGCAACACAGAGATGCATGTAACATAACTTTTGTTTAATAGGTTTAACATTGAGGATGGTGACAATGTTATGGATGAAAATGGAAGGATGAAGGCTTGACATATTGGAGTACGACCATGCAAAGGCTTGGCTATGCTTGGATAGGAAAGAGGTAAAGGCTTCAAGATCTTGTGGATCAAGAGATTGGTCAACCTTAAGGATATGGGGATTTCATGGAGTCCCTATGTTGATGTTGATGGTGGATTCATTGAGAAGAGTGAATGTGTCAAGAGGTAAAGACTTATGAAGATGAGAAAATATTACTCACATGTAAGAAAAGATAAATTCATCATCGTTGCACTTTGAAGGACGTCGATGGTAGGGGAATCCTCCTCTATCATCTCAAGGTACTTAAGAGGAAAGGACCGAGTCTCATTTTCAACTTGATAAGTGACTAGTTTGAGGGAAATGGTGGAGATTAAAAAAAAATAGAGGAAAGAGACACAAGTGTCATATGCATTCATAGGATGGTTAGATGAAGAAGGGGATGATGGTTTAATGGTGATGTGAGATGAGGAAGAAGTGCATGGAGGAGGAGTGGAGGAATCTTTGAATCCCAATCAAAAATTCTCATGTGGTTGATAGGATTGGTTAAAGACAAGATCGTTTATACCTCTATCATAACATCCGAGACCAAACCCTTTCCATGCACAATGATGAAGGTAGGTATAAGAGAAGGATTTATTATAGAGGAAGTCAAATCCATTGGTTAATAGCTTGGTGTGAGGGTGGTCATATGTATGAGAAAAAGGAGATCTCTGCTACCATAGACAAGATTGGTTTTGATATGGGGTGTGTTGAAGGAAATGATATCCCGAACATTGGATTGGTACATAGGGGCTTTGTCAAGTCTACCAAGATGATCAAGAGAGGGAAGATAATTGAGCGCAAGAAGTTGATACTCCCCAGAGAGAGACATTACATCATATTATCAAAGGATCCATCATGAGGTAATTTAGATGCAGACATGGAAGAATTCTTTGGATGCTTTGGAAGAAGAGTTTGGCTTAGGGATGAGCATGTCATTTTGTCGATAAGTCATATGACATGCTTTAAATGGAGGAAGGTCGGCGGGGAGAGTATGGATCTTCCCCTCATGTTCATATTTGATACAATGGTGGAGGGTAGATGAGACGTAACGCATGACACATATACAAGGGTGTCCAAGTAGTACATTATCTTTTGAAAACTACCCTTCCACGATGTAGAAGATTTCATGAAGGAGTTTATGGCCAACGTGGATGGGAAGGATAACTATGCCCAAGGTAGGGGAAACAACATCATTTAAGGCATGAAGGACCACGAGTGATTGGGTGACAATGGTTTTAGGAAGTTTAAGTTGATTGAAGGTATAGGGTGGAATAATGTTAATATTGGAACCATTTTCAATCATGGATTGGTGAATGAATTTTTCATTGATGTAAATAGTGATGAAGAGAGGAAGATCATAATATTTGGGAAGAATGTCAAGGATCTCACAATCGCGAAAAGAGATAGCGATGGAAGCTATAATAGCTCTAACAAGGGCCGCAGGGGGCTGAGGATCATTGGATGATACGGGGACAAGATGTAAGGCTTCAATAAGATACTATCATTGATTGAGATAGATTTGAATGAGCTCATAGAGGGACATCTTCACAGGAGCTCTGATGCAACCGCTTTATGATGGTTTGTTTGATAGTGGTAGGATTCGAGATCGGCTAGGATGGACACCTTAGCCTTGGATGAAGACAGGGATGGAGAGGGCTCACTAGGAGGAGCATCAATGATGACCTTTGATTTAGATTGGGTATATGGTTGGGCCTTGTGATGGTGATACCAAGTGGTGATATGGAAAAAATCTATATAAAGAGGGCCATCCTTAGAAGAGAGAGAAACTGAAGGTGGGATAATGATGAAGGTCAATTCGGAAATCATGGATTCTATTGGGGAATTGGATTTGGATGTGAATGGAATAGAGGATAAAAGAGTGTGTTCTTCTTCTTGAGAGAAGATTTTCTCTTTTATAAGATGGCCGATAAGGGTGTGGAGGGCATTACACTTGTTTGGTGTCATGGCCGAAACACGATGGTAAGAACAAATAGTGTTGGAGCTAAACCACGCGGGCTTCGAACCGTGTGGGTTAAAAGGCTTGATGGGTGGAAGGGTGATTGTAGATGCTTGGAGGAGACATTGAAGGATATCGGTGTAGGATCTGATGGGGGTTTTGGAAGATGAGGTCTTAGGCTGATTTGGTTTAGAAGAAGTGGATGATGGTAAAAGGGGGTCTTACTCTTATGAGGCTTGGTGGGAGTTTTGGATTCAGATTTAGATGTGGAGGGAAGGGTGGATTTTATTGAGATTGGGATGGAGGGATAAATGATTTAGATTGAGGAGAAATAGATGATTTGGATGGAGGGGGACAAAATAGTTGGATGTCGATTTAGAAACAGAAATAGATGAATTGGATGTAGATGGGATATATGATTTGGATTTTGATTTCAAGGATGGGGAGAGTATTTTGATGTAGGTTTTGGAGGAGGGATAGATGTTTTTATATGGATTGAGTGATGATGGTTGCTTTAGATAAAGTGCCTAGTCCTAAAATAAGTGGCGTAAGCCACGAGATGGATGTTTGAGTGCTAGATGGTTTAGATCGACGGGGCTTGAGGGGGAAGATCCAGACTTCTTATGTGGATGAATGAGGGATTTCGGATGGGAGCACTAAGGTTCTTTGGTTTTTATTGTGATGTTTTACCCTTGGTGGGGATGATGATGATGATTTCAACTTAAGAGGCATCCGTAGGGGTGGACTTAGATGACTCGGGCGTGGGTGGTGTGGTAGATGTAAGGGTGGAGAGAGAAGATGATTATTGGATAGGATGAGCGGATGAAGCCAATGGTTTGATCATAATAGTTAAATATATAGAGGATGAAGATGGGATAGGGACACTACTTGGGGTAGATTCAATGGATGGTGTAGAGATGGGAGATGGCGTGGATTCGGATGTAGATATGGCCATGAGTGCTAATGGAATTGTTGAGATAGGGGTAGATGTGGTGGGTATGGATGTGGTAGATGTGGAGATGGGTGTAGAAATAGACATGGATGTAGAAACACATGTGGAAGTAGGTATGGGAAAGAGAGAGGGGGCTATAACTAATGAAAGGGAAGTAGGTATGAATGCGGTGGATGTAAAAACATTGGATGCGAGATATGATGGAAGCAAGAGTATGAGATATAAGGGGTGTGGATGTGATGGATGCAAACATAGTGGATGTAATGGATTAGGGTAGTGATGTGGAGACCTGACTTAAGGTATTGATCATATGGGCGTCATGTTTTTGTGATGTAGAAGGAGTGACTTGATTACTAGGTGAGTGATTGGGGAATGGTTTCTTGAAGACATCTAGAGGTTGATTGGGAGGGGCATATGGATTATTAACTTAGAGGTCTCATCGATTGATGAGTCATTGGATGAGGTCCTTGAATGTACAAAATTTTTCAATATCGTGGATCAAGCGTACTTGATGTTGTTACAATAGGATTCCTCATGATACCAAATGGGTTTGGGTAACAATTCATTGACATGTCGATAGGTGGAAGTTGGATGAGATTGGCAATCATAAGCTTATCAAATATGGAGCTATAAGACTCCCTAAGAGGATTATAGTTAGGGGCAAGTCGAGGATCTCTTTGTGAAGGCTCAGTGTGGGAGGTAGATGCAAAAGAATATTTAACGACAATAGCACTTGCCACACTTTTAAATTTGTCATTATGACAAGAGGAATACGACTTGGTGAACTTGGTTTTAGGTTTGTTGGATCAAAGTTTAATGTGACCCTACTCAAGGGCATGAAGTTCTAGTGTGTGAGCCATGGTGAAAGCCTCCTTGAAGCTATAAAAGGATTGGATTTGAAGGGTGGAAGAAATATGTTTAATGCAAAATCAATAAAATAACTCAATCAACCCATTTTGAGGAAGAGAAAAGGATATTTGGTTGATGATGCCATGTCATCTTGTGATGAAATCTATAATGGATTTGTCTTTGAACTTTTTAATGTTGTAGAGAGTGGTAATAGTGATTTTACGAGCAATGTTAATAGAGAAATGTTATAAGAAAACTTGGGTGAGCTGTGTGAATGAAAAGAGGGAATGTTGGGGGGTGCTTTATTATACCACCCGTCAGTGGGTTGACTAATGACATGGGGAAAGTTCTAAGCATGAGATTTTGATCATGGGCGATGAGGTATCATGCATGTATGAAAGCATGAAAGTGCTGCGAGGGGTCCTCCTTATTGTTAAATTTAGAGAACTTGGGAAGTTCCCAGTGAGGAGGATAAGGTTTGTGACAGAATAAAAGGATGGATGGGCTCATTACAAATTTTTCCATACGTGAATGAGCTCTTGGCACCTAAAGTAGTAGCTTCCAAGTGCCCAATCTACTCAACAATGTTTGCATGGGGTCATTAGAAGTAGATGGATGAGAGGTTGAAGGATAGGGTTACGGGATGTAAGATATGGATGGGTTGGATTGAGGATGAGATCGATAGTGCTAAGGATATGTGGGAGTCCGAGGAGGTGGCTAATGAGGGGGAAGATAAGTGATGGGCTGCGATTGGATGAGCTAAAAGATAGGTTGTTGAGGAGGAAGGTAGGTACGTGGATAAGATTAAGGGAGTTGTTGATGCATGATAAGGGGGTTGGATTGGGGATGTATATGATGAGGAGGTTAAGATGTGTGGATAGACGATGACGAAAAATGTGCTAGAAAGTAGTATAGAGAGGGGGTTGATGGGTTTGAGTAGACTCAAAGGGAGTGGTTGCAAAAAATGAAATTATCGTGGACTTGGGATGTATGGATGGGGACCGAGCTTTAAGCGGTTGGCTTGAATGAAGGAGGAAGCAAGCTATATTATGGAAGAGGCTAAGTGAGGGTGTCTGTGACAATAGTGGATGTAGTGTGGATAGAGGATGAGGGAGTAGTGTTGATATGAGCTAGATTAGATGGGATGGAGACCACCAACTAAGTAGATTGGTGAGTGGAAGAGTCAAGGGAGTCATGCTCACGTTGGGCCATGGCCAATTCATTTATGGCTCGAGGGAAGAAGATGACAAGATGAGAGGTGAGGACCCGAGTGGACTCAAGTTGAGAATGATAGACATAGATCTGTTGAAGATGAGGTTCGTCATGGGAAGTGAGTGAATTTACTGAGATGAAGTAATCATGAAGGGTGATAGGGTTAGCATCTAGGAGTTTGTGGAACTCCATGCATCCACAGGGATAACAGGGGGGCACGAAGGTCTCTATGGAAGTAACAAATGAGGAGTAGCTAGTCCGGAAGGGATCAAATGATGGTAGAGGAAGGGGTTTATTTCGACATGAGAATGGGCATGAAGCATGGGTGGCTCACTAAAAGGAGTGATCGAAACGTTAGGCTAAGTAACCATAAAGGAATTGATCAATGAAGCGGAAGAGATGATAGTACGAGTTGACATCTATTGAGGAGTGCTAGAGATAGGGATGTTGGATGAAGAGGCTTGTTCCATTTTTCTAACTTGTGATCGATTAATAATGAGCATGAAACAAAGAACCATAATCCTATGTTGATTATTATTACAATAAGAGAATAAGTGTAGAAAAGAAAGAGAAAAAGGCTAAGAGGGAACCTAGGAAATGGTCAATCTAAGGTTGGTTTCAGGTTGTTTTAGATGGCATCCTTGATATACCTGAAGGTACGTGAGGCTGAATCTATGATGACTACCAATATGTGGCTTGATATAGGGGCCTACCCATGGACTTCATGGACTAGAGTGATAAGGATGTCGATGCTTAGCCTATATACCGATAGCCAAAAAAATTATAACGCGACCATAACACCGTGGGGTTTCCTTATTTGGTGATGAAATCTCAATGATTCCACATGGTAGAATATGTTTTGGATGTGTAAGTTAATGTGTGAGTTTGGATGTGTGTGAAAGAATTGAATGCAAAGGATTACCCCCTAGTTATATTATGTGAGAAAACAAACAATGAAGGTATTCCTTTTAAGATCCAAAATGAAGTGTGGAGATTCAATGAAAGCAACAAACAAGAGATGCAAAAGAAGAGTATAATGGGGAACAAAAAAATGGAATACCTGGATAATGATATTACTTATTATATTTTAAATTTTCAAAGCATAAGCATCGATAATCCAAAAATCACACGAGAAAGAAAGTACTACCTATAGATTAGTGGAAAGAGAAATATAGAAAGGAAAATGAAAGTGATGAAAACTAAAGAAAAGACTCACTTTGAAGAAGGGTGGGTCCCATGGGGCATGCTAGAATGTTAGGTGATATTTCCCACTTTCATTTTAGATTAGTGAAAAGTATACGATAAATCAAGAAACCTCAAAGTATGGGAGGGTTTAAGTGACCTCCTGATGTGGATGATGATGAAGATGGTACGGGCACAAAAGAAGAAATCCTATCTACTATGAGCTTGATGACTTGCACAACAAAGAGAACTAAAGACAAAATTGATTAGTAATTAAGATGGTGGGTTACCTATGAATGTCAATCCCGAGAAGTGAAAACTTCCTAGGATGGATGTCAACCCACGTGATAAAAAGATGTTGATAAATGATAATAAATGAAGGGATGCAAATAACAAGTAGAAAAAAAGATGACATAAGATAAAGATGCTTTGAAATAAAGGATATGATAATGAAGGTGTTGAAAATAAAGCAAACTGAGCGGGTCGATGGCGACCCAGTGTCCTGCTAGCACGCTCGATGCGAGTGATTGGTGAAAATTTGATCAAAGAAAAGCAATAACAAGATTACATGTTGATTCTGTGATGTTGATTTTGATTTCGAATGATGATAAAACATGTAGGATGTAGAGGATAAAAAATTAGATAGGTATAGGGTTTGATTCAAGACAACTAGGTAGGGTTGACGATGATCGAACCGAGTTTGGGAAGTTGATAGGATAGACGAAGGGAAAGATGGGCATGCAGATGATCGATATAATGAATGGATGGGCAGAGCTCTAGGAAACTCCGAAAACTCCTGTAACATTGAAGCAACAAAACACAAAAGACATCTCCAAGAAATATTCAAAGTATTCCAAGTTTCAATGATAACATGAAAAGGATTTTAAGATGGATTCAACTAATGACGTAGCTCCAAGGACAAGGAAGAAGGAAGAAAACACGTAAGGATGCCAAAGTGATATAAGATTTTTCACCTTTTGGAAGGAGGGGTGAATGTGACTATATAGGGTCGATGACGACCCACATGAGTCACTAAAGATTGGACGGATGGATGTAAGGGAGGTGGAGGTGGTTATTAATGTGTAAAGATGGGATAAAAACGGGTGGTAGGTTATTTTAGGCATACATGCTTGCATGAGGGGAATAATGAAGAGTAGATTGATGATAAGAGATTAAATGAGAGAAATGGGGAATATTAAAGGTGGTGATAAGAGTATTAAGTGGGGTTAATGAAAAAGGGTAGGATTAAGATAATGACGGGTTAAGGAAAATTAAACAGAGTAAGGATTAATTAAGGTGGGATAGATAATGATAAGGATAATGTGTAATTAACATGGGAAAAATGGTGCACTAAGGGGGATAAATGGAAATTATAGGAAATGGATGGGATGTGGAGGGAAAATATATGTTTAGGAGGGAAACATATGTTTAAAATAAGAAGGGCAAGATGATCATGCAAGGTGATGACGAGGGAAAATGTGAGATCCAGATACAAGGGTACTAAAAACAAGTGTCTACAATTTTGACCTTAAAATGACACCAAGACACTGCAAATTCCACCTCCTTTGACCGCAAGATGTGTGCTCATTATCAAGAACGAATCAGTGTTTAGAAATAATTCATGAGGAATGCACTTTGCTTGAGATGAACACATTATCCCTTGCTCACAGTGAGATTCTCACATCATGCTCATGATGATCATCCTCTTGGTGACTTGAATTTGAATGAAGCTCTTGATGTTTGATCATTTTTAGACCTCACGATGTTCATGGTTTCACCCACTACCCAAGTGATCGTCTTTCACACCCGTAGTGACTAACTTTGATCTGTTTCTCATCATAGTTTGATTCATATGATGACCTTCACCTTTGAGAGAGGATTGATGATGATGATGTCTCCTTCATGATGAAAACATGCTTAGGATGACTCTCTTCTGTCACAATTGGAATGAGTTAGCTCATCCAACTTTTTTCCTCGAACTATGTTATGTAGAAACCACCTCAGAATGATGCTTTAAGATCCTTGCATGACGGTTAATTTTCTCATTTGAGTGATGAAATATCTTCTTGACATTGTGACGATGGAAAAAAGAAACAATATAAGAAAAACAAGAGTTGCCATAACTTTCTAGGTCATGATTAGAAACTTTCTATTTTTAGCAGTCTTAGCCATCACTATTATTTTTAACAATTTTGCATTATTTCCACTTCCCGATGTTTATTTCCTATTCGAAACCGTGGATGCTAATAATTTTCCTCATTTGAAAATTTACTATTTTTAGACATGTCCCACCATGAACACATGTTATTTTTAGTAAGTGTTATGTAGGAGTCAGATTGCAACAAAAAACTTTTAAAAATTTGGGTTTTATTCCAAGATTCCTTGCTCCAATTTTTGGATGGTTCCTCTATCTCGGATGAGTTAGAAAATGAATTTTTATCGATGGGGTATAATATTGAGAAAAACTCAGTCCTCCATATCTTGAAAAACCAACAACTCCACTATACAACAACTATCTTAGACGAAACTAGATTTTTTTAGGATCATTCGCTCCAAGTTTCAGAGCCTTTCACCAGTCGGATCTTCAGGAAAATGAAAAATTATTTGAGGAGGGAAAATTTTTGACAAGAAACTCAGTCCTCGATGTCCCTTAAAATCAACTACTTCATGGTGCAAAAATTGGCTTGCGTGAAAGTATAATTTTTGGTGATCGTTTGCTCCAATTTTTAAATGAGTTTGATTGTCGGATCTTTAGGAACAAAGAAGGATGTTGCTATCCTTTTGTGCTCCATAATGGCGACATTAATGGATTTTGGAAGGCGTGACAACAAAAAATTCACCAAAATGGCTAAATGTGTAAAAGAAATGAGAAAATATGGGGTTATATGGTATTTTATCTCACTTTTATGATGTTTTGATGACCAAAGATCAAACCTGGCTTAAATGTGAGCTTGTGTGAGGTTCGGATATGGTTTGAATGGTGAAATAGAGATAAAAAGGGACATTGGGGACAACACCGAAAGAGTTTGCAAGAATCAAATCGAAACGATGCACCATAAAGTAGTTACACTCAAACGGAATCGTGATAGCTCTAGCGTAATCGCAAGGATCGATCAACAATGGAAGAACTTGCTCAATAGAAACAAAGCTTGCACATAGAGGAAAGACAAAGCAGAGTGTCTTGGCATACTCATAAATCAGGAATGAAAGGGTACATATAGGGTGTTGAGCAACCCTAGTGCATGAAACACAAAGAAACCCTAAACCTAACCCATGTGAGATGACCCTCCATATGTGAGTGGAGGACACATAGGATCCCAAACAATAACACCCCCTGTGCTTGGAGAGATATAATAACAAGTGGCGAGATTTGAGCAGGGGGCCGAGGAAATGGGGTTAGCTAAATAAACACCTTGCAAAGTTGGAGAGGGTCACGTGGAGAACCACAAAGGAGCTTGCACATGGGCACCTATTTTTATCCCAATTTTCCCCTTGGGAAAAATAGAAAAGAGTTACATAAAGGGAACTTAGAGAGGGATCATGCTAAGTGTCGAATCACGGTGAAGTGTGAAGAAGATGAGATTAGCTAAGTAAAGCACCTTGTGGAGCTAGAAAGGGTCACATGAAGAACCGTAGGAGGACTTGCACATGGGTTACCATTTTTACCCTTTGTAACCTTGGGAAAAGGTACAAGAGGGAAAAAAAAATTCACTTGGAGAGAGATCATGTCAAGTGTCAGAATCTGGTGAAGTGCGAGGAAGATGAGGTTAGATAGTTAAGCACCCTATAGAGTTGAAAAGGGTCACATGAAGAACAACATGGGATTTCACTTTGGAACCAATTTTTTAATCATATATCCCATTAGAAAAGGTAAGAGATGGATAAAAAGGGGCTCCAGGAGTGAAATAATGACATGTGGCAGTAAAAAATTTGCCTAAGTATGGGATCTACACTTTTGGTGGTGAGGATTTGAAAACTTCACTCCTAGAGCTTAGAAAGGTCTTTTGAAGTGAAATTTTATATGATTTTGACTCCAAGATACCTTATACGATCAATGGAATAGGTTTAAAAACATAGTTATTCCTGAAACTCCAAAAAATATATCCTTTTTCTTCCCGAAAATGGGGTGCACTTGTAAAAATTGAAATGTTTCAAGAAACCATCAAGTCTTTGATCAAATATGATTATTAAACCATGTAGAGGATTATTACATATTTACATGTCCTATTTTTTTGAATTATAAATCTTTACATAGTTCTCGAGAATCATTCAAAAAAGTTCAAGTTTATAATTTGACTGTTCATTCCATACACCTGAAAACTCATTTTTGCATAGACTGTCCCTAAACCACAAAATATTACCTAAATATTCATAAAATACTTCAAACACATTTAGGGATCTCCAATAACACCTCCATATTTTTATGATCTTTTTAGAACTTTCCTAGAGGATGCACACATGCCTCGAAATGGCCAAAATTGGCCTTTCTAAGCTTTACGAAACTAGTGTTCATTGTACTTAGTTGAATGGAAGAGTTGACCTCAAAAATAACTTTAAACATATGTACATGATTAATCAATAAATTAGGAGGACTTGAAAAGTCGATATGATCATGACACAAAAGAAAATTGACCGAGAGAGGAGTTTGGGAAGGTTTTGGAAAAAAATCACATTATGGCTTAGTTGTCATGTTTCAAATTTTAAATTTTGGGCTAGCAAAAATGCATGACAACAGGAAGTATGCCCCTAATCCATGGACACAACTAGGTAAAAATCCTAAGAACAAGGGATAGTATAAAACATTATAAAAAAAAAAATATAACTAATTAAATTTCTATTGTGAATTGTTGTCTGTAGGGGGTTAGGTCTTGGTCATGCCAACTAGAACCATACAAGTCTTTACCATAATCCGACATGTCCCAACCTCGATTCTGCTACGCCCTTAACCTATTACTTGTATTAGGATATGAGTATCCGACTTGTGGCTTATCATATAATGTTATTATGTCATTTATACTTTCTCATGCTTAGTAGGTCGGCCTTGGTGATGACCATAACCTAGGAATAATATTTATAGGGGATTTTAGGTACTAGTTTATCATTCATTCGAGCATTTGAGTCTTATTGTATGGTTTGGAGGTTGCCCCTCAAAGTGGCGAACCTATTTTAATTTCATATTGAGATAATTTATATAAAATATTGTGTTCTTTGGTGATCTATTTTTGCTCATAATCTGAATCATAGAAGTAATTTCATTACAAGTGGTATCGTAGAAGCTGATCTGGGCAAAAATTAGGCAAAAACCCTAATTTTGTGTTTCCACTATATCTTGCGAACCAAAGCGATTTGATCGAGAGATTTTTTTACCGAGTTGTGAATCCTCTCAAATAAGATTTCTTGAAAATTTCAAAAATTTTGATTTATTTTGCAAACATTATTGCGAATTTAGGGTTTTTCAAAAATCACTCCTAGGCACACTGATTTGTGGAATTTTTCCCAAGTTCTTTACATTTTCGGAAAGCTCTCAAAAAAATATTAGTAGTATCTTCTTTGTGTGTTTTCCTATTCGGTTGAATTTGTATCAAAACCCTAAACCCTAGAGTTTGACATCATGGCGGGGCCTTCCACAAGAGCCAAAAAGAATATTGTCACTTTGGGTAAAACCCCAGATAAAGATGGGGTAGTGATTGAAGATTTGGAGTCATAAGGGGTAAATATAGATTCCTCAACACTAGGGTTTACCTCAATTGATCATAAGGTGAGCCAACTTGAGTATGAACTCGTGAAGTATCAATCGAGATGGCATGTAAAGGAGACATAGACCAAGTCAATCATCGGTTGGATGATATCATGCAACATATAAAGGGTAAAAAATCTATCTCAAATCAGCCCCAACTCAACCAAGGAGGATCTTCAGTTCAGAATAATGGAAAAAATAACCATGTTGGATAACTTTTCCATCCCAATCAAAATCCAACTTATGCACAACCACAAAACATGATGCTAAAAGTGGAGATGCACAAATTTTATGGGAAGGATCCACTAAACTAGATAAATCAAATGGAGAATTTATTTGAGTTACTTCAAACCCCATCAGGATAAAAGATGACCTTGGCATCCCTGTATCTTGAACCAGACCAATTCGTCTGGTATCAATGGTTATGTGATCAAAGGAAAAAGAGTGGTCTCAGTGTCACTTGGATAGTTTTTACTGAAGAGTTGCAATTGCACTATAGTTCCAGTGTTTCAAATAACTACTTTAGTCAATTGGAAAAGTTACGACAAATTGGATCAGTCAAAGATTATGTGCATCAATTCCAAAACCTATCCTTAAGGGTGGAGAATATTACAGAAGAGAACCTGAATGACTTGTTTCTTAGGGGTCTTAAGGACCACATTGAGCATGAGGTATGTATGTTTAATCCACTCAAGCTTTCTAATTCTATTATCATGGCACGTAGAGCAGAGGAAAAAATTCTTTGCAGTAGGAGGCAACCTTTCACTAACACCAGAGACTATAGCACCCTTTCCCCATCATTCACTTAGCCAATTAGACTGACTCCTCAACAAATGGAAGAAAAAAGAGCAAAAGGATTATGTTTTAACTGTGATAACAAATATGGACCGGGACACAAATGTGCTGAGAAGAAGTTGTTCTATATTGAAGGAGGAAATGAGGATGAAGATGAAGCTGAAATTATAAGAGAAGCTGAGGAACCATTAGAAGATGAAGTAGAGGATCACCAACCTACAATTTCTTGCCATGCATTGTCAGGTATTAGTACTCTTCAAACACTTAAGGTTATTGGCTATCTCAAAAACTAGAAGGTGACGATGTTGATTGAATTAAAGAGTACTCATAACTTCATAAATAGTAAGTTAGATGCTCGCCTCAATTGTTTTATTTACCCACTCCGAAATTCAAGTTATGATTGTGGATAGTGAGGCGAACCAATCGCACATGAAAGTGTCGTAGTATTAAGCTCTCCATGAGAGACTACATGTTAGACTCTCCTATGTTTTCTATTTCTATGGGAGGGGAAGATATTGTTTTGGGTGTCCAATGGCTCACAACCTTGGGTACTATAGAGATGAATTTCCAAGAATTGTTCATGCAATTTCATTTAGAAGGAAGGAAAATACAATTGAAAGGGATGGTAGCTAAGTCTCCATAGATTATTATCTCTCATCAAATGTAGAAGGTTCTCAGAAAAGGAGTAGATGGATTTGTAGCAAAGTTATTTTCCATAGAGGTATAAAATACAGAGTCTTTAATGCCACCCAATCTTCAGAAGATTGTTGATGCTCACTCATCTATTTTTTATGCAATTCCAAAGGGACTACCACCAGTTAGGGATCATGATCATGTGATTCATTGATTCCAAGGAGCCACTACCTAACATTAGACTATACAAATACCCATATTCCCGAGAAAAATGAGATTGAGAAAATGGTGCAAGAAATGTTGAAGGCGGTATCATCGTGCATAGCTAGAGCGCATATTCTTCACCATCGGTGGTCATGGTACGTAAGAAATATGAAACATGGAGGATGTGTCCAGATTACCGAGAACTCAACAAGTACACTATCAAAGATAAGTTTCCTATTCCAGTAATTGATTATTTACTTGATGAATTACATGGTGCTATTTATTTCACAAAATTTGATATTTGTTCGGGGTACCATCAAATTAGAATAAGAGAGGAAGATGTTCATAAAATGGCTTTTGGGACTCATGAGTGCCATTATGAGTTCTTGGTAATTCTCTTTGGTCTTACAAATGCTCCCTTAACATTTCAAATCTTGATGAACACTATTTTTAGGCCATTTTAATGGAAAATTATATTGGTTTTCTTTGATGACATATTGATTTACAGTAAGACATGGGAAGAACACTTGCAACATGTAGACAAAGTGTTGGAAGTTTTTGAGAAACATAAGCATTATGCAAAGCCATCCAAATGTTCTTTTGGTGTATAAGAGGTAGAGTACTTGGGTCACATTGTATCCCATGAAGGTGTCAAAGTTGATCCTCGAAGATCAAAGCTATGGTGGAATGACCAAGGTCCAAAACTCTAAAACATCTTCGAGGGTTCCTTGACTAACAGGTACTACTATAGAATATTTGTGAGGGGATATGGTAGAATCGTAGCTCCACTCACCGTATTGTTAAAAAATATGCCTTCCATTGGACAAACATAACCACTAAATCCTTTGAGCAATTGAAGGAAGCCATGTGCACCACCCCGCTTTTGGCTACTCCGACTTCTCAAAAACCTTCATTGTTGAGTGTGACAGCTTAGGATCGAGATTGGGAGTAGTTCGATGTAGGATGGAAGACCAATTGCATTCTATAGTCATCAATTCAAAGGAAATGATCTGCTCAAACCCGTCATGAGAAAGAAATGATGGCTAGTCTTCACGTGGTAAAGCAATCGAGGCCCTATCTAATGGGTAGACATTTCAAGGTGAAAATTGATCATGATAGTCTCAAATACTTTTTGAAAGGTTATCATCTAAGGAACAACAAAATTGGGTAACAAAATGTTGGGTTCTGATTTTGAAATCATATACAAAAAGGGTAAAGAAAATGTAGTAGCCAATGCACTCGTCCAAAAGGGATACATCCACAAACAAGTTACTATGTGCAATGTCCATGTTGAAGGTCGATTGGGTAGATGAAGCAAGATTGGAATGGGAGCAGGACAAGGATACACAATCTCTAATACAAAATATCAAGCAAGGCTCTATAACATCTAATAAATTTGAGTGGAAAGTTAATACCCTATGGTACAAGGACAAGTTATACTTGTGCAAATATTATGAGTCAAGCATAAGATTATTACGAGCTACATGCATCACCTGTTTGAGGACACTCAGGGTTTTTGAAGACATATCATAGAATAAAAAAGATAATTATTTTGGAAAGGAATCAAGGGTGATGTACAAACGTTTGTATCGAGTGTTTGGTGTGCTAACAGAACAAAGGTGAAACCATTAAGACACTAGGTCTATTGCAACCATTACCAATTCCTAGCCAGAGATGGGAGGAGGTCTCCATGGATTTCATCATAGGATTGCCTTGTTTAGAGGGTAAGAATGTTATTTTGGTGGTTGTGGATGTGCTCACAAAATATGCCCATTTTTGTGCCCTATCACACCCATTTGTAGTCGAAATAATCACATGCTAATTTTGTGGAGACAATTCAAAAGTTACATGGAACCCCAAAGATAATTGTAAGTGATCGTGATCCTATTTTCACGAGTAATTTTTGGAAAAAATATTTGCATGTTTGGGCACTCAACTAGATCATAGTTCATCTTACCTTCCTCAAACTGATGGGAAAACAAAAGTGGTTAACAAATGCTTAGAGGGGTATCTACGCCTGTGGCGAGCTTTGTATCGTATAAGCGAGAACATTGGGTTAAATGGCTACCACTTGCAGAATGGTGGTATAACACATCTTTTCATACCTCTTCTCAAATGACCCCATTTTTAGCATTATATGGTTACCATCCACCATCTATCACTTCTTCCTTGAGGGTGCAAACTAAGGTCAGATATGTTGAGGAACACATTTAGCATCAACAACAGTTTTGGCTGGTTTGAAGGATAACTTGGCATTGGCACAAAATAGAATGAAACAACAAACAAATCAACACCGTAGTGATAGAAATTTTGAAATTGGTGATTGGGTTTTTGTGTCTCCAACCTTACAAGTAGGTGTCCTCTGCCAACATAAAAAGACAACAAACTTTGCTCCTAAATATTATGGTCCTTATCAGTTCTACGAGAAAATTGGAAGTGTTGCTTATAAAACTTTCATTATTGAGTGTGATGCTTTAGGATCGAGGATTGGGAGCAAATTCTAGTGCAGGAAGGAAGACCAATTACATTTGAGAGTCACCAATTCAAAGGAAAATATCTACTCAAACCTGTCTATGAGAAAGAAATGATGGTTGTTCTTCATGCGGTCAAACAATGAAGGCCCTATCTAATGGGTAGGCATTTCAAGGTGAAAATCGATCATGATAGTCTCAAATACTTTTGGAGCAAAGCTTATCATTTGAGGAACAACAAAAGTGGGTGAAAAAAATGATGGGTTATGATTTTGAAATCATATACAAAAAGGATAAAGAAAATTTTGTAGCAGATGCACTATCCAGAACGGATACATCCGCGACGCGTTCATTATGTGCAATGTCCATGTTGAAGATCAATTGGGTATATGAAGCAAGATTGGAATGGGAGCGGGACACGAATACATAATCTCTAGTACGAATATCAAGCAAGGCTCTATAACATCTAATAAATTTGAGTGGAAAGCTAATACCCTATGGTACAAGGACAAGTTATAGTTGTGCAGAAAGATTCTTCGAGTTGAAGCATAAGATGATTGCACAGCTACATGCATCGCCTATTGGAGGACACTCTAGGTTTTTGAAGACATATCGTAGAATAAAAAGATAATTATTTTGGGAAGGACTCAAGGGTGATGTACAAAAGTTTGTATCAAAGTGTTTGGTGTGCTAATAGAACAAATGTGAAACCATTAAAACACTAGGTCTATTGCAACCATTACCAATTCCTAACTAGAGATGGGAGGAGGTCTCCATGGATTTCATCACATGATTTCCTTTTTCAAAGGGTAAGAATGTTATTTTGGTGGTTGTGGATAGGCTCACATAATATGCCCATTTTTATGCCATGTCACACCCATTTGTAGCTAGTAAAGTCGCAACTATTTTTTTAGAGACAATTCAAAAGCTACATGGAACCCCAAAGATAATAGTAAGTGATTGTGATCCTATTTTCATGAGTAATTTTTGGACAAAATTATTTGCATGTTTGGGTACTCAACTAGCTCATAGTTCATCTTACCATCCTCAAACTGATGGGAAAACAATGGTTAACAAATGCTTAGAGGGGTGTCTACGTTGTTTTGTATCAGATAAGCAAGAATGTTGGGTTAAATGGCTACCACTTGCGAATGGTGGTATAACACATCTTTTCATACCTCTTCTCAAATGACCCCTTTTAAACGTCATATGGTTACCATCCACCATCTATCACTTCTTCCTTGAGGGTGAAAACTAAGGTCGAGAGATGTTGAGGAACACATTCAACATCAACAATAGGTTTTGGTTGGTTTGAAGGAGAAATTGGCATTGACACAAAACAAGATGAAACAACAAGCATATCAACACCGTAGTGAAAGACATTTTGAAATTGGTGACTGGTTGTTGGCGTTTGTAGCCTTACAAGCGAGATGCCCTTGAAGCAACAAAAAGGACAACAAACTTGCTCCTAAATATTATGGTCCTTATCAGGTTCTACAGAAAATTGGAAGTGTTGCTTATAAACTAGAGTTGCCTCAATCTTCACGCATACATCCAGGTATTCCATATTTCCTACCTGAAGAAGGTTATTGGATAGAAATTTACAGCCCAGATAGAGCTATTAGAACTTGATGAGGAAGGAAGAATCATTTTGGATCCATAGAAGATTTTGCAAACACACACTAAGAGGCTAAGAACAAGAGACTTTAAGGAATATTTGATGAAGTGGAAAAATCTAAGCATAGAGGATGTGACACGGGAGGATGAAGGTTTTTGCAATAACATCCAGGATTATTCAAAATTGAGGAGAAAGTTGGTTTAAAGGGAAAGGGCATGCTACGCCCTTAACCTATTGCTTGTATTAGGATATGAGTAGCCGACTTGTGGCTTACCGTATCATTTTATTATGTCATTTATACTTTTTCATGCTTAGTAGGTCAGCCTTGGTGATGGCCATAACATAGGAATAGTATTTATAGGGGATTGTAGGTAGTATTTTATCATTTATTCGAGCATTTTAGTCTTATTGTATGGTTTGGAGGTTTCCCCCTCGCTGTGGCAAAGCTATTTGAATTGCATATTGAGATCATTTATTTGAAATATTATGTGTAGACACCAAAATTGGGTCACACTCCCCTTGGTCCCTTTTCGAATAGCCAACTTAAACATATTCACCTAACCATGACCCTTTTACCCCACATTAATATTAGTTTAATTATTTATAATTAAAGTAATACTCATCCTCACTTCATTCATTATTTAATTACCTTAATTAAAACTAATTTCCACCTCACCTAGACACCTCATCCCACCCCCTCCTAGACACCTCATCACAAACCTATTTTTAGCATATTTCCTCTTTAATAGGACTTAACATTCACTAGCCATAACTAACTAAGACTTAGTCCTACCCACCTTAATTAACTAAGATTTAGTTCAACCCTAAAATCACATGCCTATTCTTCCTCTAACCACATTCCCGCTTATCTAAGTGCAACATTCCGTTTTGATCCGCGAAAATAAAGAGAGTTGGCCAACATTTTGGCCAAGATATGTCATTTTAGTAAACCTAGGATTTTCCACCTTAACCTATGTCGGTCAACCCAAAACCGACGCCTGGTCACCCCGAACCGTCGTCATTTACCATATATTATTTTTGGTAACCTTATTTGAGAGGTTGACCACATTCTTGAGTTTTGGAACAAAGGAGATCTACATGCAAGTAAGAACCAGAGCCCTTTCACACATCCAAAATCCATAAATAGCAAGACTAAGACAGATCCGAGGTATTTGCATTCATGGTAGCATTCTAGGAAGCACTGCCGTGGCACTGAGCACCATTCCACAGATCAACCATCACCATCATCCAACCATCAAATCTGCAAACACTAGTAAGTGTATCTCTAACCTGCATCATTTCATACTTATTCAAATTACAAAGTTTCTTCATCTCTATTTATCAACATCTATTTACATTTTTCATCCCACCCTTGTTACCTTCTTGTGAATCCAACCATTCCATCACCCACAATCATTTAATCACCTATACTTGATTCCTGAATACATCTGAGTACCCCCAACACCATTGCAAACCTATCCATTTTCCTCACACCCATTGTTTTACCTTAAAAAGTTCTCAAAACCCAGTTTATTGAATTTATACCATCTCGCCTTAACTGTCAGTTTGGTTCCTCTTAACCATCATTGGTCATACCTCACCAATGTTGGTCTGTATTTGGTAATCCTGTCAATAACAAAACTTAAAAACCTACATCCAAGTAACCCAAGCTACCCAGAATCGACCCTGACCTATTCCAGCACCTTGACTACTTACCCTACTTCTAGATCTGATCATAACCTAGCCTTGTTATATTAGATTTGCTTATTATATTTGGATGAGATACCTAAATCATATCAAATACAATAGGACATTATTTATTTACGATATTTCTTACATTAAGTTGTATTAAACAATGGGTTGATTGCCACCAAGGAAGTACCACACTTCCTGGATCTAGCACACGCTAGGTAGCCCACTGACATATATTATTTAACTCTCTTTTGTGGTCTTGTTTTGTATTTCAGGTAGTTCCTCCTAGCCAAAAGGAAGCTCATGTTAGGAAATAAGAGATAAAATATGTGGAATAATCCCTTACAGAATCGTAATAGTAGAAACTAATATGCAAAAAATATTACAGATCTCAAATAAAAGTGTAGAATAAATAACACAACACAGAGAGACAATATTTAACGTGGTTCACCCAATTTGGGCTACGTCCACCAAGAATCACTTGCTCAGATTTTATTACAAGCCTCCACTCTCTCAATACAATACCTAGATCCGTTTGGAGCTATGCTCAACAAACTCTACAGAATTCACACCCGAATTCAAAACACATCTGCAATACATTTTCTTGTATTTCTATCATATGCATAAGACCATATAAATAGACAACTGCTTAAGCAATTTTACAAAACCATGGGCAAAAACAAAACCGTCCCATAAACCTATGGGTAGTGAAGAGGCGGTTTTACATTATAATGGGTACCGAAAACCATGGGCCCAAAAATGCCCATAACGGTTTACCCATTACCCATGGGTTAATAAACCACCCATGGGACCGCCGTAAAAATACCCGAGTGTAACATATAGAAGGTGTACCACACTCTAACATGAAAATAGGCTCCACAAACATAACAACTCATATAATCAACATTGGATCAAGAAGTTAGAACACGCACATAACCTCCAACCCACCATCATAACAGTATTCCTCGTTGGCCCATTACCTTATCTACTTTGTCAAATCCATAAAGAAAATGGTGAAACATTTTGGCATGCCCGACTACTAAAAACAACTTTTGGCACACCCGATTGCCCATCACCTTAGGTGTTCTATTATTGCTCATAATCAATTATAAAAGTAATTTCATTACAGAGTCAAGTTGGTTTCCTTCTTCGCCTTCTTCAACAGGGGCTTGAGATGGTGAGATGGCTAAAGTTACCTTAGATATTTATCATGTGGAGTAGGAAGGATCCAATCAGTAAAGGGAGTGTGGCTCAGAGTATTCGACAAGCCCTAACCGAGCCGGATGGGTGGTGGGGGGCATCCCGACCTCATTGGAGAGAGATGAAGGCGAAAGAGAGAAGATCCTTTGAGGAGGCCGACTATGAGGGTATCAAAGGGCATGACCGAAGGAGTGGCGTTGGAGGACACCACCTATTTGATGCATATTGGCATTGCCACGTGGTGGGGAATGATGAGAGGGGAACACCGACTCTCTAGCAACATTACAAGGGACATCGACCCAATGGTGCATAAGTGTTTAGAGGTGCTCCACCTCGCCTGCCACCTTATTGGCTTGAACTTGAATCTACAACAAGACATTCATGATAACCACATACTTGTTATAAATAGAGAAGTGTTGATCAACTTCACCATTAGCAAATAAACAATCATTCCTTTCTTTCCATAACCAGAATAAAATTTCCCTTTGAAAGCATGGAAAATTTGGGTAAATTTGTGCAACGATTCAAGGATTGTCTCCTAGGAGAACATGTTGCCAAGTGAAACATTCCAGATGAAAAGGGTGGAAGAAAGAGTGAATCCAACCCTATACTTCCCGAGCTTTGTGGAAGTACCGGAAGAGGTGTGGGAGAGTTTCCAGATGCCCACAGAAGGGAAATTTTTGTGCAATAACTCGAGTTGCACAAGACATGATCCAAATGGGAGGATTTGGTAGAGAACACACCACAAAAAGTGTGTGATTTTGGGTTCCACACAGACAACCAAACTGTAAGAAATATCCTTTGCCATAAATATAGTGAGGACCGAATTCCCCATTTGGTGTTAAGTTTTCTCACCATAGGTAGATGTGGCAAAACCAAACAGATCCTGCTAGCTGAATAATTATGGAAAGGGGTGTCCACATACCACTTCCATGTATCGTCCACCATGGGTGAGTTTGAAGAAAAAGATCTTATGGATCATATGATATAGCACCAAGGAAATGATGTCGGTGATGAGAGCTCTATCTGGTAGAGTCAATTTGAAATTTACTCGAGCTCTCACCAAGGCAACAAAGAATGAGTATGCTTGCAAAAAAGGTCTTGGATAGTGTGAATTCCACACTTGAAGAAGTTGAGAGCAGGAATCTAAAGCATCTCTGCCAAACAATGATCTTGAAATTGATAAACCGGGGACCACCACAAGGAGTGGAGATTAAAATAAAGTTCATCACTTAAGCCATTTCCGTTCCACATAAGCCATGGTTTAATCTGCTCCCAAGCTTTCCAAATGCTTTTGATCATGAAGGTACCCACCACTTTCACTGGAATAGGGGTAGTGAGAAGGTTGACAGAGCCAATGCCTTTCCAAGTACCCTGGTCGTAAGGGGTGCCTTCTACAATACCACGTCGAAGGAGAAACTTTCTAGCTTCATTGTTGTCTGTACTCGAATGATCCATTTGGCACAAATCACTTACCCTTGTTGTAAGATGTCAATAAGGCGTAAACCACCGAAGTATTTGGGAAAACAACGGGTTTCCCGAGTGCAACTTTGTGGAATCCTTTACTAGAGGAGGGATTGGCCTAGTGGAAGTCTTTAAGAAGTGTTTCGAGTTTGTGCACATACTTATTGGATGAGACTTAACATGAGGAAAAATGAACATTTATGGCTTCAAGAACTTTAAAATACATCTAGTATGCGCCCGTTAAAGACAATGGCTTGGTGATCCAATATTCCAATTTTTGGGCCTCATGTTACACAACATACTTTGCCAAAGCTTAGCGGTGAGGCAAAATGAATTCCTAAGAATTTGAATATTTCCCTATAATTGAGATGCTTCCAATCATAGGAAGCCAACCAATTATGCACAAGAAGGAAGGATTTTCGTGCATTACGTTTTTGTGCCATTCAATGGAAGATCCATAAGCCAAATAGAAAAAAATCTAGGCCTTTGCGCATGACATGATTAAGGTTGCCTTCCTCTTCAATGAGCACGAGGGAGTCATTAGTGAAGTGGCCACTAAGCAATTGAAAACCATCTCCAGAGGGTAAAACAATGCCCTTGACAAGCCCATGAGGTTGAGTTTGAGCAAACAAGCATCCAAAGCCTTGAGTTGTTAGGACATAAAGAGTAGGCACAAGAGGGTAATCTTTTTGAATTGATTTAAAAACACCAAACAACTCCAAACCCTACTCATTAATGGTGATATGGGTAGAGGCATACGAAAAGATCATATTAATAGATTGAATAAGATTAAAATCGAAACCCAAAGCTTTGAGCATGGCTAAAATGAATGGCCATTCGATTCGGTCATAAGCCTTTTCAAAGTCAATTTTGATGAAGAGGGCTTACTGATTAGATTTGCGAGCCCATTTCATGCCTTCCCACACCACAATGATATTGTCGAGGATATATCACCCTTGGATAAAGCCAATTTGCTCAGGGATGAATTATGACATGGAGGATATGCCAAAGTCGATCGACGAGAGCTTTGGATATGATCTTGTAGGAAACATTTAACGAGTAACGGATGTCAATTGCTAATCAACTTAGGATCTCCAAGTTTAGGGATGAATTTGATATTCCCTTTGTTGATGTGAGGGCCAAGTGTTTGGGTCCATAATCCTTCCATATAAACTTGATGAAGATCCAAACCAATAGTGTCCTAAAGAGACTTGTAGAACTCAAAAGGAAAACCAACATAACTGAGCACCTTGTCATTATCCATCTGCATGGCCGTTTCCTACAAATCCTCAATAGAGAGTAAGCGATCACATGTAATTCTTTGTGTCAGAGAAACTTTACATGACACAATAACCAAACACTATTTCAAGGAAACATTATGCTCAAGCGAGGGGGCTTGGGCTTAGAAAAATTACTTATAGTGATTGAAAAATGCCTTGAGCATGAGCTGGGGATCTGTGAGTTGTGTTCAACCATCACAAATGGCCCTAATGTTTTTGAAGGAATTTTTGGCTTTGAGCATTTATTAGAATCCTTCGACACTTGGTCCCCCACTATGAGCTAATGAAACGAGGCACAAATTTACGCACCCTGAACATTATAGTTGTCGGTGATTTGGATTGTTCTAAGTCTAGCAACCTAGAGTTGTATGGGCTCAAAGAAAGGGTTTCCTCAAACACCACCACCTCCCGGATGAGCGTGAAGGAGGTGACATAATAGGAGTGATGCCTAATGTTGGTCATTTGATGCCCATAAATTCTAAAGAACTTGATAAATCTGAGTCATAACATCAGCCCACCACCAGGTCCAGGTTGGATAACATAGGTGGACAATGGTTATGTAAGTGACGTGGACTAGGAACTAAGTTCCACACCCACTTGATATGATTGAGTGTGGGTCCATGCTCCATTAGGGTCGTATTGAGGAAAAATTGGCCCTTATGACAAAAAGGGTGCTTGGATTTCTAAGTAATGCAAAATATGATGGGAAGGTGGTTAAAAGGACGAAATATGACATCTCGTCCACATGAAGAGAATAAATGTTTTCAAAATAAAAAAATCTTGAGTGGACAACATAGCCCTATTAATTCATTTAAGAACCCAATTTGATCCACATCGAAGATTGAACCAAGTGAACAAGGCCTCAGAGCCGGTCGTCGTAAGGCGTTCATGTCATAAAACCCAAATTTATTACACATAAAGTATCAGCCTCTCTTTCACCAATCACAATTGCATCGGAAGGTACCCACATTTTTCCACCCAATAGGCATAAGGGATTTCATTAGCTATCCATCGTTAATGATTTTCTCTTTTTGTCGCATCATTTGAAGCATAAATGTTGATGATGCCAAAATGATGATTATCAATAGTAAAGAGGGCCCAAATAGCCCCGTTAGTACGATCTGTGCCATGATCCACGAAGAAGGGATGCCATTTTGGGGTAATTAAAGAAATGAAACTCCCACGCCCGCATCATGATTACTAGTAATCATTAGGTTGCGAGCCAAATGGTTTTATAGAGCATTGACAACTGAAAACCTGTCACTTTAACTTCCTGCAAACACAAAACATCTAAGTTCACAAAATTTTGACGGTGTCTCTAACAATATACTTGTGGTTGGAGTCAGTAAGACCCCTCACATTCCATGAAATGCAATTCATGATAAACGCGAGTCAAGGGCCATACCATCGAATCCAGGCCATCTAAGGCATCAAATTGGTTTTGCAAGAATTGAGCATTGTTATGCTTTAGAAATCCTATAATTCCACTTTACTTTGTTTGACATAATAAATATTGTATTCCTCCTCCGTTGACTCCACACCTCGCACGGGACTATGCTCACAACTTGATATGGGATGTCATGAAGGGCTTCGAGTCCATTTGGGAGGGCCCTATGAGTTGGGTGTCAAGAGCAATTGGGATGTAGGAAGTGTTAAGGGGGGTGAAGGAATTTGATGGTTCTTTGAGGACATTGGCCACTTTTGACGTCTTTATAAAATTTAGGAAAAACCACTGGAGAATTTTTAAAAGTTGACTCTGGGGTGGGCCGAGGACCTAAAGTATGGTCCTTAATAGCTGGCTCTTTAGATCCATTGTTAGGTATCACGTTGGCTTAATACATTTTATTCTTGATTTTCCACCCCTACACCCTTCATCTTCCTAGGGTTTAGAGGTCTTGACAATTGATTTGGAGGATGGGCAATTACGTGACACATAAATCAAACAATCTTTGATCTTGTGGTCAAAAGCCCGATAACGAAAGCCAATATTAGGTAGATTGATGTAAAGAACTCATTGTGAGTAGCGTGTATCACCCATTTGAATGTCCACAAACTCTTTTAACTCATGTGAGAGGTCAACCTCAACACAAACATGTTTCTGGGGTCGAACACTACAAAAATGTTGCAGCTCCATGTATACAACTCACGTGATGGAGGAGGCGATTTGATGAAGGAAGTGCATGTAAGGGAGCGGAAAGCGAATGAATTCAACCTAAATGGGAAATTTAAGGGCTGTGAAATCAGAAACAACAGTCTTGTGTCCAAGGGGAGAGAAATAGCAATGAGTTCTAAACATACCAGATCGCATAAGGGTTTAAAATATATGGGGCATGTGAGGGTTAGAGAAATGAAAAAAGCAAGAACCCTTTGGTCATGTTTTGAGCGCTCTCAAGCCTAATGTCATGAGCAGCCAGTGAACTAACTCAATATTTGAGCATGCTTTTAGAAGGGATTCAACCCACAAAATAACCGATAAGGCAAAATTGTTCGAGCCAATGACATACAACATTGAATTCAAAAACATGTAAAACAACATTATAGATATTACCTTATGAAATACTTTGGGGACAAACTTTTGATGATGTTTCGTGGCGACACTATTGTTCGCAACTCCACTAGCTCTAGCCTCAACATCAATAGCCGACTTGAAGTGGAGTGGGCATTATATAGGCGAGCCCACAGGGCGGAAAACCCTCAAACTTAACAAGAAAAGTACTATCCCGAGAACCTAAGGTGACCGAGGAATGACATGCAAGCCAAACCCTCTTTTTATTTTAGACCTTTTTTGTTTTGCATTGAAGCTTCCCTCTCCTCAAATTCCTAACCATACTCATCAATATACCCTAATATATTTAATTATTCATTTAAATCAAAATTATGGTCCTCTCGTGATGAAGTGTGTGATGTGTTTGACCATTCAAAAGCTTTTGATTGAAGATTGATTCCTTTTGCTTTGAGACATTTTAACTTATCATGTACCTATACAACCCAAATAAAAATAAATAATTAGATATAAAACTTGATATCAACAACAATTATAATTATGATAATATTAACGACATGATGAGAGATTCCCATTCGAACAAATGATAAAAATATCTAAATAGTTCTACAAGTTAGAGTAAACTAGAATATGTTGGATCACCATTTTTTTTTGTTTTAGGAAGTCATGTGATCTATTGGTATGGCTTTTGATGCCTTTAATTTTTAATGGGACATATGTTGCTTCACCTCTTACCAATATGTTTATAATAGAATATTCAAACAGATTTCATAATGCCCACACACACACACAAACACAAACACATCTATATACTACACACGTGTGTGTGGAGAGTTAATGTATTACCCGTTATTTTATACATGGAAGTGCACTTTTTAGTGTTATCGCATATGTTAAATTCAAAGTGAACGTAATCATATGATTATACATGAAGTGGGTTTACATGATTTTTTTTTAAGTTTAGTTGTGATCATCTTTAACTAAAAATGTATGTTGTTCCTAGCCAATCTAGATTATGACCAATTAGGACATCTTTAGCCATTAAGAATAATGTTGTATACAATTGAAATTGAAACAAAGGCAAACAAGTATTGTGTTTTTCAAAGCAAAAAGTTACTGATCTAATGAAGCTTAGATTTTGGTTTTTGCCATCACTATGCGAGATAACCAAGTTTGCGTGGACGATTGTCTTTAGGCTTTGGAGTGAGTCACTCTCTTTTTGCGGTGTGGGTATAATAATTTTTCTCATGACATCGACGCCAATGACATACCTATCAAAACCGCCATAGTCGCTTGATGAGCAAACTACGATATTTGTAATGATAAAAATGGGGAGTATAAGTAATGGTGAGCAAAACAACATAGCCATTCATGCACCTCATTGAAATCATTGAGCGTGAGATCAAATCCAAAGAGGAAAAATTATGGGGGTGCAATTTCAACGACATGACTTGGGTCACCATCAACTATACTCTATAAACCTTTGTCTTCTAGAAAAAATAAAGCTTAATACATTTGAATTCCATTAAAAATTCTAATTGTGATGTCCTCTCCTCGGTGCTCACATATCATATTGCATCTTGCAAAATGTATGAGTATCCTCGTTCTTTGAGTCGAGCATTGACATGAGATAAATGAATTTAAGTCCAAAATCATTTAAATCTTTTGCATCCAATTCATTTACTTAGAAAACGAAAAATATTTATCATAGATGTATATAAAAATTATATTTAATTTAGAAGTTGGTATCATAAATGTTAATAGTGTATAAAATATTGTAAAATGTCGAAGATCTTGCTTTTGAACTATAAGTGACAACAATCACAACATTGATAACCAAGTCTACCATGCGTGATGACCCAACACCCATAACATTGACATATATATAAAAATTGAAAAATGGTTGATTTCTTCGGTATCATCAGTAGTGCCCCTAGTGGGCGAGATGACAAGAGACATCCTCGAGATATTTGTCGAAAGGAGGTAGGAGGCTCTAATCACAGTGAGTGCGCGAATCGGCCTAGTGTGATCATGTGGCTTTAGGGCATGCTTCCATACCCCATGTTTTTCAATGAATTATCTTGTATCCTTTTACTTGTTAATATAATATAAGATCCCATTCATAAAAAAAAATGGTTAATTTTTTAATGTAAACATCAATATGACAAGTTGTAAAAATTAAATTTGACGGTTATATATGGTCGTCTGCCCGTCTGACGCGTTTTCGTATTTTCCACTATTTTTAACAGTTCCTTTTTAATTTTTAGGTGTTTAGCATTGCGCGCTTGCCTTGGAAATCCCCTTCAGACGTTGTGGCCGAAACCTGCGCAGAGATTTCAACAACAATAATCATGAAAGAATAAATTTACTTGCGAATACAAACAAACAAAGGAACTTCATTAGCGTTCATTGGAGTCGGTGCGGAGAACATTTTCTTGACGGAAATTTGTTTGTGATCTTTCGAATTCGCGTCAGCTTCCATTTCAGGTGATCCTTACAGTCGTTTAAGATTTTAGGTGTTTTAAATTTTCAAAGAATTTTGGCTGTTTCAGATGCAAAGAAACATAAACTTCATATCACAGGCAGTATGGCCTCTACGTTTATGTTAATTTCGGCGCACATTTTTCATTTTTGCAATATGTTTAATTTTTCTGTCGAGTATGTGACGGGCTTTGCTAATTTCGGCGGACATTCTCTCTTTTCGCGGATAAATTTATTTTTCCTGTCGAGTTTGCCGACTTTGATGCACATTCTTTATTTTAGCAAGTGAATTTATTTTATCTGTCAAGTTTGTGACGAGCTTTGCTGATTTTGGTGCGCATTTTTTATTTTCGCAAGTAATTTTTTTTTCCTGTTGAATTTGTGAGGAGCTTTGCCGTTTATGGCGCACATTCTTTATTTTCAGAAATAACTTAATTTTCCTGTCAAAGTTGTGCTCAGTCTTGCTGATTTTGGCGCATATCCTCGACTTACTCAAATAAATTTATGTTTTCTGCCAAATTTGTGATGAGCTTTGCTGATTTTGACCCACATTCTTGAATTTTACAAATAAATTTGTGATGAGCATTTCTAACGGCAGATCTTTGTTAAAGATCAGGACATTATAAGAGCAACCGCAGGTATTGTTATTATTACCTTAAAAAGGGAGGGAAGAAACTCGTATAAAGAATGGAGCAACATTTGTTGGATGCAGAAGCAAATAGTAACAGATGCACAGAAACTTAAATTTTATAACACGTGAATAGTTCTGTTATAATTGTAACACAAAGGTGTATTTCTAATGGCTCAGGAAGTGATATTTCAAATGTTCCCAGTCATTTTGGGGAATCAAACTTGTGCCAATTAAAATCGGCCTGTTGCAAACAATCCTTTTCTTTTTCAACAGAGCCCGATGATGCCTTCGAAACCAAGGAAATGGAAAATTTACTTCGGCCTGCTCTAATTGTATAAGAAGGGTCTGCATTATGTGTATCAACAGCCAATTTCTATGGCATCTTGTCACATACATGAAGGTCCAGTAGTTATTGTGTGCCCGACAAGCGTGCATCGTACATAGGCAGAGGAATTGGAGCAGTGGCTTCCATAGTGTTATCCTTCTGATATTCAATTCAGTCAAGCTGCAATATGGTACATCAAAGCCTCTCTTATCAAGAGATTGAATTAGAAAAGCTTCAAAGCTTTGAAGATTAGATATTCAATTGTCCCATCTTTGCTAATTTTACAGACACGAGAATGCATGTGAACTGTTTGACACAATGCCCCAATGAAATTTAGATTTGAATCATGGACACCTTCTTGCTTCTGGAGGAAGGGATCATATGTTGTGCATTTGGAACGTTTGGAGTAAAGTTCAAAAGCATGCTCACAATGATTAACAGAAGTACCACTCTGCATCACGTGATGGATCAAGAATCGATTAACAGAGCTTACGGTGGGGTGCAGGTGAGGAGCCTACCATTCCATGTGGTCGGATTGAATTCTTCGTATATTTTGTGCTTATCAATCGGTATTATTCTATTGTAAAGGTGAATAAGTGCTTGATAGAGGTTGTGTTTAATTAATCAGACGTTGCATTGGTTTGTTACAAAAAAATTTCCTTTTCCTTTTTTCAGAAGATCCATCCTGTACAATGTTTTTGGTGGACTCTGATCTTTCTATTGCCAGTTAATCTCATTAAATAGAACAAATGATTATGTGTATTTTCAGGATGTTTCTAATTTTGATCCAAATATACCATTGTTTGTAAAGGGTATTCAGTTATCTACAATTTTAAAACTGTGTAATCTTGTGGGTATTTTCAAAGACAGGTAATCTAGAATGATTAAAGAGATTATGAGGAAATATGAGATGTTAAGCCTGTGGTTTGGTGATGTGGTTGAACAGAGGCTGATGAGGTTGTAAGAAGGCTCAGGGAGCGCAAATCAAGTGCAAAATAGAGAGATCAAGTGAGGAGGCAACACAAGTGACACGGAGTATCACCAATGACCTTAGTCAAGCCTCCTTCAGCTTCCAACCCTCTTGTTTTACCATATTCATGTGAGTATAGATTTGGAAGAATAAGTTTTTTTTTTTCGGTTGGAAAAGAAAAATGTCTAAAAGTATAATAGATTGAAGCATATTACATAGATCCCTCTAAAAGAGATAGAATTAAATTCTATGTTCAATGAATGAATGATGAATTTTTAGAAATTGTGTCCTAGACAACGAGGATCATGTAATTAAATATATGGATGAATTCACTCTCTTTTGGAAAATTGTTTAGTTTATTTGATTTAACAAAAATCTCTGGACAAAATTCTAAAACTTTTGCAATTGTTTCTAATATAGCAGCATTTGGTCAAGCCCCCTATGAAATAATGCACTTAAGCCATTGGATATCAAGATTTTCAGTTGACCGTGTTGAATTTGATCAAATTGTAAGGATTTTAAATAATTTTGGACAAATGTTCTTGATTTTTTTAACAACTTTAAACTAGTATAAAACTGCCATAGAAAATTGTTCGCAGAAATAAAAAGTTGAAAACCATTATTCATTTCCTCTGTTGTGTCTCAAACAGAAGGCTCAGGGAGTGTAGATCAAGTGCAGAAATAGAGAGATCAAGTGAGGAGGAAGCACAAGTGACACGGAGTATCACCAATGACCTTAGTCAAGCCTCCTTCATCTTCCAGCCCTCCTGTTTCGCCATATTCATGTGAGTATAGATTTGGAAGAATAATTTTTTTTCGGTTGGAAAAGAAAAATGTCTAAAAGTATAATAGATTGAAGCATATTATAGAGATCCCTCTAAAAGAGATAGAATTAAATTCTATGTTAAATGAATGAATGTTGAATTTTTAAAAATTGTGTCCTAGACAACGAGGATCATGTAATTAAATATATGGATGAATTCGCTCTCTCTTTTGGAAAATTGTTTAGTTTATTTGATTTAATGAAAATCTCTGACACAATTCTGAAACTTTTGCAATTGTTTCTAATATAGTAGCATTTGGCCAAGCCCCCTATGAAAGAATGCACTAAGCCATTGGATATCAAGATTTTCAGTTGACCGTGCTGAATTTGATCAGATTGTAAGGATTCTAAATAATTTTGGACAAATGTTCTTGATTTTTTTAACAACTTTAAACTAGTAGAAAACTGCCATAGAAATTTGTTTGCAGAAATAAAAAGTTGAAAACCATTATTCATTTCCTCTGTTGTGTCTCAAACAGATGGCAAAGAAGCTCAATGCCTTAGAGCAGCAAAGGCTAGAAGGTATGTTTATGTTGTTCTATAGTTGTTTATCTCATATTAGTATTGGGTAGCAAAGTGATGCATGCTCCTGATCAAAATAATTCAATTTGACAGTTGGTTGAAGAAGAAGAGATTAAGAGGTTAAGAAAGGAGATGATTCTGTGCGCTCAACCCATGCCATTTTTTGATCACCCTTTTATTCCCAGAAGGTATGACTATTTACAGGGCCAAACACTCTTCAAGTCTTTGCATTCTATTGAAGTTAAATTTGTATGCATATTCTTATTTTGTAGTTGGAAAAAGAATTTGTGAAGCTTGCCATTAAATGGTTTTCACTTGAACAGTCTTCTAAGAGTCCAACCATCCCAAAGGAGCCCAGATTCCATGTCCCTCACCACAAAAGGGCCAAATGTATATCATCCACTCCTTTTGAATATTGCAGGATCAACCATTTTTCTCTTACCCCTACAAAAGAATGGTTTCAGACAGATGTTGTAATGCATGTGAGTCTGGGAAGCTTTTTGTTTTTCACAATATTTTCCCTTGTGATGATTGGAATTAAGACCCAAAAGGATATTCGAAATGGCTGGCATCATGGTGGATGGATTGTGAAGATAATTTGTTGGGTTTTACTGGTAGTCTTGATGTTTTTCCTTCCCAATCCTATTATAAGTGTCTATGGTAATTGCCATCCTTCTTATGCCACATTTTCATTCTCAATTTTAGTGAACTGAAGTTGCATTGTGGTTAATTGTTTTTAATCCAATTTACAAATTACATTATAATAATTGTTAGAACTATTTGTCTGAATTGTTAGAATTTCAGTAGTTTCTTGATTCAGTCTTTAGACAAGGTAATTCTTTGCATCGATGTTTTTGGAACTTGGTTATGTGGATTCTAAAATGGGTATGGTCTAAAGAGTTTGTAGATTCCAGATTTAGTGAGCGGGTAGCGAATGGGTGCAATGTGGGCAGGTTGATTTGGGAACTGTGTGGGCTATCATAAATGTTGCATAAAATAGTGGTAGAAAATATCAGAACATTTGTTTATAGAATTGACAGAGGTCAAATAAGAAATGGCCCTTATTTATATGGGTATTAGCAGTTTAATAAATAATGTAAACAATCTAGAGTTTCTTCAAATTGTAAGAATTGCCAATCGGAAAACATAATACTAGATAAGGCCCTAAATATTAAGAATACAAGTAGAGAATATCGGGTCTATTTGAGATACTATTTACACCATTCAAATTAGAAAATTACAAAATGCCAAATGTGTACTTTTGAGAATTGTGATGAACATAGTAGTCTAGAAACAATTTTGAGGATCAAAAACCCACCCAAGACTTACTGTAAGCAGTTTCAAGAAGCCATCCCAATCATTAAAAGAAAAGTAGTATAGGTCATTCTTACCAACATAGAAGAGGGTCAAGAAATTTGTGCAACTGCCAATCCAAGAGAGTATCCAGAGACCTGTGATAACCTGTAAAAATTCAAGGATTAGAAAACCTTTCCTGATGAATATTACTTCTAATATGGTTGAACCAATCCATTCATCATTACACAGTTCAAAAGGGAAGACTCTTACAAGTAATATACAAAATTGGCAATAACACATTTTATGATGATGTATATAACATTTATTGCAACAGTCTGCATTCAATTGTAGGGTAAGCAACTAGATTAAATTAAAATTTCTCACCTCAAATAAAAGGAAAATGCCTATACCGCAACAAAAATTCATGTCTTTTCCCGATGCAACATCGTGCAGCACATCGAATAAGCGATTGATTTCAAATCTTAAGGCTAAAGCCACATTCTGAAAACATTCTCCAGAGAATAGTATCTTTGGAATGTCTATGGGTTGCATGTGCAAGTAGAGCATAAACAGAAAATGCATTCAAAAAATGATTACATTTGTAATCCAAATATGATATATGTTCCTTCTTTTTCCATGTATACATATAATGCAGTTTAGGTTTAAACTTGAAATCTGTTATTTAAACTTTTAACACAGTTTCAAATCATCAACTAGGTTTCAACACAGATGCACAAGCTGCCCCCAAATGGCATGTGAAATAGAAGAATGAGGTTGAAGGATTCTGCAGGCTTGAAATTTTGGTCCTATAGGAACCTTATTGTGACAATAGCCACCAAATCCTGTAGTTGACTCACAATGAGAAAACTGCTCTTCATTACAATCGACTTTACACATGTTCTAGAACAAAAGTCCCTAGAATCATAAACAAATGAAAGAGGCAGTGAATGATCTATTTTATCTTGATCCTTTGCATTCTTGAGCCATGGTGCCAAAATCACACAACAAGTCTTTTGAGCTTAGGGAGGAAGCGGAGACCTGAATATGAAGATCAAAAAATTAAGGAGAAAATAAGGGACGTTCATATACAAATACAAATACAAATTTTGAAACCAGAATTCCATGAAGAGCAGAAATAACCATACAGATTATAGAAAATTTACTAGATTGATAAATTTAAAGATGTTTTTAAGAATTTGGTCAATATGCAAATGCATGCACAAAAGCAGAAGAATGGAAGAGCCTATCCCTCATGCACGTTAGCAGTGGGGATCGGCAAAACTTGAACCTGTGACCTCGAGGTTCAATGCCACGGGTCCAACCACTACACCGTAGCTTTGTTTTTGCAAAATTTTTACCTCCGTGGCATAAGTTGACTTCTCGCAAACGTGTGTGAGAGTTAGGAAAAACACAAAAGAACCACTACGTTAGATTAGCCAATACAAGGCATCATTCAAACAAACATGAGTGAAATTTGAAATTTCCACAAATGAAAAACTCTACCAATAGCATATAAATGGGGCTCAGACATGGATCAAACATGGGTATCATGTAACATGCAATCGACAAAACTTCAAACCTATTGACCATATGTATTTCCCTTATAATGTTACGGTCACAGAGAAATTGGAGGATTTATATATGTCTTCTTAGTTTAGGAGCAAAGTTTTAACAAATACATATTGAAGCATTCAAAAAATGGTTGAAATAATGCTATGTAAGATATTTATTAATTTGATAGTGGAAACCATAAGCATTTGGTAACACATTTACTCAATGTAAACCTATGTATTTTGCGACAAGCTTTCCATGTATTCAAGTGGAATTGTTTTTATAAAATAAGCCAAGGAATCACAGTTTTTGTGTATCTTCTTATTCTATTAAACTGCCTAATAAGTCTCAATATCTGATTTTCTCCATTGGACATGCACATGTTAGTGCATGCATGTTAAATATGTGTATTTATAAGTAATTTTTAGAGTTACACTTTTCAAACACATTTTTCCATCTTGTCATAACTCTTTTTATTAAAAAATATTTAAATGCCTCAACAGCTCTGTATTCCCGATATGCCAAATTTGTTAAGTATATGGTAGCACAAACTGACTAGAAATACAATTTGAAGGAGACAATTCAGCTAAACGAGTAGAACCACTACACCGCAACTTTGTTTTTGCAAAATTTTGACCTCCGTGACATAAGTTGACTTCTCACAAAGCTTTGTAAATTATATCACTTTTTTCATATTGAAATGTTTTAAAGGTTAGACCTCACGTTTGCGCTATTTAAATGAATTGGTTCATCTATATTTCTACACAACCAAAATCAATCACACCCCTTATCAACATCAACTAAAAAAGTAATAACTATCCCTCTAAATCAAATAACATATACCGTTTGGCGTTCACATTGCATTGTACACATGTGATTGCTAGTTATAATTAATAGGCAAGTATTTGTTTAAAAAAGGAAGCAGCTATTTGTTAAAAACGCTTTCAGGTAACACCTTTAGAATTTTTAGGCGATACCCATTCTAGTTTGGCAGAAATGCCATACTGGGGTTCTTTGAGATTTCTCACTAACCTATAATTTTATCAATGAAATGCATGATAAATTTCTAATGCCAGCTCGTTAATTCTTTCTACAGGCCACGCTTTCCTTGATTGGTGCAGGGTTACTGCTAAATTAAAAATTCATTTGGAGGAGGAAGTGCACAACTGGGGTAGAAAATTGCTCCGCAGCAATGTCATTTAGAGGTGGAAGATTTGGAGGTGGAAGGTTCGGAGGTGGTAGGTTCGGAGGAGGCGTCCCTTTCAACCTCCTGTTAGAGATGAAAATGGGAACATCAAGAAGCCTGACCCACCTACTCTGTTTCCGGTAATTATGTATAGTTATCTATATGTTTTGGCATAAAACACGAATTTGCAATTTACAATGCAATTGAATGCAGGTCATAAAAGTATTGCCGCCTGTGCCGGTGATTGCAGGGAAGGATGAAGAACTTGTGTCGAAGAGGAGGAAACTTGATCATTTTTGGGAACTATCGCCCTATTATATTGAAGAACCAAAGAAGAAGACTGGTGGGTTTGATTTCTTTAGGTGGCTTTTAAAAGCTTTTGTCAGATTTCCTTTCTGAAAAAATGTTTTTGTCAGTTCTGATAAAAATTTGATTTTTCTTCTTGCTTTGAAGCACCACCTATTAAGCTTTCGGAGGTGTGACCTACTGAGTTTCTGAATGGTTTAGTGGGCTTTTCCCCCGTTGTTACTTTCTGAGTTTATCCCCATTTAATTTGGATTTTGAGGATTTTAATGCCAAACTAAAATTAAGATTTTTATTCCGAGCAAACATTTTGTTTCTCATGACTAGGGAAAACTTTTAGGACTGATTTTTTTGATTGAAGCAGACAATTGTTTGCAAATGTTTTCATTTTCATGAAATACTTGATAAAAGGAATGGAACCATTCGAACTGGTCCCGAATGGTGCGAGGAGAGGGGATGAAAGGCGCTGTCTACGGTTGACCTAATAATCTATAGCAGAGCCTGACCTGTTCTTCATTTTTCACTAGCATGGAAGTAGTTGCTTAAGAGTAATTCTGTATTTGAGTTAGAGGCTAAATATTACATTTGCTATATTTTTATGCCTGCAATACTTTTCTGCGACTTGCTGCTGTGATACAAAGTGCCAATTATATTTGTAATCTTTAATTCATCTGATTTTGCTATCTGACACCCAACCCTCTATATTTTCAAATTGTATTTGTTTATTTTCGAAGAACAGTATGCAGGTGATAGACATTGACAATTTTCATGTTTCTTTTCCAGTGGGAGTGGCAGCTGAAATAGAACGTTATTCTGATCGGTATAAACCAAATGCTCGCTTAAATCGTCCTCCACTTTCTTCTGTTCTAAAGCTTGCCACAGCTTATTTTCCTGGAGAGATATTGAACCAAGGTATGCATTCTTAGATTTCACCGTGGATTTATGTCTGTTTTACTAATTATTGTTATACGATGTTTCCTTTTTCAGGAGTTTATCCCAGCATATGGATTAAATATAGAGATTTTTTTTTGCTACACTTTCAATCAGTTCCAGAAAAAACACCATTCCTTGCATTTTTATGTTTATACTAGTCATCAATTAAATCAGTTTTCCTTATAAAATATATGACTGCTATAATCAAAAGATTTGCCATGATAAAAAATTGATAGGTCTGAAGCGGGTACGTGCATACAAAGGAACGTCACAATGGACAGTACAAACAGCTGCAGCTGGTAAGTCATCTTTTCATGTCAGACAATGTGTTTTAACGTGTAGTATTGCACAACTGATCTAGAGTTGGTCATTGGTATTTTATTCAAGGGATTTTGCTATGGCTTATGAAGCTAATCAAGTATGTGTACTAGTCATTAAATGCACAGCACGTCTCATCATATAAGCTTTATATTCAAGACCACAAAGAAATGATAAATTATTTGGCTTTCAAGTGGGAATAGTCTTGTACCTGCAAAATGCTTTCCAAATGCGTAACAAATCAAGAAATGAATTTCCAAGAAGGTTCTGGGACTTCTTGAATGCTTTATGAGAATATAAGGCATATTTATAAGGTGTCCCACTACAAGTTTGTTGTAACCGGTTGTAACCACTTCAACCGTTTTGTAACTACATCGTTCATAATAAATAGACGGACACACAATCTCGAATGTGTGCAATCCGCCTTCTCTTTATTTCTTCCTTGTATACGTCTTCTAACAGTGGTATCAAAGCGAGACCAAGTGAGGAAAGAGAGAAGGGTAGAAAATCCGCCACATTAGGGCACGGAATCTGAAGCATAAGGAGAAAAACGAACACATTTTCGTTTTTGATTTTTGACAGAGATCTAGGGCATCTTGAAGGCACAATCGCAGTCACGTTTTTCAAGTCGATTCAAAGAAGAACATAGTCGCAAATATAAGGAGAAAGAAAGACATTTTCGTTTTTGTTTCTTGAAGCAAACAAGTTCATTTTCGTGAAAGCAGAAAACGTATGGTCGCGAATAGTGAATGAAATCAAGGGCACGCTCGTGTTCGTGAAGGCAGAAAATGTAGTCGCGAGTACCAGATTGCAAACACAGTCGTAGGAGTCACGAATCTGGAGCACAAACTAAGTCGCGGAATGGCACGTTTTTCAGAAAAATAACACTATTTTTGAGCACGAAATAAGATGCAAATAGGGTCACTATTCACAAACATTTGAAGGCCATTACAATCAGCCATTACAGTCAGTATTTGAGCCAAAAACAGTCACAAATTTGAGCCAAAAACAGTCACGAATTGCAAGGGCACAAACGTTTTCCACAGACATAAGGCAAGAAAGACGAGAAGAAAAAAAAAAACTACTTGCGCTAGGACACGAAACTATGTAACTGGTATTTTATATTATTTTTATTCATTTTCGAAATTACATAGTTACATTTATTCTATTTTATTAAAATGGAAATGCCCATAGAAAAATATTCAGTCTAAATTTTCATACATGGAGTGAAAATACAAATGCAACTTATGAATAAAAATTTGTGGGCCACCTACTAATGCATCAAAATTGATAGAGTGGCAAAGCAAAGATAATAGATCGAAAGCTATTATTGGCCTTGTTCTCTGCGACTACGAACTTCATCATGTAGACCTAGACAAATCATCGAAGGAAATTTGGGACACTCTAAATAAATTGTTTGGAGTGAAAGTAGTCAATGTCAAATTTTCCTTAAAACTTCAATTATATAGGTTCAAAATGGATGGAGGAGTCTCTATGTCAAGCCACATCAATAATCTGAGGTCCCTTATCAGACAACTAGCAAAAAGTCAAAGCTGCGATTGAGGATGAGGATGCCAAATCTATCCTATTAAATATTCTGTCTTCAAAATACAACAATGTAGTTTTTACCCTTAGTCAAATTCAATCTCAATCTCTGGATGATATGATTGCAGCTCTTCTACTTGAAGAAAAATGAACTTTAGAAGATGCAGAAGGTCATTCTCAAAAAGAAAGTGCATTCTATTCTAGAACTAGAAACTCTTGTAGAAGATCAGATAAAGATAACCGGGAGATTGAATGTCATTATTGTAAGAAAAGAGGTCACACAACATGGGATTGTCGTGTTCGAGCCAATGATGTGCTCAAGGGTAAAGTCATATCAAATACAACCAATATAGCCATGGTCAAGAAGACCCACTGATGCGTAAGATAGTGATGACAAAGACAAATACGCAATATAAAGTTGCTGTTAATTTTGATGGCAAGGCAAGAAAGGATACAGGGTAGATGAAGCTCGATATGGATGGTTGCTTAGATAGTTCAGTAGACTGTGGATCTTGGGAATTATACCCTCACGAGGGTCATGAGACAACTTGATGGAGCTTGTAGATGGCTCAGTATGGATGGTTGTCTAATAATTCGGGGATCTGTGATTCGGGAGTACGGGGAGGTGGAATCGAAACTCGAGAATTCAGCTGGGAGCTACACCTTTATACGAAGGTCACAAAGCAGCTTGATGGAGCCCTACCTTATCATAGCATTGCTTTCAAAGTGAAAGTGTCTGAAGATTGCGTAGTTCGATTTGTGCTAGTTTTGTTAGATTGTTTGTTTTTGCTTTATGTAGAATAAGCCTTAAGGGGGTATGAGAATATAAGGCATATTTATAAGGTGTCCAACTACAAGTTTGTTGTAACCGGTTGTAACCATTTCAACCGTTTTGTAACTACATCGTTCATAATAAATAGACGGACACACAATCTTGAATGTGTGCAATCCGCCTTCTCTTTATTTCTTCCTCAGTATACTTCTTCTAACATGCTTCATGGTCTCACCCCGTGACTATTTTATATTAAAAGATGAGTAATTGTTGAATAACTAGCAATGCACCCCAAGCTACAATGTTCACGCCAATAGGGAATCATAGTGAAAGGCTAAACAATATTTGTATATTCTCCAATCCCCATTTTAACATTTGTACATAAAGCCAAAATGCCCATATTTTCAAGAGACTACATTGAGAAAGCAAGTTTACCAATTTTCTAACTCAATTAATATTTGAAGGTTGTAAGAAGGAAGTGATTTCTTGGAAATTAAGGATGTAAGTTTCAGGAAACTATGGGATGCAAACGGATAGCCAAAACCACTAGAGAATAAAATACCTGTTAGTCAATGAAGGGGTTTATGTAGGAAGCATCAAGAAAACTTGTGTTGAAACCATCAAAAATTGAGATGCCATTCTCTCAACATATACCTTGCCCATACAACTTGTGAGAAACATAAAAAAACTTGTGATGCCATTCTCTCAACATATACCTTGCCCATACACTTGTGAGAAACATAAAAAAATTGTGATATCGTGTTTCTCATCTACCTTGCATGACACAAAAGGTTTTGGTTTCTCGATAAAAATCATCAAAAGATTGTGACACAAAGTGCTCGAACATCTATGTTGATTTACTAAAATGCATCGATCGAGAGGCAAAGAAATGAAGCATCAAGAGAAACAAAAATACAATAGATTTAACTACAAAGCGAGACATCTACCACCATTACCACCATACAAAAATAATGCATAGCTTGCATAAAGAATATCTATGGGGAGATCACAAAGATGGAAATGATCCCTGTAGTGTTCATTTAACATCAATATAGGCGACCCATGCTTTATACCCTATGTTGCCGTAGAAACGGAAACGGAAACACAAACGGTGCGAAACGCGAAACGCGTGCAATTTTCAAAAAACCTTGGATACGAAACGTCGACGGAAACGTCCGTACAATATATTAAAAAAAAATAAAATATATATATATATATATATATATATATATATATATGCATAGTACTCATTTTATAATTGTAGACCATAAGAGATAATTGATAAAGCACTCAAAATATTTTGAATTCATTGAAATTTGAACTTCTAAGTTCTAAAGAGTCATCATCCAACATGGTTACAATTTCAATGATTCACATATACATAATAATAATCTAGATTCTAGAATATATCATCTAGATTTCCTCATAGTCATAATCATCTCCATGAACACCACTAAAGACCGACATTTCCACTTCCACTAGCTCCACTCTCCCTCCCTTCGCAAAAGATCCCGATTCTTCTTCATCAATACCAAGCAAAGTGAAAGTTGGCTAAGAGTTCAGTGCAGAAGCATCAAAGTCGCTAGTCTCAGGATCAATATCCCAAAGTTTGTTGGGACCTCTAACATAGGCTTCACTCTTGTGTGATAGAATGCGCAAATGAATGCACATACACTAAATCCTCGGCCTTCTTGGATGCTAACTTGTTCCGTTTTTGGGTGAGTGGATGAAGGAATATGTACTCCAATTCCGTTCTCACGAGGAATCATGAGCCACCTCCTTACAAAAAAAGAAGTTAGAAATTTTCAATTAGTAATACTATAGTATTAATTTACTAAGTACGAACATACATTTTTAATTAATAAACAAACTTTTGATTTCATTTTAATATTTGATACCTGTGAAAGGATTTTAATGGCAACAGGTCGCAGCCACTTGGCATCATGGCCATGTGCACACCACCACATGCATGGGGTCATCTTGTACCTGTCAAGTGTTGCATCTATTTCACCCATGCTACTATTAGATGAAGAGACAAAGAGCGTCATTTCACAACGGACTATACTAGTTACATCTGGATCAGGAAAAAGCCTCCGGAATGCTGCCTTAGCTCCACTTGCAACTTCATGGTCATCATATGGTTTTTGCCTACCAGGTAGTGCAAGTATTTCACTACTATAAAATTTGGGATTCAGGGCATAGGCTAGGAGATGCAATGGGGTGGTCATTTTATTCCACCTTCTCATGATCACGTTCTTAACTTCACTGTAGAATTTTTCTTCAGGATCCTGCTCTTTTTGTTGTATGATGTCTCTAATTTTTTCAAGCATAGAGTCAATGCCATCATAGATCTCCCCTATGCAAGCATTATCCGTGTCTGCATATCTAATCATAGATAAAATAGGCTCAGTAAAACTAAGCAAGTATGCAACCTTTGCCCACCAAATATCATCAAGTATCACTGATTTTATTTTGATGGCTCTTTCTGTGTTTGATTGCCTCCACACGACCAAACATCATCAATCACCATAAGCCTTAAGGCTTGCTTTACCTTCACAAGTCATCTCAAGACGAGCGTGTGAGAGGCAAATCTTGTTTCAGCAACCTATTAAAATAAATTAAAGCAAGTTAATTAAAAAAAAATTAAAAGGAATTCAATTGATGATTTGATATTTCATAAAAAGTTAGCAAATAAAAATTAGAAACTAGGAAATTGTTTGGTTACCTTCAGCAACTCCAATGTCGAGAATCTCCTAAAGATAGCCTGGGACATATGATGATTTGTGATAAACATTTGGATCTCATTTGCCTCTGTATAAACTTCCTCAATCCATGGTATTTTTCCAATCTTCTGCAGCATCAAATTCAAGGAGTGTACTGCACAAGGTGTCCAAAAAATGTGCTCATATCTCCCCTCAATCAGCCTGCCGCTTCTACAATTTTTGGCATTGTTCGTGATGACTTGGACAACGTTTGCAGGCCCACTCGACTCAATAGCCTCAATCAAAATATTAGCAATAAATTGAGCATCTTTCACTTCACCCTCACAATCAACAACCCTTAAGAACATTGCCCCTTTAGGGCACACTGCAACAATGTTGATTAGGGGTCTATTTCGGGCATCTTTCCATCCATCTGAAATGATAGATACCCCTGAGTCCTTCCATGAGTCCCTAATTGGCTGCAAAGAAGTATGTACATGGGCCACTTCTTTCGCCAACAATGTGGTTCTGACCTTCTCATAACTAGGGCTTTTATACCCTTTTGGTGCATCATTAATACCTCTCACCATTTGTTGCCAATAAGGTGAGCGCAACACATTGAAGGGCAGCCCACATGCATAAATGCATCGAGCAACCAACTCATCAGCAACATCCCTTTTCTCATTTGCAAATGCCTGCTCTAATGGGCCTTTGGAAATTCTCTTTCGTGACAAAGTCTCTCCCTCTGTTGGAGTTTCAACTGCAACTTGGATAAAAGGATGGCTTGATGGGTTGGGTGGTTTTTGTGAACCCCTATTTTGCGCAAAGGAGCTGTTTTAAATCTAGCTCTTGAAGCTTCCATATCAACGCCCCTCTTGCTTTTCATATATGCCAATATATGTTTATGTTCAACCTTGTTACATTTTCTAATCCCTGCCTCGATTTCCCCATTAAATGAGCTTTGAGTCGGGTATAAGAGGATTTGTATCAGATATATGCAATGATTGCATACCCAAACTCGAGAGCCACCGCCAACAAGGTTCTCCACAATTTGCACATGTCTCCAAAGAGGAGCTCTAGGATCCACACCCCCACTTTGGCTTTCTTCCCCTTCCCCATGCCCTCCCACTGAAGCTGAACTAGATGCCATTGAATCAAACCTTCATTGAAAAATAAAAACATAAACTTAGATAACAATAAATTATTAAATAGAACCACACCCTACATATCCTATTCTGCTTTTGATCACCAAGTTCACCGTTTAGGCGCGAGGTGAGAGCATACACAGAGTTCGGATTTTTTAATTTAAAAAAACAAAATAAACTTTTTTAAAAAACAAAAAAGAATTAAATTTAAAAACCCTACACATCCTATTCTGCTTTTGATCACCAAGGTCACCGTTCAGGCGCGAGGTGAGAGCATACACAGAGTTCGGATTTTTTAATTTAAAAAAACAAAATAAACTTTTTTAAAAAAACAAAAAAGAATTAAATTTAAAAACCCTACACATCCTATTCTCGCTTTTGATCACCAAGGTCACCGAGCGCGGTGAGAGCATACAGAGTTCGGATTTTTTAATTTAAAAAAACAAAATAAACTTTTTTAAAAAACCAAAAAAGAATTAAATTTAAAAACCCTACACATCCTATTCTGCTTTTGATCACCAAGGTCACCGTATAGGTGCGAGGTGAGAGCATACACAGAGTTTGGATGATATTTATAATTTAAAAAAAGAATATATGTTTTTTATTTTAACACGCAAAGAAAATGTTACATTTTTTTATTTTTTTAAGCATAGAGTTTTAAAATTACTAAATTAAATATACATATTGACATCATGATCAATGATCACGAATGATGTGTGCATAATGCACACATCATTCGTGATCATTGATCACATTAACATTTTCTTTAGCCAAATAAAAAAAAAACTTGAAAAATACCTGGTTTTTCCTCCTTGAAGTCAATCCCACCTTCCAAATCTGATTCGAAATTCCTCCTTGAAGCTGCTCCTTGATGTCTCTTTGCTCTTAACAATGCTAAACTCCTCCTTGGTAAGCTGCTCCTTGATGTCTCTTTGCTTTTCACAATGCTAAATGTTAGTTTACTAAAACCGTATTCAAAGAAGAGAGAGTGTGATTTAGAATGGACCCAAGAGGTCATTATATAACTTTTTGAAGTGTGTTTAGCACCCAAGAGGTTTCAAGGCATTTAATGCAAAGTATTTTTACCTTTTTGAACCGTATTTTCGTTTTTTAAAGCGCTTTACGTACCTTGTTTTTAAAGCTGTAAACGCTTTTTCCGAGGCGCTTGAAGCGAAACGTTTCCGAAGCGCTTCAGCGTTTCGCGTTTCCCCCTCGGCGTTTACGAAATGTTTAGGCGGCACAGACCATACCACCTTTCGGTAATGTAGTTTATACCCAACAACCTTGCCATTTTGAAATACAAGGTGGCTATTATCCTATTGGGCACCATAGAAGATTTGAAAACCGCCCACTTCTTCATTCAACCAATTTTTTCACTTTCCCATACTTACAATAGCTTATATCTAGAGATTGTTAGACTTGGGAATGAAAGCTTAAGATGTCCAGAATGCAAAACTTGTTAATAATACATGCAGTAAAGAGAAGGTTGAACTTGAAAGGGAGGTTAACGAAAGGTCTCTAATCAAAATTTCACAACCAAACATCCATTTTTTCAAGATAGATTGATAGGGATTTTAATAATGTCCATGAAGCCAAAATAGTCTAGGTTCAATACAATATATTAAAAATAGGTGAAAACAAAATAAACATATACTAAAAGAATAGAACCCAAACAAACACACATCAATAAAGAATAAAATTCAAACAAATATGTCCATAAATATGCTTATTTTATCTTGTAAGTGGTCAAGCATTATTTTCATATAAATTTGTATAGTATTATATACCAATTCTAGATGTCCCTAGCACACTCGGGATGTTTGAATATCGATGGTCATTCAAATAGTTGTAGATGGTATACTTCTCCCTTGCCCATTTCGGACTCTACTGCATTCCATCCAAGTCATCAAACTCGTCATCCCATCACCTTTTGCTGAGTGTTGGACACTATGAATAGGTTGTAGATGCCTCACATCTATCAATGTGGATGTTAGGAACCCGTGTCCTAACCTTCTCTTTGCATTATTAGTGTATTAGTCACTATGGACGCATATGCTTTGTAAGTCATCCCTTGAGCATATTTGAATTATCCCACATACATGGGAAGTAGTAGTTGTTAGAATAGACTTAGTATATAAGTAAGTGTTGAGGCCCAATGAAGGCATCCACGAATATTATTGTATTGAGCTTGCTCAAAGGAGGTTGCCCCCTCGAAGTGGCCTCGTGATCTAAAGGTTATTTGAGTTATTTCCCAAAGTTCATTTCATTGTTCATTTATTTTTCAGTAGTTCGTAAATCTATGTAGAAGGATCCTCTCATCTGGTATCGAGCACTTTCTTGGCCTTGCGGGTAGATTTTAGAGTTTCTTTTTTCCAGCGGGCTTTCCACGAGTACCGTGCCATTCACGAAAATATTTTCCGTGCCTCTGTTTCTACATATTTATTGCAGGTTCGGATAAGGGTAAATACCCATCCACATAATTGTGGAAGTACTTGGGCATAAGCCCTAAAACTCATTGTGAGGAGTACCATAAGAATCCCAAAGTAGTTGGCCCATTGAGAGGACTTGCCAACGAAAAGGGCAATAGCCCATTGTGATTGACTAGTTTCCACTTGTGAGGTAAACCTAGAGCTGTCCGTGGTAACGGCCCCGTCCTGGTTGATTAAGGGGTAAGTTCGTGACCAAAATTTTTTTGGTGAGCGGTACTCATTCGGATAGCGTTGGTGGCTAGAGGAATTTTAAAATCCTTAGGCAACCTAACCGATCGAGGCCCATATCCAACATAAAAGTCCAAAGGGCAAACAACAAAACAATCACAGCTTGAGAATAGTTGGTAATCACATTCTGAGATAAGTCGTGGCAAGAACAACAAAGCAAATCACAATTTTCAGAAATTAAAAAAAAGAAAAAAATTCAATTTTTTTGCCATCTTTCCTTTTATAGTTCCATTGACTCAAACTTTCTTGGAACACATGAAATTCCATTTTGCACATTTCTTTCCTTGAGAGTCCATATCCAAATTCCACTTATTAGTCAAAAATCTCAATTTTTGATTTTTTAGGATTTTGCCATAAATTTAGTTTTTCCCCAATTGCTTCAAAATTTTCCCACAATGTTCCTCTTTGTTTTCTACTCATGTCCCTCTTGGACAAATTTCCCAGTTTTTTCCATTACGGTTCCAAAAATTGCCCTTACCTTTGTCAATCCTAACCAAGAGGTGCCAAAAACAAGTAAAAGTACATTTACCCCTTCCGATTGAGCTCACATTAAAATTTTCCCTTATTGATCGTGTCTTAGAACACGTTTTTCTATCCTCTCATAAAAAAAACACTTGTTATGGTAGCCACCTGTGCAAACACAAAGATCATGGAGGAAGAAATCGCAACATTGAAGTCCCAGGTCACTGAGTTAACCGATATGATGCGTGGACTGAACCAGCAGAATAGCCTTTTGCTCAACAAATTGCAGAAAGAGTCTTCTTCAGAGAATAGCTTCTCTTCTCCCAACACATCCCGTGGGCCCAAGCTAGACTTTCCAAGGTTCAATGGTACCGATCCTATAGGATGGATATATTGAGCCAATCAATTCAACCTTCACAATACTTATTTTGTAAACCAAGTCCCAATTGTTTCCTTCCACTTGGAACAAGAAACACTTCAATGGTACCATTGGTATCTCAAATTGAATGATGAACCAAATTGGACAACCTTTTCATCCTTACTTCTGGGCAGGTTTGGTCCCTCAGCATTCGAGGAATTTACAAGAGCTCTCGTCAAACTCCTAGAATTTTTGATATTGGTGTGGTCAAATTAGAATGTTTCAACAACAAGCCTATTAAAGATGTTGTTATTGTCTTGAAACTAAAGCTTTTTTGAGCAAGGACGAAGAATTTTAATATATTACAGATAGGCCCCACACTTAGAGAAATAAATGAGGCAACAAAACAAGGGCATGATATAAAGATTGACAAAGTCAATTTTCTACAAAGGCACGAAAGGATGTTTGATGTGGTCAAAATGAAAAGATTGCGATTCAAAGGAGCATAGAAGGAATTATGACTCAAAATCAGTTGTTTTTGGGCCATGCAACCCCAAATGATTTCTAATCACCACCAACAATTGTTTTGGCCATGCAACATCACATGATCTCGTCCTTCCCTCTCTCTGTTCTACTTGCTCCCATTCCAACCTCTATTTGATGTCCCAACACATTCTTATATGAGCTTCAAGCTACTCGATCTTCCCAACCTGTTCAATCTCCTCCACTTTTGACCATTGTTGAAACACTCCCTACTGCTGTACAATCTCCCATACTTGATTGATGTGAGAGCCCATACAACCTGCATTGGCACTGTAATGACCTGCCCCATTGAAGGACCCCATGTCATACGACTTGCATCAAATCTGATCGATCCCACTGCCACAACAACTAAATCAATCAACTTTGTTGGCTTTTCCAACCAAAACACCTATATAATGCCCATTTAGATCTTTTTATCAGTTACAACAACAGAGAGAAAAATTGTTGAGCAAACAAGTTTGGAAGGCAATAGAGATTTCATGGTAGAAGATTTTTTTTTTTTATTACTAGAAGAACAAGAGGGTTTGCCAATCAGTAATTCAGCCCCTACGTCCGCAAATAAAGCACATATAGGATTTGGTCAAGGTAGTAAAATCCAAGGACCTCAACGAAGCTCTAGCAATAGTCAACATGTGGGATTTAGTAATTATTCTTTCATAAGCAATGGTGAATTAATTTAGCTAGAATGATAGACAGGGATACAAACCCTCCGCCTCCTCTAGGTGCAATATAAACCACACCAAGGCCGAAAATGCTTTGCAAATTGCATCTGATAAATTTGGTATAATTAGAGAAATTCTTACAAATGCCAGAACTAGTTTTAGATAAAATCCTACAAATGCCCTATATCAGCGCCATGGACTGTGATCCTTATTTGGTGAGCATGGTGTCAAGATACAACAAGGACAGTTGGTGTTCCACTGCTTCATTTAGAGACAAGTAGTTGAAAATCACATACACTCCTCTTGATTTCACTTGATTTTTTGTGATAACCTCCCATGGGTTGGCCATTAGCAAGGCTACCAATCCTCATTTAACTACTGCAAAAGACCTCGTTGTCCAAAACATGTACAAAAAGACTTGAAGGATGAGATTCATAACACATGGGAAAAAGGGCATATAGAAGAATTAAAAAAATATTTGGCAAATAAAGAGTGGTGGTGTGTTTTAGATGTGATACAGTGCCGCTTATTAGCAACGTTGAGGCACTAGACATTGTCGGATGGATGACATAATACATGCTGGGGCTACACAGAGGTGAGATATATAATCAGGCTGAACTATTGTCGGGAAGGCATCATGAATTCCTATGTTTGTCATGTAAGGAGTTCTACATGACCCAACACACCATTCGCTTATTCCTGGATGCCATGTTTACATAGGTCTACATGGGGAAAAATTATATGGTGATAATTCGTATGACCCAGCTTGGCCTTTGGTGTTCCATTGGAAACATCTGGGTACCCCCTTGAAAGAACATACCAAGCTCAAAGCTTCAACAAAGAAGCGAAAAATAACTTTGGAACAACATGCCTTGGAGGAAGAAGAAGATGCGTCTGAAACTGATAATTAGAATGAAGTGGAAGGACATACAAAAGGGCTCTACCTTTCGAACTATTCTGAGTTGCTCTCCTAGGAGCACATTGCTGACATTCACGCAAAAAATGATGGCCTTCAGACAGAAGATGAGCAACAGTTCGAAAAATGGTTGCATGACTTCAGAGGACCGTTGGATATGGAAGTAGAAATTCTAGTGAGCCCATTGCAGCCATTAAGCCCTGTTCAGCCCCAGGAGTCCATCAGGGCAACACTAAAAGAGAATAGGTAGAGACAAAGGTACAATCATCAGGACCATTTGACTCAAAGGTAGGAACCATGCATTCCCAGGCTCGGGATGGGATTATCCTCACAGTGTTCCCCAGCCCAGACGATGGCAATCCCTATGAAGTCTTATTTCAATTCCTACATACTTCACGACCCATGACAAAGTCTATCCCTATGAATTCTATCCAGGGCATCTCATGGGTAGTAAAACACTTAGGTGAGTGGTCCGGTACAGGTGAGGATGATACACTCATATTCAGAAATTTTTACTGGAGGACTATTACACAGAGTTTGCATGAATATATATGAGCCAGGGGTGGACTGGTGAGGATCTTCCTGAGATGCATGAGTAGTGGATTCCCACACAAGTTGCTCATATTATCACCTGTATTGCTCAAAATGTTCTTAATTTGTTATGAGGTGTAGAGAGTTCCTACAAGTACCAATACTTGCTGCTTTAGGCTTCCACGTGCAATCAACAACAATTGCAAGGCAAAAAGATGGTATGAGCAATGAAGTGGGAGCCCCACGGCAAGAGAAAGTGGATTAACATGGTTGGTTTCAGTTTCAGCTATACAAGCAAACACAACTCACATAGGCACAAAGTCCGAGGCTGTCAGAATGTGTGCAAGAACTACGAAAGATGAAAGCCAAGCATGAGCTGCATGAAATACAAACCAAATTACAACTAGTAGAATAGGTGGTCCTCAATGGTAAAAGTAGGATGCAAGAAGCGGTACATATGGTGAAGTGTTTATGGGAGCTTGAGTTTGCAGGTGCCAAACATCTTCAGCAATGGACATCTGAAGTCCATGCTTTGAAAATTGAGTTACATCAATCACATCAATCACATCAATCAAAGGCTGCTCCCTCGAGCTCTCCAAAGGGGCCATCCCACACCGCATCGTCTAGGGACTCTTCCTCTTCCCCTTATCTTGCTTCTTCTTCTTGAGCTGTTTTCATTGAAAGGGGCTCTTGACTGATTTGGGGGCGGGGGGTTGATGTAGATGGTTAAATGGTTAATTATAGAGAAATGCAAAATACAAAGAGGTATAAAAACACCTATTATTTTTGGGTGTTCTGGGTCATAAGAGAACCTCCCAACTTCTCGTGGGAACAAATGTCATTCGACTCTTCACATTCTAACTTGAATCACTTCATATTCTATTTTGAGACTGATCGCTCCTCCTCATAACAGAATACGAAGGCATGGGAACCTGGATGTAAAAGGGGAGAAGGAATTGTAGTGAATTGTGAACAAAGGGTCTAGTAGCTTCTCATATGTTGTCAGAGATTGCTACCATTTTGTAGTATGCATAATAGAGAGAATAGCTCCACATTTCTTCTCAGAGATTGCTTACCTTCTATTTGCAATGGCACAAGAGAAATAACTCACTCTTTTCTCAGAGACAACAATGTATACCTCCCATATCAATAAAACCATCATTATTTTGTTCAAATTCTGTCTCTCTGTGTATATCTTATCTTCATTCATTCATGGTTTGTTTTGGCACAATATATTATTTTATGATACAGTTTTTGTAATATTATTTTGTAATTCAGAAATGCAAAATACAAAGAGGTATAAAAACACCTATTATTTTAGAGAGTTCTGAGTCATAAGAAAACCTCTCAACTTCTTGTTGGAACAAATGTCACGCGACTCTTCACATTCTAAGTTGAATCACTTCATATTCTATTTCGAGACTGCTCGTTTCCTGCTAAAAATAGATACAAAGACATGGGAACCTGGATGTAAAAGGGGAGAAGGAATTGTAGAGAATTGTGAACAAAGGGTCTAGGAGCTTCTCATATGATGTCAGAGATTGCTACCATTTTGTAGTATGGATAATAGAGAGAATAGCTCCACTTTTCTTCTCAGAGATTGCTTACCTTCTATTTGCAATGTCACTAGAGAAATAGCTCACGCTTTTCTCAGAGACAACAATAAATACCTCCCATATCAATGAAACACTGCATTATTGTGTTCAGATTCCATCTTTCCGAGTATATCTTATTTTCATTCATTCATGGTTCGTTTTGGCACAATATGTTATTTTATGGTATGATTTTGTAATATTATTTTAAGCTGCAATTGTCATTATAAAAATTACTTCCGTCTATGACTTTATAACACATAAATTTCCAAAAATACATATTGAAGGGTATTCCAGATTAATAATTGAGCTGATAAAAATATAACATAACTTGAAATGGCTACCAGAATGGATTGGGGAATATTCAGCCTATAAAGATCAAGTAGAGAATGCTGAATGTTATGGGATTGTCTGGAGAATATGCAGGATCCTTAGAAAATACATAGGTAGAGGCACTGTAATAATGTGTCAGATCATCTTGCAAATGAAGCTTTTACCCTATGCAAAGAGGTTCATCATCAAGTATATGGAGAAATTAATAGCATTTAAGGAAGGATCAGGAACATGGTTGACTTGGCAGAAACCACCCCACCTCACTATAACAATGAACGATGAAAATCACTATTTATGGACTCTAGTTCACAATGGTCAGCACCAAGTCCGGATTGGCTGCATGGTTTATGATTATCATCCTCAGTTCTATGATTCATATCCGGCCATCTTTGTAATCTTGTGATAATGACATGAATACAAAAGGAGAATGCACCTTGTGCCAATTCACAACTCGTTTTCCAGTGGGGATTTGGATTTTTTTCATATTATAATAAAACCATACGGCTCTCTAGGAGTCTATGTCCAAAACTAGCTTTCATCCTCTTCTATATCGATTTCCTCTCTGCATGCTTTTGACGTGTTCTCCTCCTCTAAGTCTCTATCTGGTTTTCCATACTTTTGTCGCACATTTTAACACTTTACAAAGAATTGTTAATAATTTCTTGTATTTAGTCCCCCAACCTCTATTCATAATCCCTTTGTCTATTCTATGAATTTCAGCATGATTATACTCCTCCTATTCTAAATGTTTTGTTTATAAGTTCCTTCACCAAGCATGATTTACCTTCTGTTTTCAATCCCATCCCATTCCCTCCTCAAACACGACTTTAGTCCCCTACCTCAAGGATCACGACCCTGTCAATTTTAATGTATTTGACATTTCTATTCCCACTAAAATACTTTCAACTTTTACTTTAGACCTGTCCATCACTTCCCGCTTGCTTAAAAGATATAAATGCCTTCCCACATGATTATGGAATGATGGATAAACAGCCACAGTGACAAGTTTCATTCATGACTGCAACCAGAGGGAGGTAATATCACTGCTCATGTCATTCTCTGTCACCGGTGGCTCTCGGGTATGGTTTTCTTTACAATTGTTGCATAATGTATGTCCTAACTCAATGCCCTTAGCAAGGCTAGGACGCCCTACCACTTATCCTAAGCAGCCTACAAGGGTTTTTTTGTAGCTGACTTGCAGGTTCCAACACTACATGTTTATAACAATGCCCTGCTTGCTACTTCTAGGAATGATACTCCCATGCACTATCACATTATTTCCGTTAGTTGACATTTTAGCCCATATGGGATTGGCAATAAGGACTTTGTAAGTAGTCATAGTCACAGAGATAGGATCCCCCAGTAGACACTCAGTCAATAGTTCAATATGAACCTCAGTGAAATATGGGATTTAATGAATTCTGCTTGAATGAATGAATGCATGTATTTCCCTGGTCAAAGGCATTAATAGCCCTGAGGATTTTCTCAAGCTGACAGTAACTAAGATAGGGAACCATGATGCCCAATCTCCAGTCTTTGGGGGAATGCCTTGTTCAGATAAATTTCTATGCTGTCAAAAAAAAATGATTGTATGCGGCAGTTGATGAAGAAAAATAAATATCAGCAACATAGACTTAAAACAAATGAAAAGCTTATGATGTATGATCTTATCAAGAGATTGGTAACTGATGCCACATAGGAGAATTTGAGTACTGTATTTCAGTAAAGAGGCAAGGCACCTGTATGGATAACTATACCATGCAACCGCAGGCCAATCATTGATGTGTTCTAGTGTATGAACCAACAACAAGGCAGAATGCTCCTGCAAACTGGTACTATGCAGAATCCATGCAGATTGGGAACGCTATGGATGCTATCCAAAATGGCCACTTGAAGAGCCGTAATTTATCTATAAGGATTTTATGAGGGATACAAACTCATATTGCAAAACTTTATCCCATCCCATTTTGCAAACCTTTATCCATATACTATACAAGTGCTGATAATAGGTGTCATATAAGTGAACTGTGAACATGTATGTGTGTCTTTGTAATATGCACATATATGGGTACTTAAATGTAATATCATGGCATAAGTAATCTCATAGAAGGTCTTTGTTAGGTCTTGTGTAGAAATGCAGCAGGATCAGCTCGTAAATTTGATTGGCAAAATCTCTTGTTACTAGCAACATGATAATCCACTCTTTTGCCTTGAAGTGGTTTGTCTTTTGATGTATCATCTTTTTCCTTAATATAATAGAATTTGAACTTTTTTGATGTATATTCTCTGGTTAATGTAAAGCACGATATGTTTAAATTGTTCTTAAAGCCTTATCTGATTGGCATTTGATATATGTTTGTTCTTTGGGAGAACAAAGGTGGTTTAAATTTGTCAATGAATAAATAAGAAACACCCCTTGGGAGTTTGAATGTTAATGATAAAAACGAAAGACATGATTTCAGTACAATTTGAAATGTGTGCTGGTCATGCTTGTGCGTCAGAGTTTGTGGGAGGGTTTGACTTTGTAATGCTAATTTTCTTTTGGCTGTTGCAAAATATGAAGCCTTTCAGAAAATAAATAATGGATGCTTGAAGATAGAAAGAAAGATACAATGCCTCGGTTTTAATCTCATTTGTTTCATATTCATTATTCTCATGTCCATTCATATCTGATCCTTACATTTGACCATTGATTTGTTATACAATTTTCACCCATCAACCTTTATTTCACATCCGATTTTTTCATGGTTGCTTTTAATTGAGCTTGTCATCTTTCTCGTACCTTTTTTCCATTCAATGGTGGGTTTTTCACATGCGATCTTTTTATGGCTTCTTTTAATTGAGCTTGTCATCTTTATTTAACTATTTCCCATTAAACCTTTGGTCAACTTTCTTAATAATGATGATAGTGATGAGCCAATGGGGTTTGGGTGGATCGGTTAAGACAAACGGTTGTGTCCGGATCCACCCAGGTTCAAATCCGTAGGGCACGATCCCTTCGGGGTGGTTTATTGGTGGTGGCGGGTGTTGCATCACCGGTGGTTATGGTTGGTGGTTATTCTTGGTGGTGGCGGACTTTGCATCATTGGCATTGGCGTTCATGGTGGCTGGTGGCTCTAAAAACGGCGGTGGCGGAAAAATTGCATCGTTGGTGCGGGCTCAATGGTTGCGGTTTGTGATGGATTAATTGTAATATCTTGTCTAAGGACGTTGTTAAGGGAGGGGACCAAGAACCCCCAGTTCTAAGCTCCAGTCAAAAGCGTTAAACTATCTAAAAAATGATGATAATGATGAATTTTGATGTCTTCTAGACCAAATCAATCAGAAACCTACTATTTAAACATCCCTCATCCTATTCAACATGAGTGTTCAAACATCACCACCTCTATCTCCCTGTTCCTTGGAGTGGTTTGTAGATAATGCGTGTAGTGATTGAATATTTAAGACTTTGAATTCTATGCTTTAATTGTGGGTCCTTTACCCTATGCTTTCAATATGTCTCCTTTGGTCAAAGTCGCCCCAAAAATGAAAGTTATCTCACTAAAAGTCAGAGGGAGGGAGGGAGGGAGAATTATTTGTAAAACATCACTCCATGTGTGGCATGGGAGAATTATTGTGAGGAAGCTAAAAGTTTAAGGTTCTCATGTGACACATTACACTTTTTCTCACCGCCACTCAATCCTTCTCTTGTCAAACCTTTGTTTTTGGAAAGGATGAATATTAAATGGGCAAACATGCATAAAACATTACCTAAGTTAGTCATTTATTTTCAGTGCTTTTGTTTTTTTTTCTATTATTTAGATAGTTTTTGATCCTAGGTCCTTTTACCCTAGTGCTTTCTCCCGTATTTGTGTAATCTTGACTCCCATTGACCCACTTTTGGTCATTCGTGGACATTAATACGATTTCTTTCTATTTAAGTTCTTTTGATTTATTATACCCACCATACTCCACTTCATATCTGCCACTTGGCAAGCAAGGCTAAGCGAGTTGCAAAGCAATCGGAACTTATGAAGTTTTAAAGGCTTAAGTAAGCTTCAACGCTTTCCATAGACATACACTTTCCCACACAATGAATGTTTGGCCACTTGGCAGCGTAGGAGGGAGGCACCTCTAATAGAGTGAAATTTCTCTTGCGATGTTGATTCTACCCACTTTTTCATTCCTATATATCTTCCTACTACCTACCGCTATCTGCATCTCTATCCCTCTTCATCTCTGCCAGTCGTCTGCCTTTTCTCAGCTCACTGTCTTCCCCAATTTATTCCCCTTATTCATGTTTCATCCTCTTTCCCATGTTGACCGCGACCTTTGTGCTTTCCCATTCAGTGTGCATTTATCTTCAATTATCTCCACTCAATATGTTGCTACCTTGTCTGTTCCTTCCTCTTGTTCCATTTCCATCTCACGTTTGCTAGCTCTCCAATCACGCCTCTGCAAGCTTAGTAGACCTTCTCCCATTACAACAGGCACCATCCATCACCTATCTTCTACATTCACTACTTCTCAATCATGTTTCAATCCATCTCCATGTTGGCAGCCCATTCCAACTACATCCCTCTCCATGCTGCCATTCTCTTACATGCCAATTCTTGGCAAAAAAAGTACCAAAAAAGAAGAAGAAAGAGCCATATCGCTGTAAAACAGGTCAACTCTCTGCAATAAAGCACACTGTTTTTAGCAGCAATGAGTACCTTTGTGCCATGTGTCAACGTAGGATGTGGTGGGATAGAAAGAACTCATTAAATAGGATCCACCTGTTAATCTTTTATTTTTCCTTCTTGTTTCTCCTCTAAGAAAACAGTAGTCTCCAAGTTGCAAAATTTAGCCATTTTTCTTTTTAATAGAGCGACAAAATAGATAACACACTAGTTGAAACATGCTTCAAAGAATTCTTTAAATTTTTAGTTAGGCATTTCACATTTATGTTATGTTTTTTTCAATTTTCCTGATATCTTTTTATTCTTACTTATGAAAGTTAGCCAAACTTACTGTAAAGTAAAAAAATATGGTTATCTGTTCTCCTCCAATTTACTCCGTGTGTTCCATGCATGCAAATTATTTAGTCACTACCAACTTGGAATTTCTAGATTACTTTATTCTTTATTTTCTTCACTTTGTTTGTGATGAATCAGTGAGTGTCTATGTTGGGCTAAGAGATTACATTCATTTTCTCTTTTAAATCCTTGTTGAATAATGACTCAATGAATGGTATTTAAAATGTTATTGCTCAGAGATATTCTTAACTCATTTGAAATATTTGGATTTCTATCAGACATCCAGAGGTTAGACCGTCTTGAAAATCTTGAGCAAAAGGCACAACAAAGAAGTGAGGTAAGGACAATATAGTGGCTGTTGTCTAGCATCTAGAGGGATCTTCTTTGATTTCTCAAAACGTAGAAGGAAATTTACCCTGAAGGCCTTTTTTAATTGGACAATATTGAATTTCAAGTAAGGCATCTGATGGTTCCACTAAGTTTTCTGGTTATTTATAAAGACGGAGTTGTTTTTTTCCTCAGAAAACAGGAGATAAAGAACCTGATGAAAAGAAAGAAGGTGAAAATGAAGATGCTGAAGAAGAGGAGGTAGAGGATGAAGAGGAAGATTTAGGAGACGATGATTACAACCAGGTACACTTAGTTCTCACCAATGCAAATAAAATGTTCTCTGGAAATTTTGTCGGGATTTCTCATTTGGGCTTTTGTATAATGTACATTAGGAATGGGCTTTGATTTAGTTGTATTTTGGCATGATATATTGCTTAACATCCACCAGAAATGACAGTTTGTGCCATTTTGATTGCTCTCTGTTGCTATGTAATCAGTTTTAGCTAGAAAATCTAGTTTTCAGATTACTATGATTCTTGGCATGGATTGATTTGTGATTTACTATCTATCAATCAGTATTCATTAAGCCTAATAGTGTAATTGTTTGTCTTTTACATGCAAAACTAGTTATATTCAAGCAAATAAGACTTATACTATTGTAGCCCACATTCAAAATCTGAATAGAATTCTAGTATTGGGTGAATGTGTTCTTATTTACTTAAGGGTCAGAGGGTTAACAAGTAGTATATTCAAATTGATAAACATTAATGCATAAATTAGAATATACTTTCATTAGCAAATTGCAAGACAGAATATGGAAACAATTGCTAAAACACAAGAAAGTAGATGTACTCAGCTAATTAAAGAGGCAGGAAGTTGAGCAGGTAGTGTTGTGTGATTTTATGGGCTGGAAAGGATTTGACAATGCTTTGTTTGTTGATTTGGAGCCCAAAACTGAGAAAAAATGGACCCGTCCAACATGTAAAGAAGTGTTAGACAATTCCATATAATGATATGCCGGTGCTTGACAACTTTTTGTGCCCTAGCGAATGATCCCGATGTGCTTTGCCTTGAAACCCTAGGTGTCGCACATGTGCAAAACCCTCTATGTGATGCGAAATAACTTCAAACCCTAACCACAAGTAGGAGACTCTGCAAAAAGGTTAGTGGTTGGGTTGAAGTGCAATCCATACACCACCTGATGCATTACTCTGAAGAGGCCTCAAATCGCATGTAGTTTTCACCTAGCATGTGATATCTATATGGATGCAACTAGCTTGGCAATTTGATCACTTGACAATGAGGAACAAAGGCTTGACATGCTAGGCTTGACATGCTTAGCTTGACCTGATTTATGAGGTTTCTACCTTAGGAAACATGACTCTTGAATCTGGTTGGGAGTGCTTTAGACCTATGTGGGGGCTGCTCCTAGATCATTATGTTGCTTTGAAGGGATTTAGGAGAGCTTGGAGTGTTTTTTTGAAATGTATTTTGCAAGTATGCTCTTGAAAGTGCTAGGTGATTGCCAAGTGGGGTAAATAGATGAGTTAAAATTGTATAGGCTTTTGTAGGTTTAATTTCAAATTAAGGGTGACACATAGGATATGAACCGACCCATAAAATATATCAAATTGAATAAGTGGCCATTGGGTGGTTGGAGATGAAAAAGGTCATCTTCGGACCAAATTGTTGGACGGTTTGGTCGTATACAACATCTTGTACAAACAGGTTTGTGGAATTCTGCAAAGTTTTGGGAATGATGCCTAGGAGGAATGTACTTGTTGTGTATTAATACAATTAGTTCTGTGAGCGACTAAGTAGTGTGAATAGAGAAGCAAGTCATGCAAGAGAGATAAGGATAGGTCACCTAGGCTTGGAATGTGTGCACAAGTCATGATCTAGGGATACAACCAAAGTTGTCATTTGCAAATGATAAATTGCCAAATTTAGGTGTCTACATTTGCCCCGCCTTTAAGTATGAAATAAAAATTACATGCTTAAAGGAAAAGATACATGAGTGTGTAAGCACACTTTGTCTTTGCTCAAGGTTGATTTTACTTGCGTGTTGGCATGCTCCATGGTGAAACTTGCAATACAAAGAATAGACAATGTCCATAAAAAAGTTGAACTTTAACTTAGCTTTGAATATATGTTTGTAACTTGAAAATTGAATTTATAACTAGTAAAGTAAAAGAGAAAAAAGTGTGGAAGGAGTACATTTGTTTGCTTTGCCGAGGAGAAACTCCCAAAGTTTGTTGTACTTGGAGATGTGGATTGGAACCAAGTTGTTGAAGGATTGGGAGTGATCAATCACCAATTTTACTAAAGGAGATGCCAAAGCCAAAAGGAGTTGAATGTTACTTGACTCAACACCAAAAGAAGTGCCGCAAAATTTCTAGTTGTCCCAAGAAAGGGGAAGGTGTCACAGGGATGTCTAGTCTACCCAAAAACCTCCCAAAGAGAGGGAGAAGAAGAGTGTCATAGGGCTTTCTAGTCTCCCCAAAAATCTTCTACACATGAACCACACCGTTGCAAATGGATATCGGTCCAAGTGAAAAATAACACAAAGTCGAAAGGGAATAACTTGTCTCATGCCCCGTCGTGTGATGTCTAATATTAGACCTGAAATACTAAATATAACAAAAGGAGAAAGAAGGCCCATGCCCCCATACCCTATAGTGAAACAGGTGCTCAAGTTGTGTAGTGCCGAAAAGGAATGAAGTACTCAAACCCCCACATTTTGTACCAAAATGAAGTAGACCCTGCCCCAAATTGTGTCAAATGAACTTGAACTTGTATCAAAACCTATAACTGTTTGTGAGGATACGAGGAAGTCTGAAATCTGCAGAGAAGCTGTCCCGGGACGAAAACATCCATCTTGGACCGTAATGTCTGGTGGCTGTCCATGTTGGACTGTTTTATCCTTGTATGTAATATGTTCTTGTTCTGTATCTAGTATTGTTTCTATATATTTGTACCTTGTCCCATTTTGTTATTGAATTTTGAAATTTGTCGATGTGCCCGATGTGAATAAATATCTATGAATAAACGCCACTGAATGCCCCCTTCTTTTGAGGTGAGTGAGATGTGTAAAAGGAATGCGTAGCTCAAAAGAAATAGTGTGTATCCATGTGGAATGTATATGATAGTTATTGTTGGATCGCATAAAGGGTTGTTGAAGGTGGCCACCATGTTGAGATCCTATTCCTACAAGAACGTGCATGATAGAAACCATGACACAAAGAAAGAAAACAAGCAACAAGTGTAGAGGCAAACATGTATAGAAGCAAACAAGCATAGAGGCAATCACACATACAAGTAATCTTAGCATACAAGTACATAAGCAATGCCACATTTGTTAGTCACAAAAAGGCCCAAAGGGCTGCAAGCAAGGGACACCAAAGTGGCACACACACAATAAGCATGAGAAAAGACAATAGAAGCCACAAATAAGGGACACAAAAGTGTTACAAATACAATCATAGCAAAGGCCATAGGCTGCACACATGAAAGCGAGCATACAAACAAGCGAGTGAATACAATAAAAGACAAGATCCCCGAGAACCATAGATCAAGAAATGCTAGTGTTGCACAAGACACGTGTTAGCTGTATTAATTTGGAAAATAGTATATGCAAAATATTAGAATTTGAGCAAAATGAGGAAGTGATTAATTGTAATGAAACAAAAGCACATGAATAGTGTAGAAGATGACCCTAGATTAACAAGGCCATTGGGAAGGGGGCTAGGCCAACATTGGTCATTTTGTCGAATCATGTGTGTCCTACATCAAGCTCAAGATACCTCGTGAATGTAAAGACAATATGGAAAATATGCTATCCATCAAACTAAGATGACAAACAACACATGTAAAGCGAAAATCTAGCAAATCATGTCATATGTAGGTCATGATTTTGTTTTTTGAAAATATTTGAATGTTTTGTGCTTATTTGATTATTTGAATGTCTTTGTGATTTGGAAATAGTTGTAATAAAGCAAGAGCTACTCGGGATAGAGTTAGGAGGGCGTGGAGGAGAATTTGTAGGTGGAGGAGGCTTTGGCCTTAAAATGGTATTGTGTGCAATATGTACGTTAGGCTTTAGCAATAGTATCATGCAATCCATTTGTAACAAGAGGAACAAAAACAAGTGTGTCACTATGTAATATCCCTTTCAAGGGCTGAAACTAAAAAGTAGGAAATTAGCTCAAACCCCAATATTAGCAAATCTGATTTTAGGACCAACAAACTGAAAATAAAACCCAGATTTGAACAGCGATCAAATTTTTAGGACAGCAGTGCAAAAAATGCAAAACACTTGAAATTCTTCAAACAACTTTGCCAAAATAGATATATGTATTTTAGGCATCCACCAAATCAATATTCAATATGAAATATGATAAAAACACTGCTGGAAATTAATTAAAAACCAGCAAAGCACAACTGCAAATAAAATTATGAAATGAGGGTTTAGAAACCCCAAACTCCACAAATAATGATTGATTCCAGCCTTATAAATAATGAGGAAACCAAATGTAAACTCAAATCTGATTGCCGTGCCCTAGATGGCACCAAACCATACACTAATGCAAGTCGCCCCACAAAGGAGAGGCTCAATAATATATATAAAAATCAGATTATGACTTCTTCTCAAATCTGCAATTTGCCTTCAAGTCCAAACAAGGAAGGAGGGTTTTCGTCCCCCAACCAACCACAAGAAGGGTTTCCGTCCTTCTTGGAATGCCACACACTTGGATTTCCGCCCAAGAGTGGAAGAACAATGAGCAATCAGCCCAAAAGTCCAATTAGAGTAAAATGTGCCAAAAGTAGATGATGCAAATGAGCTCTCTAATCTTCTTTTATACCCCATCTTTGGCGCCAAAGCCCAAAAGGACAAGGCCGACCCCTAAAGAGTTCTTTTTAATCTTTAATTGGCTTCATTAATGCTCCAAACCCAACCGACCTGTTAAAAAGAAGAATACACTAAAAGAAAACATTAAAAATTAGAAAATGAATGCAAAGGAAGCTCAATTCCTTTTCCCAACTCTTCTACTTCGTTGCCATGGAAAAGGGAATGGCAAGAAGTCCAAAATCAAGTCCTTAAGTTGGAAAAGGGGACATTACAATCCTCCCTTCCCAAAATTGCTTGTCCTCAAGCAATTGCAAGTGCCTGGATCCCAAATAAGCCTTAGCTGCTCCTTCTTTGTGCAATTACCATCCAAGCATTGGTGACCCAACATTTCTCTCCTGCTGTCCCAAATACCAATGTAATTTTGCTCTTCTTCAAAAATCAGAATGAGGGGAACTAGAATCCCACCTTTACTTGCACAAAATAGTACAAGTATGTCATTGTGTAGAGAATACAATTCCCGGCTATAAAAATGTCTCTCTATGTACCAAGACTTTGAGAAGAACAAACTGAAAATGAACAAAACAGCAGGCCTCTTCGGAGGAACCATCCTCAATTTGATCCTTGGGTCAAGGTATTTGCCATCCCACCTTTCTCCTATGTTTAGGCAATTGATTCCTTGAGAGAAATAGCACCAAGGTGACTGAATGGGGGCTGTATAGTGACTACAACAGCCATGAAGTGTTTGGTATTTCTTCAACCATGTGATTAGAAGCTCCTTTCCCGGTATCTTATAAGTAAACAAATAGCTGGAAAATTTGTGAACAACAGTAGAAAGGAGAGTACAACAGATGTAATCATGACATACCTTCAAAGTTCCCCATTCTATCAATGTTATGGGGGCTGGCCACAAGGTTACAACTGATAAAAACTTGGAGAAAGGGCTGGAAATGCTTACATAAAAGCTTATGACAGCATACTTGAAATCCCAAAATGTGGTAGTCTTACTACTTTCCTCCAAACCAACAACTTCAAGACCATTTTCCCATGATTTAATAGCTTCAAAAGGAACACTCTTATAGCTGTTTGGAATTGGAAACAACTCATAATCTGACTGAACCCAAACCAGCAACTTAATTTCTCTTCTAAACTTATTGGGTGGTTGAATTTGTACATGCCCAACCATAAATAAGTTCTTCCAAGGAGCTGATATATGAAGAAGAGTACCATAATGAAATTTTCCCAAAAACTGAAACCATTGCATCCCACAAACAACATTAACTTCAGCTGGCTTAATTTCAAGAAAAACATTACATACCTTGCACCTTCCCATGAAATTTGACAACATGAAAATGCTATTGGTGACCTTGAAGCCTCCAAAGTTAATTATGCTCAACCCCTGCTTAAGGGTAAGTTCTCCTTTGATTGATTTATGAGAGGTGCCATTTTTAATGAGTATTACCATTCCATGGCCCAATAAGAAACCAATTACCTGTGAAGGTTGGCATGTATGAGAGCTGATCCATAAAGCAAAGATGTGAGTCATCCTTAGACACTCAAAGATGGAATTATCAATCAAATTGACCATGTAATCAGACCTTCTTCCCCTTTTAAGGCTCACAATAGTACCAACCACACATGCTAAAACAATTTTGGTGTTGTTCCCAAGCATCCTTGCACCCTTTGCTACACAATTCACTTCTTACCTTCTTTCCACTTGGCACAAGCTGATCATGAGAGTAAAAACACAGCAGTATCATGGAGTAAAGCAATGCAATATAGTTATCATACCTGTCTGAAAACCCGAACTGTTTTGGCATGTTGGTAAGCAATGATTGAAACCTTTTTGAGCCATGAGCTGTCCTTAACCTTCCTAAAACTCAGAATTTCTGAGTTAGAACCAACACTCAGAAAATATTTCAAAAACACCTTACCTCCATGGATTTTCTCTTTCCGAGTATCATTCTTGAGGACCCCTTGCAAAACAGATTGGCCATGCAGATGGTGGAGGTGAAAACATGGCAGTGACATAAGAAAGAGTACATAGTCCTCATTCCTTCCCAGTTGTTCATGATGTCCATAATTTTGGCATAGTAACATGATGGGCAATAAATCTGAATTGTCTCTAGGTCAAGGCTGCTTACCTTCACTTTATCCTTTAGCCTCTTCACGCTAGTAATGGTACTTATGCATGGAACCTTATTATGGCTAAATATATTGGTAATTCTCCCATGTTGGACTGCTGTAGATAACAGACCAGCAACTTCACCCATTGCAATCCTTGGTTCTCCATGGAGAATTTCTTCCTCTCTCCTTGGCCTTATCAATTTGGGTGAGTTACCTTCAATGCATTCATCACTGTGACCCCAAAATTCTTTTCTAGACACATGCATATCAGCTGAGATATAAACCAAATGGAAAAAGGAATTGGTTATCTTAACAAGCATACCATGGTCTTTGGAAGGTGGGTAGCTTCTTACCATTTCTATCTTGGCCCATGCACATACAGCAGTCTTCACCCAGTTCGAATGTTGCCCTCACCAAGGCTCCATTCTTCACCATTGGAGCCTTGCATGGTATGGATCAGCCGGGCCATTGTGTTGGCCAATTTTTCTTGCCCTAGGGAAAGCTTCCAACCCTACTATCGTTGAAAACTCTATCCATCCTTTTTTAATCTTCGAACCTTCAGGCCTGTGAAGATCCGAGCTTTGATACCATTGTAATACCCCTTTCAAGGGTTGAAACTGAAAAGTAGGAAAGTAGCTCAAACCCCAATATTAGTAAATTTGATTTTAGGACCAACAAACTGGAAATAAAACCCATATTTGAACAACGATTAGATTTTTAGGACAGCGGTGCAAAAAGCATGCAAAACACCTGAAATTCTTCAAACAATTTTGCCAAAATAGATATATGTATTTTAGGCATCCACCAAATCAATAATCAATATTCAATATGATAAAAAACACTGCTGGAAATTAATTAAAAACCAGTGAAGCACAACTGCAAATAAAATTATGAAATGAGGGTTTAGAAACCCCAAACTCCACAAATAATGATTGATTCTAGCCTTATAAATAATGAGGAAACCAAATATAAACTCAAATCTGATTGCCGTGCCCTAGATGGCACCAAACCATACACTAATGCAAGTCGCCCCACAAAGGAGAGGCTCAATAATATATATTAAAATCAGATTATGAATTCTTCTTAAATTTGCAATTTGCCTTCAAGTTCAAACAAGGAAGGAGGGTTTTCGTCCCCCAACCAACCACAAGAAGGGTTTCTGTCCTTAGAATGCCACACACTTGGATTTCCGCCCAAGAGTGGAAGAACAATGAGCAATCAGCCCAAAAGTCCAATTAGAGTAAAATGCGCCAAAAGTAGGTGATGCAAATGAGCTTTCTAATCTTCTTTTATACCCCATCTTTTGCGCCAAAGCCCAAAAGGACAAGGCCGACCCATAAAGAGTTCCTTTTAATCTTTAATTGGCTTCATTAATGCTCCAAACCCAGCCGACCTGTTAAAAAGAAGAAAAAGGGGACATTACACATTGTCAATGAAAACAATAGTAGCAAGAGCAATTATAACCTGCTCAATTGGAATAAGAGAAAGAGGTTCATGACTAGCATTAGTATCGATAAGATCTTGTATAATACGACGAAGCTTGAAGCATTGATTAGTGGAGTGTCCAAGACATCTATAAAAGTCACAATAGCCTTGTGAATCAAAAGAGTTATGGCGAAGCTTGCTTGTATCAACCTCAATAGAAAGAGGGAGAGATACAAGGTTACACTCTTAACAACTTTTGAAGGATCACTTGGGATGAGAAAGACAATTGTGTGAATTTCCCCTTAGGATTAGCTTTTAATTGGAGCATGTGTAAGCTTGTTGAAAATAATAGATGTAAAAGCCATAGACATTGTAACATGTTGAAGAGGAATATGGATTGCCCCCAAATATATAGGCATTGTAGATGTAGCAATAGTGGGTATAGCCACAAGAGATGAAATGCTAAAGATAGGCGAAGATATAGCATCATGAATTAGGGATCTAGCACCACACGTAGGATTTAAAGCGACATCATCAATATTAGCATGCAAATCATTCATAATAGGAATAGGAGCAAGCGCATCATTTGAAGTATAAGCAAGAGTTTAAGAAACATTTGTAACATGTTTTATTGCGAATAGGAGAAAGAGATTCTCCACATTATGATGTATAAAAGAAGTATCACAAGTAAATGCATCATGTTTAATTGCACATTCAGTTGTAACATTGTGAATACCACATAAAGATCCAACTATCCTACATGTTGATAATGAAGGAGTAGTGAAGCTTGTTCAACATCCAATTTTTCATGAGCTTAACGCAACAAACACATTGAGGTGTGTTGTCCACTCAAAATTCCCCTGCTTTTAAGAAGTTGAAAATTAAAATTTTGAGGTTAAGTGTCTTTTCTGTTGTCCTGATAATGTGAAAAGTCAAGAAATTGGGAAAATCTGCATTTTTTGGGTCATTTTGTGTGTTTTTCGGGCCTGTCGGACATTTTTGTCCCGCGTGTCCCAAGTTCATTTGGGCTCTCTGTTCCCCGATCGGCCGGTTTACCCGAAGTTTGTTCTTTTCGGGCCCGTCGAAACTTTTGTCCCAAATGTCCCAAGTTCACTGGACCCGTTGTTCCCTTTTCATCCGATTCGGCCGAATCACGTATTCCGCGTACTTTCGTCCCGCATGTCCCAAAAGCATTTGTGCGTCTTTTCCCCGCATCGCCCGAATCGGCCGAACCGCGTACTTCGCGCTTTCGCGTCCCTCGTGTCCCAAATGAACCAAGTGCCATTCGTGCTAATTTTTCCCGCTCTACCCGAATATCTTGCTTTTCAATTTGGTAGATGTGTATTTAATGCGCATTTATTGCCTTTCTCTCTCCTAAACGGCTATATAATGAACTCCCCCTATGCGTTTTTGCACACTGCTTTCATGCTATCTATTGCTCGAACCCTTGCAACCAAAATTTCTGCGCGCGTATCCATTTCCCTTGCAATTCCATCCCAAGTCTAGCTTGCAGCTTTGCTCTCAAGTTACTATCAACATGAAGATCAAATTCCAGGGGCAGGAACAAGTTTCACCACTCGAGTCTGCCGTTCCCGATATCGGGACAAGTGAAGTTCGCCACCTTGATTTTGGGGATTTTTGGGCAAGGATGACAGATGCAAACCCTTCAGCTATGGCACAGATGATTCATGACAGTGGCTTGGCATTTGCGGTGGCTTCCCAATTTCAGTACAATGTGCGAGATACGATGATGCTCGCTTGGAGCTCATTTCAGTCCCGACTCAAGCGAACTAACGAACGTGCATGGAGAACTCATTGCCAAGTTAGATGCCACCGCCATTAGCACTGCCCTAAGGATTCCTGAGATGGACAATTCTAGTAATCTCTCAGAATCAAGCACAGGCCCTTTTCGATCAAGACAGTGATAACTATAAGGCGCGGGTGGCGAAGTCCTGGCTGAAAAACCCTAAGAAGGGGGCATCTCGTCTGTCCAAGACTCTTTTCCGTGCGGATTTCAATGAAGAATTGTCGGATTTTATAATCCTACTGGCTCGGGTCATGGGTTTACCCTCTACAAATGAGTTCCATTTCTGGATGTGCCCGCTTATCAATATGGTGTGCGAGGGAACTCAGAATATCAACTGGCAGAGATCATTAGTATGAACCTAGCAGAGCAACTGTCAAATGTGCAACAAACTAAGAAATTTTATATGACTTCATACCTGATGTATACTCTGGCAGCATCGAGGCAATGGTTTGGTTTCTCATACATCGATGCTCACAAGGATGACCCCGTGTATGCCTACTGCCCGCAGTTCACCCTGGAAACCAGCAATCGCAATTTCCGAAGGGTGAATGATGCTTTCACCATGTACATGGTCAGGCTACTAGAGAGCGACACCGCAAGGAGATTTTCTGATGAAGCTATGAATCTGATATCGCACTACGGTGCCTACTTTATTCAATTCAGAAAATTTTCCTATATCAGGCTTGCCTGGCTATGAAAGCACTCCCCTCAAGCTTCCTATGTTCTGCAATGACAAAATGGCCTTGATAGAAGTGTGCAGGCAATTGGACAAATTGCATAGAACCTGCAGGGATAAGAAAATTACTGGATTGCATTTCCCCATCTCTTTGGGAAACTACACCTGCAAAACAGCCCTGGACGCACAAAATATAGAAAGAGCCCTAGCTCCCATTACGGTCCATTTCTTCAAGCCAAGAACTTGTTTTGACTTGAAGAAGTTTATTGAGCAGAACATCAAGATCACCTATCATCATAGGGCAGACACAGAGGACTACTATTGGGTGATCATGTCTTTGATGATTTTGAAGCAAGAAGGAGGCATTACGGCAGGTTTTCTCTACAATTGATTCAGAACTCAATTTGTACCAAGTTCCTGAAGGGCTTCAAGATGATAATTCTGACCTGTACTCATATGAGTATGACAATGTGGTCAAACACACTCCCTTGGAGGACTTGGATTGGTTCAAAAAGGAGAAGGATGATTTGGCTGAAATCCTGCCCGGTCTTAGTCAGGACCAAGATCTGGTTTGATAGGAAAGTCCGTGAGCTTAGGAGGCACTCAGGGGAATCCTCCTCCAAGGATGCTTCAACACCAAGGAGGGAAGCATCGACACCTAGATCAGAAGCACCTGTGCAAACCCCTCCTGCCTCGTCAACTCAAGGACCTGCAGTCTCTACTCCTTCCTCATCCACCCAGGTGTATCAGAAGAAAGTCAAAGAAGTTAAAAAGGAGCCTGTGGAAGAAGACCCCTAAGGAAGCATGCAAAATTGCCTTCGAGGACCAGAGAACATTATTGTTCTCAGTGAAAGTGAAGAAAGTGAAGTGCCAACTCCTGCAAGCGCCCCTGAAGCCCCAATGGATAAGGATAAAGAAGTCCAGAGCACTGAACTTCCAAGCACTGTTGATTCCTCTGCACCAGGAGCCCCAAGCGCTCCACTCATATCTCAACTCGAGGCAACAGCAGTACAAACCTTGGGCGCCATGAGTTCTCTGTCTCTTGGTCCTCTTGCCCCACCTGCTTCTTCCTCCTCCTCTTTTGCATGGGTGCAACCTCTTGTCGACAGTAGGAAGAGAAAGTCTTCCTCCCGGATCTCAGGACCAAATTTTGATGTTGTGGCGGCCTTGTTAGGCACTACTCCTCGCGTCAAAAAAGCCAGAACTACCTCCAGGATAGTGTCTGATGCTCAGGGCCAGCAATTCCTGGAGATAGCCAAGCCTAAGGTAGACAAACCTGAGCAGGATTTGCAGGCATCCGACCTTGAACTCTCAAGAATTTCCATGGGAGAGTCCACCCCTGAAGGTGAGATTCACAATCTTCAGGAAACAGTCACCAGAGTCATTGGGAGGGTAGAGAGAGGGCAGCAAACCATTGAACAGTTGGAGGAACAAGCCCAGATTCTTACGAGTTTCATCAAGTCCCTGCTGTCCAAGGATAAAGTTTTGGATCCTACCCCATTGACTACTCTTCCACCACCTGTAATTCTGAGCCAGGATGAAGTGTAGAGTATCAAAGACATGCACAAGTATTCTGTATATGGAAGGGCTATGGAGGCCATGGTGGATGATATGCTGGTTGTAGGATTAAACTTCATTGATGAAGCCTTCAAACTCCATGGGAAGGTGAGTAATTTGCAATAGAAGCTCTCCTCCACTATTGGGAGCATTGATAAAGAACTTAAACTTTGGGGCAGTTGCATAGTAGACCTCCGCCTCATGGGACAAACAGATGAAAACATTTTATTGGCAAGCAAGGTCTTTGAAGATATTAAGGATAATTTGTCAAAGTCCTGGGTCTACAAGCGTGGAATGGAAGATCAAGGTCCTGGAGGAGGCTTTGGGAGAATTAAGAAATAGCTGGCAGAAGGGTGAGGCCTTCAAAACACTAGTTATATCTGCCTTCAAAGATATACATTGCCATCTTCATGATGAGACTTCCGGTGTGCCTCTCTCCTTACAAGAAATCAAAGCTCAATTCAGAGCTTTTGTCAAAGGTGATCTATTTAAGGAGAGTTCCATTTCCAAGGAAAAGATGAAGGAGATCTGCTCTCTTCAATCGGCTATAGAAGAAGCGAACAAGGATTATCATACTCATGTCGAATTCGACAAAGAAATGGAGAAGTGCCTCGGATTTTGGACTCAGTCTACCGCCAACACATCAGTCCCACGTGGCAGAGACATAGCAGAGGCGTTGAAGAGATTCAGACAACGGATCCTTAAATCAGTGGGTCCCTCCCAATCTTGAACGCTTGTCTTCTTCTCCTGATTCTTCTCCTTCTTCTCTTCTTCATCATGAATTTATTGTATTTAGTTGGGGTATTGCGATTTGCAGCCCTTTAACTAATCATTAGTTAAAAGAAGTAGTTACTGGAGTAACTAATTTGTAAACTATATAATGGCCTCTCCTCGCCATTTTGGGAGAGGAAGAACTTGGCTTATTTCTGAAAGTGTAAATAAATCTTGAAGAAATCAATACAGAAGGATTTTTCATTCTTTGTCTATCTGGTTTCCTTTATTCCCAAGCTATTCATTTAATCTTGTTAGATCATTTGTCTGTATTATGCTGAGAAGCTTTGTATTCTTGCAGATGTTATTTACAGAACTTTGTGTCTTTTCAAATTTCATCTTATTAATGTGATACAAATGATCTTATTCCAATTCGCTGTACCCTTGCATGCATAAGGAATTACTCTGTCATCTATAATTCTGAATGGTGCCTTTCTGCTCGTTCTCGCATTTTCATTCCTCAGTCCTTTTGTGATTGATGATCCTTATAGAAAACACTTTCATAATATCCAAGTTCCACAAGAAAATCATGCTTTGTATATGTGTAAATAAGTTCGTTTCTGAATAAGGGAACCTCTCCCATTAAAGAGGAGGGACTTCTTGTCCCCTGACTGTTGCTCTTCTTGAAGTCCTTTTGACGACCAACAAGGTGCAAGTACATTTCATTCGCGAACATGTTGAAAACAACATTTAGCTCCAGTATTGCTTGAGAGATATGCAATGTGCAAATGTCTTCACTAAGTCACTTGCTCGAGACAAGTTTGAGGGCTTCAGAGAATTTCTCTCCTATTCACTTGAAAATGTTAGGATATAGTACCTGGCTTAATTCATCATTAGTTTATATTTGAATAATGTAATAAGTTAAAGTAATTAATTTTTACTTAGTGCTAGTTGTCATTAGTTGTTAGTTAACTTAGTGATAGGTTTCTATCCCTATGTTTGTGGGAAGTTTCCAGCTTGTTTGTACCTGGATGATTTCCGGCAGTAGCTTCTAGTGGCAGTTAGGGCAATATGCTATTTCTGCATATTGCTTAGTTTAGGTTGATTCGATCCATTTTACATGGACTGGATAGAAGTTGTGCAATGCCTATATACATGCAACTCTCCATTATTTGTAATCAACATTTTCTCTGATTAATAAAATTGCACAGGTCTCGTCCTGTTTCTGTAACAACATATACCTCATCCAATCTAAAACTTGATTGCATATTTGGATTTGTTTCCAAGAATTTTATTATTTCAGAAAAACAACACTTGATTTTGAGTCTGTATGAAGAAGTTATGGTGTCAACAAGATATTGGTGGCGCGATCCCATCCCACATTGTTAACTTCAACTCAGTGTTGCCTAGGTGATACCTCAAACAATCTGAAATCTGATGTAATCTTTGGATTTCTCTTGAAATACTATATGGTTTCACAAAAGGCGACACTAAATTCCAAGTTTGCACGAGAAAGTTATGGCCTCTGAGAGTCTCAGGTTTTTGACAAAAAACTGTGTCTTGGTCATCTCAAGATATGTTTTAATCATCTTCACTTTCTTAGAATACGACAAAATTATCTCATAAAGGTGTCGCCTCCATGAACACAAAATTCTTTCAAACATGCAGGATCGTGTTACTTTCTTGGGATGCCTCTACATCAGTATGTCTTTATTGTGCTCTCTAACCACTGTATTGATTAATCTACCTGCCTTCCCAATATATTCAGCACACGAGCACTTGATCCTATATACTCCACTTTTAAGTTTCCATTCCAATGTATCCTTTGTCGATCTCAACACATTCTTTTATTTGTTATGGGGGATGAAAATAGATTTGTTTTTTGTTGCTCCAAAATCTTAGATATCATATTGGATATAACTTCAATATATGGGAGGAATAGCTGAGGTTCCACAGATCTGTCCTCACTCCTATTCTCTATTCATGGTTCTCTTTGGCTTGCTGGTAAGCCCTGGAAATGTGGTTCCCTTTATAGGTGTTCTTGAAAACCTTTCTCAAATATTTTAATTCTCACTCCAAATGCTCTTCCTCAAACATCCTATAAGATCTTAGATATCTTATGGGATATAACTTCAATATATGGGAGGAATAGCTGAGATTCCACAGACATCTCCTCACTCCTATTCTCTATTCCTGGTTTTCTTTAGCTTGCTGGTAAGCCCTGGAAATGTGGTTCCCTTTATAGGGGTTCTTGAAAACCTCTCTCAAATATTCTAATTGTCGCTCCAAATGCTTTTCCTCAAACATCTTAAAAGATCTACTGGATAAGTGTTCATGAAGGGCACCTTAGACTTAGCAGATTAATGCTAATCAAAATAAACTTCACCTTGATTGAACGGTTGCTTGGTCAAGCACTTGAAATCCTGTTTGTTAAGATCAGATAGATATTACATATGTAATACGATTGATTCATATTGATTTATGTGGGATGATGCCCCCTTTTGGAATCTTGTATCAAACTATTTCCATGTTCTCTCAGTCAAGCATCCCCCCAAGTCCTTTTAGTCGAGCCCTACTCTTAGTTCTATCATTGAGTCCTCCCTCGAGTCCTTTGGTTGAGTGAAGTTCTTTAGACAGCTTTGAATGCATTAGCAGTAAGGAAGGTTCATTGAAGCGATTGTAATCTAGATAGAATGCGGCCTACATTTTAATTGGGTGAAAAGTAGCCCTCATAACAGTGATATAACTAATAACATGATTCATGAATGTTAATTATTGTGAGTAGAATGGCAATATGCAAATACAAAAATGAAAGATCTTAGAAGAAAGCACTAGGTGCTCAATCTGCCCTATGCCCATATTTCCAATTGCCAAAAATATAGGTGCTGTTGGACATTAACAAAATCATTTATGTCTAGTGTAATCCACGTGCTAGAAAAGTACCCCCTTTTGTTGCAAGTAGGCGCTTTCCTTTCCTTTTACGTTTTGCTTCCCTCCTCATTGGCTAGCGCTCTCCTTTGTTTCTGCACTTTTCTTTTCTCCTCTTTTCTTCTGGCTGTGTGGTGGGTTTACATCTTTGAGTCTTTTGAATGATGTCAGGTTTTAGTGAGTAGGTTAGGGTATGTTAGAAAGGTGGATTAGGCTAGGTTTCATTTGGGGGAACTAAAGAGAAAGAACAAATCAAGCTGAAAAATGTCAAAACTTATGCTTACACTGCAGGAAACATTTCCCAAAATTAGGAAATGATTGTGGATGTGGTTGGAAATATTTCTGATTGGACTAAAAGGTTTCCAAAGTTTTGGGTTCCAGAAAAGTAGATCCCTTCGTTATTGCTCCAGATTATGCATTATTGATAAACCATAAACCATTTTCAGGAAATCATTGTTGATCAGTACCACGATGTACAGAGTGCCAATCTGCAGATTATTGGATGACTTCACAGGCATACGCTCTAGATGGTGGTACTTTGTGCCTTTTCTTAACACACTTTTAAATTTTGAACTTATCCTTGGAATTGGTCTTATAATATATTTGATGATCCCATTTATATAAAGAAATTTCTTCACATCATTTTATTCATAAATGATGACATGGATGAAATCGTTTTGGATTTTCATATTTTTCAAATTTATTATTTATTTCTTAAGAGCTGGATATCCTGGACATTTCATATTTTGTGGCTCCTTAAAGTAATTTCTTCACATCATTTTATTCATAAATTGTGAAGTTGATGAAGCCCTTTCCCAAATTTCATGTTTTTCAAATTTATTATTCATTTCTGAAGAGTTGGATGTATTTGTTCCACAATTATTTTCCTCCTGGTAATACTTAAGCTCTGCTTTACAAATGATTATTTATTTTTGAAATATTGAATAATCTAAGACTAGCTTTTATAAGACATACACAAAGTTACCTACTATTGCTGTCATGAATTTTGATTTTGACAGAATTTTGGGTTTGATGATGATGAAGACTATTTGGACATGGATGACGGGGTGATATTGGTTAGTTTTTATACCTCAGTTTCTTAGATGTGATCATACAAACTATGTTTTTCGCATTTGCTATCGCTAATGAACTTTATTATTTTAACAATGCAAATATTCCAGAAGAAGCAACATATTGAGCTTTAGCAATTACGGACGCATTGTAGATATGATAATAATTGCATTGCAAGGTATGTAAACATTTTGAGCTTAGTGATTATAGATACTTCCTAGATATGACAATAATTGCATTTTAAGGTATGTAAGCGTTCCACTAAGTTGTGTACTTATGAAAGTTCAGCGTATTTAATTGTTTGAGCGCACGTGGCTGTTTGGAAAGGTAGACATAGATGAGAATACACATCCACAAGCCATTAATATTATATCAAGAAGCTTGTGGATATGCACGTCTTTCAAAGAAACAGTGTTCCTCTGTTTCTTTGTAACACATGCATATCCAGGAGCTTCCCAACTAAAGTTTTGAAGTTTAAATAGTCTATTTTTTACTGTTACAATCATTCGGTTTTATGTTCATAGTGTCATTTTATGATTAACATCATATCAATTCAGAAAATAAGAGACAATGGGTTCTATTGTTCGTCATCTCAACAGTTTACAGCAGGGTTCCTCCATGATTCATGTGGGTGTTTTTCTAAAAGTTGACGTGGAGCTTAAAAGGTTTTGCAATCCTGAAAAATATTTCTGAGCACATTGATGAGAATAACTTACTGAGTACACATTTCACCAGTGGCAACTCTGATAAATTTAAGTTGATTGACAATGTTTTGAGGGGCAGTATTCTTGTTTCGGCATGGGTTATCTATGAACATTCCTTGTTATGTGATTCAAATGTCTGAAGTTAATTCATCTGCAATGTATTTGAATGATTATCTATTTTTGACGAGTGGGAGTTTGCTGGTTCTCTTTCATTTCTATACTCGAAGGGGTTCTCTATTATATGGGACCCGACTTACGCTTATTGTCATTAAAATAGATGTAGATTATATGTTCCTAGTATTGTATGAAACTGATATTGGACCAGGTATTCTTCAGCGTTTCTTATATCTGTTCAAGGAATTACAAAATCCTTTTTTTGTACAATACTATAATATGTTAATGCACTCCAACCATTGGATTTATCTTTGATCATGTGATATTTTCCGGTCACAAAAGCTCACAGAATGTTAGGATTCTGAAACAAATGACATTCTAGATTATGATAAATCTAAATATTTAGGCCCTTGATGTTATAATATAAACCAATTTCAGGCGAAAGACGGCACCCATTGCGTTCTTCATACATTTTGTAGCTCGCTTTTGCATGGAAAATGAACTTTCAGCATAGGTCACTAGTTATTAGCAGATGATGTGGAACTCTAAAGAATAAAGGAAAACTGGGGGAAATTTAAAATAATTATCATGGTGGGATTGATATTTAAGAAGTGCCCTTGGGGTAGTTCAAAGAGGTGGGATGGAACTTGTTGGCATTTTATATATGCATGTATGTACATTGAAAACAACAATTTTTATCATGCAAACAGCTTATTGAGAGATAGGGCTGACACATATTTCATGTTCAGTTTTTTGCTATATGAGGCATTTTTGCTCCTATAACATCTATTGAGGGTATAATTGGAAGAAAGCCTTTCTTTCAAATCTTAACACAGATTCCCCCATTGAAGGTGGGGCTAAAAAAGTGGGACGATTAAGATATGGAGCCTACCCTTCGAGCCCCTACTCTCAAGCAACTTTGTTTCAAACTAAATTCAGATGGTGCTTCTAGTGGGAATCTGGAGTGGGGGTTTTTGTTGCGATTGTAAAGGGGGTGCACCTGTTTTTTTAATGGAGTTTTGGGTCTTGACCAACAATCAAGCAAAGACTCTTGCTATTGGAGAGGCCTTGTCCTTTTGTAAAGCCAATTGGGAGTTGAAAATCCTAGAGTAACCGATCCTTACACTAATGAATCTAATCTGAAAACGAATCGAAATATGGCAAACTCTCATCAGCTATATCCCACAAGAATTTAAGAGGGCAGCAGACCTCTTAGCAAAAACTACAACTTCCTAGCCCATAATGTTGACTGGGGAGGTGTGGTAGTGGCTCTCTTTTTGTGACAGCCTTAGAGCGAGCTTACTAAAAATTGTTAATGAGGAGTGACAAGCAGCATAATTGGAAGGCAGCGATTAGGTCATATTCCCTAGCTTTAGGACTAGTCATTTCCATAATCCCCCACCCCCCGCATGTTGCATAAAGATGTTTGGGTGGGGGTACATTAATCCCATGAAATTGCTATGAGGTATGCTTTTCATGAACTCCTATCCTCTTATCATTGTTAATTTGTGCAGGCACTGCTTATCACACACCTGAAGTAATCATTCCCTATGATGTGAATGCCATGTCAAAGTTGTCTCTTTGGGCAAGGCAACTACCCCCTTCAATGTATGATTTGTGCAGAAAAAAATTGCATTTCTTTTTTCCTATTGGCGGAGTGTGGGAATGCATTGGTTGCAGCTCGTGTCCTCTTTCTCTCTCGTCTTTTTGTCGGCTTGCCCTTCTATCAAGTGATTCAATGGTACTTTTAACGAACCGTTACACCAAAACTTTGAGGCGTTAGTGAATTTGCACACTAGGATCATAACATCCCACCACACTCCGTAGCCCGGACTCGGGCTAGATTTGCACCCGTATAGCAGGACCATGCCCAGCGCTATACAAGCCCCGAGCGAACACTGCAAATGTTGGCGTAGCCACCAATGTTGAGATTTGAACTTGGGTGGTTGCTCTAATACCAAATGTAACAAACCGTTACACCAAAACCTCGAGGCATTAATGAAATCCGCACACCAAGATCATATCATCCCACCACGCTCCACTATACGAGTCCCGAGTGAACACTCGCAATGCTTGACGTAGCCACCGTGCCGGGACTTGAACCCGGGTGGTTGCTCGATACCAAATGCAACGAACCCTTACACCAAAACCTCGAGGCACTAATGAAACGTGCACATCAGATCATATTATCCCACCACGCTCCACTACCAAGACTCTAGGCCAAGAGACCTCCTTCACACCCGCTTTGCTACTCCACAAATCCCCTTTGGGAATCGGACTTTGGGCTTTGGACTCGGGGCCGACAGACTTCCTTGTCACCAGCTCCGCGACTCGAACCCGGGTTGTTGCTCTACTACCAAATGTAACAGACCGTTACACCAAAACCTCGAGGCATTAGTGAATCCGCACACCGGGATCATAGCAATATCATGGTGGTTTTTTCACCTTGCTCTCTGGCTTGGTTTATTATGCAATGAGCCTAGTGTTAGAGAAGGCATGCGTCCTACCTCTCATCTTTTCTCTCCCTAGAGTACCTCTTTTCTTTCTCTGCAATGTCTAGGAAAAGCAACAAGAAAAACACCCTCAGTTCTACCACTAAATTGCCAAAAAGATTTGTATTTGATAAACCAAGAAATACCATGGACTGCATGAAAACCGTCTGGACACTTCTACTGAGGTGGGCACCGTGTTCTGCAACGCGAGGAAGAGTTGTGGTGTTCCTATGAAGGTCCCGATGGTGGAGGCTTCACTATTATGTTTTTGACTTTAATAATGCAGTTGCAGTTAATAATTTTAACAAAGCAGATGGACTGAGGCTGAATATCTAAACTCCATAGAAACTGTCGTGGATGAACTGAAGCCAAATAGTGGACAACATGGCTAGTATCAAATCCTATTTCCCCCTTCTTGACCTCCCTTCTGTTGCTAATTGGATGAAGGCCAAAAACTATCACAAATGCTGAAAGACATGCCTGATTTGAGTGATTTAGCTTTTGTTCAACACGAGCATATTAAATCCCTCATAGCCAAGCATTTTGAATCGGCTACTGTGCTCCAGCACAGTCTTAGAGGGGCATAATATTGTCCCCAATGTAGCTTAGGCAATGGAATTGGGGGACCTGAAAGAGGATGTGGTAATGTTCATTGCTCAATTATATAAGTACTATGATGTGTGCAATAGAGGCCTGCATACTGTTGCGACTCTGCGACACTCCATAGTTAGATGCTGAGGTTTATCGACCCTTTTGTGGATGAATTGTTCATGATGGTCTTGACCTGCTCTAGAGAAGAGTGGTCAATGAATCGTTGTGATTGTGATCAGGGATGACTATTCCTTTCATGATTAATCGTCATTTTCTGTTATGCTTGGTTTTGTGTTTCCGGCTTGGCAGAGGGGATTTGCCCTTGAGGACCTTTGTCATATTAGTAAATATGTTGACTATTAAGTCCACTAAAATTGTCAGTTTTGAGGATGGTGCAATGCTATGAGCTACATGGGCGATCACTGTGATCAACCATCTCTATGCAGATCAACCATCTCTATGCAGTTGCATATTGGTGGTTGCATGTTATGGACTACATGGTCAATCCATGTGAAGACATCTCTATGTTGTTGGGTGTTGGAAGGTAGAGAGACTCATATTTTGATTCTGTTTTCTTTTTTTTTAAACGTGTTTTTTTCAAAAGCAAGGATTGTCATTGATCCCAAATTACATCCGGATGAAATATGTATTACCTCGAGAAAACATTTCCTATAATTGAATACGAGTCTTGAAACAGTGGTGTGCTGAGACTATACGCACAGTTGTATGCCATATTAATATAAATGTTTCATAATTTCGTACACAGTTGTATATGAATCTGTTAGTGCTTGAAAATACATAACATTTATTGTATTATTTTCATAATAACAATTTTACGAATATGCATTGATGTTTGGATTTTGGGATTCAAGAGTTGAACAAAATTCTTATGGCGAAGAGAAAGTTGAAAAACACAAAGACAACACCAAAATTTACTGAGTCAAAGACAGCCTTTGTGTTAAGAATTTTACAAAATTCTAACTTGGAAAACCACAAAGACAACACCAAAATTGACTTGAGTTCAAAGACAACTCGTGTTCACAAATTCACAACAATGTCGTAATGTAAAGACATCTTACATTATATTAATGTTCAAGATTACATGCTTATATTCTTTCAATCTTAAATGAGCTTTTCTTGTGAACCAACTGCCCAACACGCACAATTGACTTCCTACCCGTACAATTACTCATATCACTAACTTAAAAATAATTATTTAATTCTAACTTGTGTTTTTCACATGAGATGCATGCTCCATACAAGTAGTAATAAATATAAATATAAACTTTGAATCCTAAACACAACAAAACCCCCGTCATTCAAAAGGAATCAAAATATGATTTGGGGCAACATTACTATGAAGCCATCCAACACTACTTATCGCAATCTGCCACTTGGCCCTTTATACATCTAGTACTGATCAACCGATATTGACACGTTTATTGCTCATCTGCAACTTGATCTCGTGTGCCACATGTGTACTATTTCTTCAAAACTTGTCCTACCACGAAGATGGGCATCAACTTGAGCATACTCATTATGGAACATATACACTTGATGTCCTAACAATCCTGACCACTTTGTTTGGTGTTAGCAACCCCTATACAATCACCGACAACTGGTTGAAACCAATACAATATCTTCCACCTCTAGCAGAAGCTATGCAACAAAAACACTACCAAACAGCTGGTATGCTCCTCATTAATGATGTAAAAAGAATAGAGAAAACTCAAAACCGATAACCAAATTGAAACTACATCACTTTTCCCAGCTTGGAGTTAGCAACATACGCAAGATGAGAGGGTGTTTATGGCTATGTTAACTCGGCTGATCTTGAAGGACCCACAACCCACGAGGTATTTTTGCAAACTCTAATGGTACCCATATCAACAAGATATGGGATTACATTCATTTTCATCACACAGAAAGTTCCAATTCTCAAATACAACATTGGAACAAGTTGTTGAATACGATTCAAAATGCCATTTTACATTAATAATTTTTTCCTTCACTTTTTGATATATTTTACCTCGGGAGATTCCAAACCAACAAACTGACTACTCCGATAGACTTGGATTGGGCAAAGCCTAGTTAAATGAATGGTTGAATGCCCATCTCCGTGTAAAAAGTTAAAAAAAGGAAAAAAAAAATAAAAAATAAAAAAAAATCCTTATGCATGTAAAACTAAAAATCATTAAAAAAAAAGTGTCTTTTGCACTTTGTGGGAATGGAATACATAAACTCATTCTTGTGAGTCTTGAAACACCGCCTTTTCAAACTCTTAATAATCGTATAACATGTAATGTTTCAAATTTGAACTAGACTGAGTTTTACATACATGACACTTGAAATTGGAAGTTCTACATGCAAACATAAAAACTATCTCAAATGAACTTGAGATCTCATCCACATGCAATGTTCTACTAAGTACTCTTGGCCAAGTTGCCCACTCATTCCTTTAGAAAGTTTAACCAAATAATGTTTTGTTAGAAAGTTTAACCAATAACTATACTCCACTTTTTACGCCGAAGGCATTCCCCCTATGGTAAAGGACCTCCGGACGTTTTTGCGACTGTCTTAAAATTGACGGTTTGACGGTCGTTTGGACGTTTTCGCTTTTCCGGCTATTTTAATGTTTTTTTGGGGGTTTTTTTGGGTTTTTTTGGACCGAGCCGACTGTCGAGATTTAAACAGGGCTCGCGATCCGCGTCAAATCAAATACACCAATAGTAGAACAGATTAAGTATCTATGTAAGCGTAGCACCGAATTTTCTCTCAATCATTCCATCGTCAAATCGTTGTTTCTATCTTGCGTCTGTGAGTACGAATATATTTTAAGCATAGTCTAATTTCTGTTAGCTGTATTCAACAATGGCTCCCAAGGCCGAGAAAAAACCCATCGCCGTGAAGAAGCCCATAGCGGCTATCTAGGATTTGAATCCCGGTCTCTGCAAAGAAAGTCCCGTTTATTTATTTCAGCTTTTTCCACTCACAGTGATTGATACACATTGATATATACACCATCAATCAACTGTATTTGGAAGTAAAGATGATGCTCATGTCCTGAATCAGCCGTGTTTGGAAGTAAAGATTATGCTCATGCAATGCACTTGATTCTATACATATGCATTTAGATGCTTACGCGTGGAAATCTATAAATTCTTATCCTGCATAAAAGAACACAAGTTTTTTACATATTATTTACATATTATTTTCTTCCAGTCCTAGAACACAATATTTACAGAAGAAAGTCAATTTATTATCTACTCACAACTGAGGATAGGTTGGTGTTGTTCGTTTTTGGATTCAGAGGACACATCGATCCGTATTATGTATCTGTGCATGCCGTTATGTTTTTTTGGACGTAGTCTCGTTGAATATGATCGTTGCATCTTACCGAAGACATGGTCTCCCTCAAGAGGCATTGCTCCTGTTTCACAAACTACAACGAATAGGCATCCAACCCGATGAGTTCACCTTCTCCAGTATTCTCCTTGTATGCGCAAACATGGTATCTGTAACGTATGGTTTGTAGATCCACGGAAAAATCATGAGATGCGGGTTTCAATCTAACGTTATTGTGATGAATACTCTGATAGACATGTATGCAAAATGTGGAAGGACACAGGAGGCGCGTGAACTATTTGACAAAATGACTGAACGAGATGTGGTATCATGGATTGCAATCATTGGTGGATATGCACAAATTGGGCTTGTTGGAAACGCCTTGGAGATTTTCAAACAAATGCAAGTCGCAGGTGTAAAGCCAAATTTGACAACTTTTGCCAGCATCCTCCCTGCATGTGCCAAAATGGGAGCTTTGAAACAAGGTGGAGAGATTCATCCAAAGATAATTAAAAGTGGATTGTTGTCAGATGATATAGTTTTGACTGCCCTAATTGATATGTATACAAAATTTGGAAGCATAAAAATGCACACAAACTGTTTGACATAATGACTCAGTGAGATGTGGTCTCATGGACTGCGATCATTTCTGGATATGCACAATTAGGGCCTGTTGATAAAGCATTGGATATATTTAAGGAAATGCAATTCGCAGGTGAAAATCCAAACTCGACAACCTTTGCCAACATCCTTCCAACATGTGCCAAAATGGGAGCTTTGGCACAGTAGTTATGGAAATCCATAAAAAATAATTGGAAACGTACTTTTCTCGGGTGTTATAGTTTTGATCGCCCTCATAGATATGTATGCCAAATGTGTAAGCATACATAAGGCACGCAAGTTGTTTGACAAATTGCCTCAACAAAATGTGATTTCATGGAATGCCATTATTACAGGCTATGCACAAAATGGGGATCTTGATGAGGCTTTACGGATTTTCAAAGAAATGCCTCAACAAAATGTGATCTCATGGATTACAATCATTGTTGGCTATGTACAAAATGGGGTTTTTGATTAAGCCTTGGAAATTAATACAATAACATGAGTTACATGATGGACATGTTATGTTTACATGATTTCATTTTATGGTTAACAGTTGACAGTATTACCCAAATGTAATGTAACTTTAAACATGTTAATTCTTGCATCTCACTTGTACTTTGATAAGTCATCTCACTCTACCCTCTACACATTAGCTCCAGATTTTACTACTTCCATCTCAATGACAGTATTTCAAGTTAAAATAAGCACATGAATTTATAAGATTATCAAGATATTCACTAATTACATCACGAGAAGTTATTCCTGAAAAGATGTAATACCGTGCCGTTTTACAGAACTGCTAAAACCCCAAAGAGTTGTACCGATACAATGTTTAGAAGTCTACTTGAAATTCTATTGGATTTCGCACCATGGATTTATAATTGTTGAGCATTTGATGTACACGTTTTCAAAACATGAATTTTTGTTTGTCGGCAGGTCAGAATTCATCTTTCTCCAATATATTCTTGTTTTGAAACTGTTTAATGGTTCATTCTTATTCTTATCAATTAGGATGCTACAACTCCCCTGTCAGAATCTGAAGCGATGGATCTCGTGAAGGATATTTTGCTTCAGCTTCATAAAGAGACATATACATTGTATGACCTCCACATGACTATTGCAGGGGCATCCATTAGGTTCTTTTTTCAACCTTACAAGTCATGCAAATTATATGGTATTATTTCGATATATTGTATATCTCAACCTTGGATGCAGTCATACATGGACTCTGAAATCAGAGCCATCATGGCCCAATATATGCCTCTTGACAGCCAAGGAAAGGTCCCCAATCATGTTCACTATGCAGGGCTGTAAATGATGGTACTCAACCTGTTCTGTGCAGTGATTGTTCACAATTTCTCATATTTATGTAGGCTGATAATGTGCTTCTTTACCTTTAACTTGTCAGTCATCTTAGGAATCTAGATTGGGCATCAACTCTGCAGATGAATCTACAGATTTACTGTATGTGCTTGTGCATGACTATTGCAGGTGCATCCATTAGGTTCTTTTTTCAACCTTACAAGTCATGTAAATTATAGATGCTCTTTAAATATCCTCGGTACAAGCTCCCTACTCATGAGCATCATGCTTACTTTTGTACCATATATCATGATAAGTTGGGGAGGATTTGATGGTTCTTGAACAAATTTGATATCATTTTGTGATTGATGCATTAATTTATAAAATTTTAAGGTTGCTTTTTAGATCACAATCAACCTAGATGCCCTGTTTTGGGAACCCACAAAGGGAAATATCTGATTTACTTAGTTTCATGGTTATCTTATGTTTGAAGTTCCAACATAGCCAATTTTGTTTATAAATGTGTTCTAAAGAATTGTAAGCCGATTGCTATAAAGAGACTGTGCAGTCACTACCCACAAAGCTCTCATGAATTTAAAACTAAGCTGAAACAGGTTGGAAGCATCAAGCATCGAAATCTTTTGAGTCTGCATGGATATTCGCTTTCTCCACTTGGAAACCTGCTGATGCATGTTCTCCATAATCAGCTTAAATCTCCCAGTCCTCTGCTCTTGCCAGCTAAAGTATGTTTATACTGATTTTTCTGGCATGTATTTCAGGACTCTTGACTATTTATATGTGGCTCAGTTTTTTTGTTTCTATGCTATAGGTCATAGTGTTGTCTAATCCTGTGGATAACGTATTTTAGTCACAAGTAAAAGTATTTTATTAAGACTAGAAAACTCCCTTAAACATCTCGAGGTATAATGTGTTCGTTAATCTTGTATAAGATTTCACATTGCACATTATCAGGTAATGCTTTATATTGAACTGCATGATGCTTTGGTAATTAGTACAATAACATGAGTTACATGATGGACATGTTATGTTTACATGATTTCATTTTATGGGTAACAGTTGACAATTGTAGAATTTGTCTTCTCTTTAGGTTTCACAACCCCAAGCATTTTAACATAACCAATAACAAATCCAGTCATGATATGACTAAAGATTGTACCAAACATTGCTATTCCTTCTCATTTCCATCAAGCACATCAAGAACCAACTTTGAAAAAAAAAGTCACAAATATTTCCCAAATGTAATGTAACTCTAAACATATTAATTCTTGCATCTCACTTGTACTTTGATAAGTCGTCTCACTTTACCCTCTACACATGAGCTCCAGATTTTACTACTTCCATCTCAATGACAGTGTTCAAGTTAAAATAAGCACATGAATTTATAATATTATCGAGATATTCACTAATTACATCACAAAAAGTTATTCCTGAAAAGATGTAACTTGCTTTACTTTTGAGTAACTTTTGCCATTCACAAATAATTTCTTTCTTTCCATATCTTAGAATGTAGGTCCACTTCTTGAATTTATGCTACTCATAATTCATGTAGATAGTTTACCCCCTCTGATATGCAGCGGGGTGTAATTCTTAATATATTACAAAATTCAAGTTTACCCCTGATGATGCCAATATAAGAGATACTATCTATGGGTAAATTTTAGCTTGAATCACATTTTTTTCAATTTGAGCCCTCAGAAAATGCTTCTTTGCAAGGTTTTCCCCAATTCCTTGTTAGAAGTCTATAGAAAATGTAATCCATGTTAAAATTACCATTCTCGATTCCAGTAGTGCTTAATTTGGAGCGGTTTGTGCTACTTTTTCACATATTTTAATTGTCAATACGTTTGTTCATTTTTGCTTTGAGAAAATAGTATAACCTGCTAAGAATTGCAAATTTGGTGTGCATTGCAAGCTATACAATAAACTCCATATCAAATAAAATGAGCAACATTGAACTCAGATTGAATAAAAAGGAAAATAAAATTAGAATTGCAGCCTGGTTCCCCTTTCAAATTTGAAGTTTCAAGTTGCCCATTGCATAAATGATACATTATTAAATATAAGGAAAAATAGAACGGTGCTCTATATCTTGGACCTCAAATTTGGGTTAGAAGCTTGTCAATCAAGTACTTATATTTTCTATTGAATTCTTGGGTGCACATACATACGGTAGCAAAACAAATCCCTGAGAGCAAGGACATAAGACTTTTGTGCAAATGTGAAAGGGGAGTTCTATGTGCACATTCAAATTAAACATAAAAAATACCCTTGATTAAAGACCTGAACTAAGAACGTGATTTAAACTTACAAAGGATCTCAATGGACATTTGGTGGGCTGTGATAGAGCTCTCATTGCACATTTAGTGGTCCGTGATAGACAGTTCAATGTGCATTTGATGGATCTTTTGAGGGCCTTTAATGATTAAGAATAATAAGAGGGATAGGTTGATATATCTCGAAGATGGGCAAAGCATAAGCAAAAGGCTACCACTCATGATATAAAATTTGCAAATGTACAAAAGTCTTCATGTATTCATGTTTAGTTCAAATAAAATAGCCCACAAATGTACAAAAGGCTACCACTCATGATATAAGATTTGCAAATGTATATGTACGAATTTGTAACAAATTTGAAATGTAGAGATAACACCTTTAAATGTAATGCTTCATATATATTCCTACACTTACAAAATCATTTACACCCCTTATCGATATCAACTACAAAAATAATAACTATCCCTCTAAATCAAATAACATATACCGTTCGGCATTCACATTGCATTATACACATGCGATTGCTAGTTATGCAAAAAAACTAATAATGAAAAATAAGATATTTTCTTTTACTTGGCAACATGAATGCACAACAAAACAATTTATGGTAGTTTATATTTCTTCTAGGAGTAATGATTTGTTTCTTTATTTTTGAGAGACCCACTCCATCAACTTTTAATCTTTTCAAATTTGTTAGACCCCAATGGAGCATCTCTTTTCATTTGCCACACTTAGTTTATTTTCGTAGCATGCAATCACTATTTTTTTAGTTTCATCACACCCAAAAATAAAACTAATGCCATTTTATAGCTTTTTAGATCATTTCACATGGTTCATGTCATTTTTGATCAATATGAAACTTTTCCACGCTTCTATAGTTTTCTATGGCCCCGTTGTCAATAGAAATCAATGCAAATAAGAACTTTTCAATAATTTTGCGATATGTTTTCAATGTCATATCGCAACATCTCTTCATTGTAAAACACACCCAATAACATTTAAACAATTTTTTTAATAAATGAAATATTAACAAACCATTTTACTTAAATTTTAAAGCTATTTCCAACACTTTTTGAGCCTTACTACTTTTGGGAGTGCCCAAATTTATTGCAATGCCCTTTTTGTGCAAAACTTACACTATTCTTTTCAACAAATTTAAAGTTTCTACACATTAAATTTGCTTTGCAACCTACTTTAACAATTTGCTCTAATCATTTTCTCTAAGAATACGCTCTTCAAGGAGTTTTTGAAAATTTCCCCAAAAATGCACTTTAGGGAGATTTTAAGAAAGCAAACAAAATATTTAACAAAGCATTTTATTCGGCCGCGTAAATATCTTCAACTTCTTCTTCCTTATCCTTATTGCTTCCTCATAAATTAATCATCATTTAGGCAACTAAATTCTTCTTCATTAGTCCACATGACTTGATCACAAATCCATTTCGCTAACTATCATACCACTCGTTTAAAAATTTACAAGTAAATGGAAGGCAACTAGTATTATTAATGTAAAGAAAACTTACATTATATCAATGTTCAAAATTATAATTCTATATTCTTTCCAAGTTAAATAAGTTTTCTTCATGAGCCAACTTCCCAACGAGGCATTACTAACCTCCTACTTGTACAACTATGTAATGTCCCAAATGAGACAATATTTGCCCCTAAATGGAATAGCAACAAATCCAATCCAAAATAGTAATTTATAGACGATGTACTTGAAATAAATAGTGCAAGTCTAACTTATTATTGAAAAGTGCGACTTGCCTGGTGATGGAAAACATTCACAATTGATGCAAAATCACCCAAATATTATGCAAAACAGATCAACAATATTTATAAGGACAAAAAACATTAGAAAATGCCGATTTGGATCAATCAAGACTGGAATTTATTTATTAAAATCTGTAGATGAATAACTCTCGAGACAAGACTGAATTTTTTTTTCCTCGCATAAAAAATATGCAACTTAGCTGATTTTGACTTCTAAAAATATGACAAAGATGGTGGTGATGAGATCTAAGACAACCATGCCCTAAAATGTATCAAACTCCACCCACAAGGGTGTAAATAATACTAGATTTGGCTGAATTCAAGGTAGAAATCTACCCCAACACTTGTATCTTCAATCCCTAGTTGGAAAAAATATAAACCTCTAACTTTGCCCTTCAACAACTGTTGGAAATTTGAAATATAACTTTGAAAATCAATGAAAGATCCTAAACAAAACCTCTCAACGTAAGGGAAGAAGAGTTTTCATTCTTCTTCCAAGGCTAAAGAGGGTTTTCGTCCTCTAAACCAGAACTACAAAGCGATTTCATCTTTTGAGTTGAATTGGAAAACATGCAAGCTTAGACCAAAATTTTGAATTGATAAGATGTAAAAAGATATCCTCTCCTATGCATGGCGACCTCCTTTTATAAGTTGTCTTGGCCTTTTTGCCACCCAAAACAACCAATCAACTTCTTTTTCCTCATTTAATGTTTTTCACTTGCTTTATTTCATCCCCTATGGGTCACATTTTTCCTCTAGGGACAAATAAAACATAAAGTTACTTTTTCTTTTTCTTTTTCTATTTTGTCATTAATAAATTAATTTAAGTGCTTATAATAATATTTTATGATGCACTTTATAATTAATTTATTATGACTTAGTTTCCTTTTTCTCATCCCTTAGCCATCAAGAAACAATGAATGGGCTAAGGGTCTTCAACCGAGAAGGGGATATTACAATCCTCCCTTCCCCAAATTGCTTGCCCTCAAGCAATTGCAACTCATATGCCCAAGTGCCATGTGCAAGAGATAAAACATATTGTAGTGCTCCAAGAGTCTAGATCCTGTACTGTTAAATGAGAGAGCTCTTGCCAAAATACATAGCTCTCATGATGCTCATAAACATGAATTTGGATCAAGGATTCCACATACTCCATTTTGCAAACTTGATCCTCTAACTTATCATGCTTCTCATGAGGAAAATAAATTTGAATATGCAACAATAAATATGACATATGATCATTCCTTTCATACCTTGGAGTATCATCAAGATCTTCATCACTCTTTATCTTCATGATAACTTGACTTTGCTTGTACCAATGCATAGTATCTAGGTGCTCCACATAAAGTAGCTAGTGTTCCATCCATGGGAACCTTTTCCTCTTCCTTTGTTTTCTCTTCAACTTTTTTTGGATCAACCTTCTCTCTTTCTTCATCATTTGAACGACCTCATTATAATGGGCTACCTTACGCCCAAAATTTGGTGCTTTTTGTTTATTGTTTGAAGTAGTTTTTTTATCTTAAAGACCCCTTTGGCTTCCCCAAAGGTGCTGACCTTTGTTGTCTATAAGGTGTAGTCCTAATACCTTCTCGGATGCATCATATTTAACCACGAGAGGAATTGTAAAATGTAGGACAAGCATCGGGTATGAACTCCTTACCTTTTTGTCAATTGCTTGTTGTATGTTTCTTCTTGGTTGCTCCCGTTGAACTCTTCTATTCCTTCTTGTGCCTTTGTTATTCTTCAACTCGTAAAAATTTCTGAAAGACAACATCTCTCTCACCTTGAAATTGAGTGTTGCATAGTCTTTGTCCCATGCCTCTATGTCATCTACATCATTTGGGACTTCTTCCACAACTGGTTGTTCCTCTCTTTGGAGAAACTTAGATCTGAAAATTTGATGCGGAGGCTTGGTGGATGTCCTAATTGGTCCAATTGAGCTTTCTTCACCATTATTGGTTGCTCTTTGATTTGTAGATATGTTGTTCTCTTGTAGAACCTTTGCCAAATCTCAACATGGAACCGAAACCAATGCTTCACGCATTTCCCTTTCAGATTCCCTCAATACATGATGCATGTCTCTTTGAATTTCTCTCATAGTTTGCTGTAATTCTCTCATACTCCTTATGATCACTTCATACATGTAGCTCATTTTATCTTGTAGGAGGAGCTATTTGATCATGCTCATCCATTGTTCCTTTTGCAATCAAAGTTTTTTTAAAAATTTTCCTCCCATAGTTGGCAAAGATCACCACTTTAATACCATCAGTAATGTCCCCAATGAGACAATTTATGCCCCTAAACGAAATAGTGACAAATCTGATCCAAAATAGTAATTTATAGATATCAGATATACTTGAAATAAATAGTGCAGACTGAATTATTATCGAAAAGTGTGACTTGCCTCGTGATGGAAACATCCACAATCAAGCAAAATCACTCAAATATTATGCAAAACAGATCAACAATATTTATAAGGACAAAAACATTAGAAAAATACCATATTTGGATCAACTGAAGGTTGTAATTTATTTATTAAAATTTGCAGATGAACAATTCTCTAGACAAGACTGAAAACAAAGTTTCCTCAACCCAAAAATATGCAACTTAGTTGATTTTGGCCTCTAAAAATATGACAAAGTCAATGTTAATGATGAGATCGGGATAATTGTGCCCTATAATGTATCAAACTCCACCCAAAAGGGTGTAGATAACCCTAGATCTGGCTGAATCTGAAGGTAGAAATCTGCCCCAACACTTGTGTCTTCAATCCCTAGCTGAAACAATATAAATCTGCAACTTTTCCCTTCAACAACTGCTGGAAATCTGAAATATAGCTTTGAAAATCAATGAAAGCTCCTGAATAGAACCTCCTCACATAAGGGAAGAAGAGTTTTCGTTCTTCTTCCAAGGCTAAAGAGGGTTTTCGTCCTCTAAACCAGAACTACAAAGGTTTTTGTCCTTTGGAGTTGAATTGGAAAGCATGCAAGCTTAGACCAAAATTCTGAATTGATAAGATGTAAAAAGATATCCTCTCCTATGCATGGCACCTCCTTTTATAAGTTGTCTTGGCCTTTTTGCCACCCAAAACAACCAATCAGCTTCTTTTGCCTCATTTAATGTTTTTCACTTGCTTTATTTCATCCCCCTATGGGTCGCATTTTTCCTCTAGGGACAAATAAAACATAAAGTTACTTTTCTTTTTCTTTTTTTTTCTATTTTGTCATTAATAAATTAACTTAAGTGTTTATAATAATATTTTATGATGCACTTTATAATTAATTTATTATGACTTAGTTTCCCTTTTTCTCATCCCTTAGCCGCCGGGAAACAATGAATGGGCTAAGGGTCTTCGACCGAGAAGGGGATATTTGTCTCACATATGAGATACATGCCCCTTACAACAACTATTAAATATAAATATGAACTTTGGATCATAAACCCAACAAAACTCCCTTTGATCTAAAGGGGACCTAAAAATATTCTTAAGCAACATGACTATGAAGCCATCCAATAATACCTTCTCGCAACCTATCACTTGGCTCTTTGTACATTCGGTATTGATCAAGCGATGTCAATGCTTATCAAAACTTGATCTCCGTGCCATATGCCTACCGCTTCTCTCGAATCCTAACATGACATGAAGATGAACGTCACATTGGGCATACTCATCCCCTTTGATTATACATACATGTACCACAATATGAGCATCATCCTTGAGAATACTCAATAGCGTCAAACACTCTCTGGATGATAATTCGGTACCTATGTATGGAACATATATCCTTCATGTGCTAATGAACCTAACCATTTTGCTCAACACTACTAGTGCTTCGAACCACTATCGATTCTATAATCACTTAGAAATGATCAAAATCCATGTATAATCATTGAGAAATGATCAAGTCCAATCCAATATCTTCCACCTCAACCAGTGAGAGGTGAGAAGCTATGCAATAAAACCACTAGTAGAAGACTTCTCTACTCCTCATCAATGATTCTAAAAAGAAATGAGAAAACTACAAGCACAAAAAAACTCAAAACCGACAAAACCAAAATTGCCTTTACATCACTTCAGGTTGTCTTGGAGTTAGTAACATACCCAAGATGGAAAGGTGTTTCTAGCTTTGTTAATCAAATTGATCCAAATGGACCTATAGCCCATAAGATACTCCTTTGCAAACTCGGATGGTATCGATAACAAAAAGATATGGGATTACATTCATTTTCATCACACTAAAATTCTTATTATCAATGCAATTGAAAATACACCCATTTTATATTAAAATGCCTTATTTATCCACTTTTAAATATATTTTTCCACAAAAATCTTAAAGGGAGACTCCAAACCAACATATTGACTATTATGATAGCCTTAGAATTGAAAAATACTTATTAAATGTGTGGTTGGATGCCTATCTCCTCCTTGTGAAAAACAAAAACAACAAAATAATACCTGTCCATTTGTTGTAACAATTAAAAAGGTAGATTTTTGAAAACTTTGTGTTTGCATTTTATGGCAATGGAACACTTGACCCCCTACTTGCAAGTCTTAGAAACATTTCATTTGCCATCTCTCAATAATCACTTAACTTGTAATATTTCAAATTTGAACTTGAGTAATGGTTCGGTGAGCCTGCTCTACCGATGGTTTAGGGTTTTATGTTACAACCGTAAAAGCTCACATCTTGCCGCCGATCTTGCATCCATCTAGCCAACAATAGCCTTTTCTTAATATTTACTTGTGCATTTAATGTGTTGATTCACTCATTCATTCCTCCCTTTGGGTAGCATTTGGCCAACCCCTTTATTTATGGCCATCTCCACGACAAATGAGATATGTAATTAAAAATTACAGAGTAGAAAAAAATATGTTTTTGGATCATGTTTTGATCAAAATCTGATTTGAAACTGAATTAGGACTGATCCAAATCCATCATTTGATGTAGGAAACTTCTGCAAAGATCTAGAGAAAAATGGCACAAAACGTCCTCATAAGTTTGTTCCAAAGTCTTTCACACAAGAATGGTTCTCACCCGATACCCATCTTCCCGATGTGGTAATCGATTTACTCAATTTGATAAACCATGTCACTGGGTTTTGAATTTTCACTCTAGTTGGTTATTTTGTTGGTTGAGTCCCCTCGAAAAGTTTGCTCAAACAATGGATTCATAACCATTGACAACCCCATAGTGTAAAGGTCAAGGGAGTCCAAAACATGACTAAAGACTTATTCTTCTTCTACTTTACTAGCCTTGAAGACCACATATCTATTGTTAACCATGGTCTATGGTTCATTCAAAACACCCTGGTTGTGTTTTCCCATTGACTAAGGAATTTCAACTTTTGAAGTAGGCTAAACTCAAAATACCCATTTGGGTGGAATTTCCAAGGATTCCAATCCCTCTTTGGGGTTTTATTAAGAAACTTATCCAACCCCTTGGGTGCTTTATTGTCATGAACAACCTAAGTTCTATGTTACTCGCCCCAAACAAGGACTTGTATGGAAATTGACTAGCCATTGTATGGAAATTGACTAGCCAAAGGACTGAAGGAAACCATTGATATTTAGGTCAAAAAAATCCATTTTTCACAATAGATTATTTATATTAACCTACCAAATACATGTTCACGTGGTCAATCTTCCAGTCATATGATTAGGAATGCCTTTTGATGGAAGACACATGACCATAACCATAAGAAAAATATGCTACAATAGCAAAGCCACCAACTCCTTTGGTGATGGTTGAACAACAATTTCCAACAAAAAACTCTTCGATTTTCAAGGCACCTCCAAGCCACCCACCTGTGTATAAACCGAAAATTGGGTTTCTAAGACCTACTCCAACTAAATCCATTAAGCCATCCATCCAGCCTTAGCCTTTATCCATCTCTTGAGCCCCACAAGCCATTTCCACTTGGTTGCCCTCCCAAACATCGATTTTCCCTCATAGGCATGGGAACCTTAATTCGAGTCAGACCTTCAGGATTCCTTCGATAATCTTGTTTCCTTTGACCGCAAGATTGTCCTTCGTTGGTCTCATAACCCCTTACCTTCTACAAAAGAAGAATATATCCAACGTAAACGTTGTTTGTGTAGCTCAAGAGTTTATGGAACACAACAATGCCTTTGCTAATAAGTTTGCAACTCTCCAAGATCTAGACGAGGGATTTGATATGCACTCGACAAGATCCAATGATTTACACTCTTGGAATTTTGAGGTCTTATTGAATGACCTACACACATATGATCAAAGACAATTGTCAAGATTTCATAAATACACAAATCCTTTGCTTGCATGAAGTTAAAATCATCGACTTTCTTATTTAGTCAAGTGGACCACACCATTTGGTGAAGTGACATATGTTAGATGTCCATTTATGGCCCCGGAAGAGGAAGTGTCATCACATTGCTCTCACTAGATCTCTCTTAAAATATTAATTTGGGGTTCTAACTCTACCCATCAGATCATGTAGAACCTTTTTGAGTTCGATGACCATATTCTTGGGCTACTAACCTTTATGCTTCCAATGATGATGTGGAATGCATTGAACTATGAATATGGGTGGTAGACTCGTTCCCCCAATGCCAAATGGGTCATTTGTGGGGATTTCAACATGGTTGAATCCTATAAGGATAAAAATGTCACCTTTCAATGTGTTGGTGCGCTGAAAAAGGGAAGCTTGGTTTTATATGCGTAAGAAACTTGGGAATTTTGATCTTAATCACCACTGACAATATTCTTCTGTTTCCTCATGGATCACTTGGTACAATTTAGAGATGGCTAAGACAAGGTCATTAAGAGATTGGATCATGTATTATTGGTGATCAAGAATTTTGCCATCCTGTAACGAAAAGGGCCTCCTTGTTTCGTTATTGATGGAGTCACCTTATTGGACCATTATCCTATTCAATTTTGTATTAAATGGACCTCCACCCAACCCAAAAGCCATAAGTCTCAACATATCTCAAGCATGAAAAGGGTGTGGGATATATTAGTTCGGTTTGGAATTTAGTCCCTCGTCCTCAAGGTGACTTGGGTTGGATTGAATGGTGGAATAGTGCCATTTCCCACACCACCTCCTTTCTCGGAATTTATGGTATACAACTGATTATTTACAGTAGCATGTGCATGCAACCGCCTATTATGAATTCCAAAAACTTTGACAAGCCCTCGACTGCTCTCCCTTCAATTTCCATCTTCAAACCCAAGTTGCCTTATGACGACATAAGCTTAAGGTGGAGGAGGTTTACAAAGCTTATGGTGGTCAACTCGGGCTCATATGCACCGACTAAAAATAAAGGATGGAGTCACCAAATAATTTCTTGCTCTCTTTTTCTCTAGGAAGGTTGTTGATTGAATTGAGGAGATTAAGGATTCTAATGCTAGAATTTCTAAATTACTTGATATTCGGCGTTCCTTTTTCTATCATTATAATGGTGTTTTTGTTGCTCAAGCTTCCTCCTTGCTAGGGACAACACATTTGAACAATGCCTCCATGTTGTCCCTTGTAAGCTCTCGGAAACCCAGAGAGTGGAATTTTATAGACTTCTTATTATGAATGATTTAAAGGAAGCCACCATTCAAATGACCACCGATGAAGCTCCTAAGTAATGACAACTTTCCTTGTGAATTTCATCAAACCCTCTCGTACACTTTTGGGTTTGATCTCAACAAAGTCTAGTTGGAAGCCTTGCAAGCTAACACTGGGCAAGCTTATCAACCAAGGAAATATCATGTTCATTTCTAAAGTAGGAGATCTAAAGAAGATCAATAATTGGTGAATTTTCTCAATATCTCCTATTGATTCATAAAATGTCTTTTTCCCATTACCAACAAATCCTATTTAGTGATAATTGAATGGAAAGTGACTAAGCTCCTTTAAATCAAGTTAGGTGTAAGAAATAAATACAACTATACTTTGTAATTTAAGAGAACAAAAGTAAAGGAGATACAAAAATTTATCCTGGAGAAACCCAAGGTGGGAAAATATCCAATGGATAAGAAAATTGCTTCCCTTTCACTATGTAATTCTCCAAAATACAAATCTATTGTCAATAAATGACCTTCAAGAAGGATTATTCACTCCTCCTCTTTGTATTTTCTTGCTTACAACTCTCAACCAATAGTAAACTCACTCACAATGAACAAAACAAGAAATAACTCCAACTTCTCCTCTTTGCTCACACTAGAATTCACTCAAAATCACTTGCTTGAATGCTTCTACAACCTCATATTTATAGTTTCTCTTCCCATGGATGGAGGGAAAGATGAAACAAACCAATATGGGAAGTCCAAACGTTGCAACCGCTTGAATTCCCAATTTGGCATTGTCGGGGACAAAACCATCGGTGTAAGTAGGCGGTGGTTGCAGAACCCCTATAACCGCGCTTACATAATTGCCACTCTATGAAGAATGGAGGTTATGTAACCGTTGGGGTGATTGCGTAACCGTCACCTATAAAATCTCCTGAACAAAACAACGATGGCCTAAAACGTCATTTGAAGGTGTCTAGATCACTCCCAGCTTGACTAGACCATCTCTTGAAGAAATAATAAGTTGAGAATCTACATTGTAAAGTATCAAATATGGAGAATACATAGTATTTAGTATTTTCAAATCCATTTTTGGATCATACCTCCCCAATTTGAGGCTTTTAAGTCCCTAAAAGCTTTAAGGACTAATAAGGTGAGGAAATTTCTTCCCCACATCTTCTCTCGGAATACTACTTGGCCTTGATAGGAAACTAACTTGTCAACCAATTCAACTACTTGTCTTGCACTCCTCTCTATGTCATCCTCTCTTTCCACTGTAAAACCACATCTTCCTCCAATTCCAGCTGATTGTCTGGGACAAGATCCTAAATAGACGAAAGCAACACTCCCTCTTCTTCTTCATCCAACATGGAGGGCTCAAAGAGACGTAAATTTTTAACATTCACAACTGAGTAAATCCTCATACAAGGAAGCAAATCCAAGTGAAATGCATTCTTTCCCACTTATTCTAGAATCTCAAATAGGCCATATTGAAGAGGCTTGAGTTTCTAGATTTTACCTATAGTCCTATCCCCTCGCTTAACTACAACTATACCTTATCTCCAACAAGGAAGGAATGATCATTCCCGTGTTGATCATGTCGTGCTTTGTACTTGGCCTGCAATGTTGCCAACCTCTCTTGTACTTGGAGGTGTATCTATTGAATTTTCTCAATGAAATTCTCATCTTTGTTGACCTCCATTTCCACTTTCCTATTATCTCAACACGGTAATCTCAAAACACTATCAAAAGCACTCTTAGGAAAATAACGAAAACATATTTCAAAAGGAGTCTTACTAGTCGAAGCATGAACCACCATGTTTTAAGAATGATGGATATATACCAAGTTCTCATTCTAAGTCTTCGATGTTTGTTGTTGTACCCTTTAAAGATTTGGACCAAAGTATGGTTTATAATTTATGTTTGCCCATCTATCTACGGATGAAAAGTGGTAGACGCTTTGACTTTGTATCCGTTTTCTCTCACAAAGTAGAAAAAAACTTTCCTATGAACCGTGAGTCCTGGGCCTCACACACAATATAATCAAGAAAATCAAAGTGAACCCACACATTAACAAAAATAACTCAACTGCATCACTGGCCTTAATGGTATTCTTGTAAGGAATTAGAATACACATTTTGCTAAATCGATCTACTATCACAAAAATATAATCATGACCTTTCTTGGAAGTAGGAAAACCACCCACAAAATCCATGGAGATACTTTCCCATGGATGGGAAGGAACTGACAATGGTATATATAACCCCAACTTCCTATTATTAGGCTTGCTTGTACTACACAAAACACAACCCCTGATGAATTTAACAACTTTTGCTTGCATGTTTGGCCAATAAACATACCTTTGTAAATGCACCATAGTATTTGTCACACCAAAGTGACTAGCTACTACCCCGAAGTGTGTGCTTCCCTCATAAATTGAACTTCTTCCCCTTAGGCACACAATGTTTTTTTTTCTTGTAGACAAAACCACCCCGAAAATAGTATTCTCCCCTAGGTGCAAATCCCTCACTTGTAAGTTTCTACTGATAAATTTGTGCAAAATTGGATCCTGCTCATAACCTTCATTATATGTTTCACACAAAAAAGGCTCAAGAAGAGTTAACATGCCCATAACTGAAAGCAAAGGAAGTCTAGATAACATATCAGCTAACTTGTTAGTCACACTTTCTTATATTTGATAATTAAATGAAATTGCTATAAAAACCCATCCATTTATAGTGTATAGCATGTTGAAGTTTGTTTTGAGCCTGCAGATATTGGAGAGGTTGGTGATCCATGTGAATAATAGCTTCCTTAACCATCAAATAATGTTTCCATTTCTTGATTGCTTTCACAAGAGCATACAATTATTTATCATATGTACCTAATTCAAAATTGCACCATGAAAAATTCAGAGTGAGAACATACATGCCTACCTCCCCGAATAAGGACAAACCCCATAACATAGTCACTAACATCCGTTTCCACTTTGAATGACAACTGTAAATTAGGTAACGCAAATACTCGAGCATGGATAATCTTATGTTTAAATGAATCAAAAGCAATATGATGTTTCTTACCCCAATCAAAATCCTTACCCCCTGCTGTCATTGAATGTAGTGGAGCTGCTATGGATGAGAAGAGTTTAATGAACTTCCTCAAATACTAAACTGCACCAACAACGCTCTTGGTCTCGGTCAAACTTGATGGTGTATACCAGTTCTAAATGAACTTTATCTTTTCCGAGATCAATCCTCAACTCTCCACCTCCAACCACATGTCCCAAAAAGACAAGCGATTGTTGAGAAAGCTCGCACTTCTTCTCATTCAACACTAGCCAATTCTCCTCAAGAGTTTGCAAAAATTGATGCAAATGGTCAATATGCTCTTCAAAAGTTTTGTTAAAAACCATAATTTCATCCAAGTACACAATAACAAAGGAATCAATACACACCTCATTTCCCCATTCATTAACCTCATGAAGGTAGTTGGTGCATTGCATAGTTTGAACGGTAATACCAACCATTCGTATAACCGCTGACTGGTTTTGAATGATGTTTTCCAGATGTCCTCTTCCTTGATCCACTCTTGATGGTACCCAAAATTCAAATCAAGATGGTAAAATATTTAACATGTTGTAACTGATCTAATAAATCATCAATGTGAGGAAAAGGGTACCTATTCTCGATGGTTATTTTATTTAAAGCTCTATAATCGACACACATTCTCCATGAACCATATTTATTAGGTACTAAAACAATAGGATAACCATATGGAGAAGTGCTAGGACAGATTATACCTTGTTTAATCAAAGACTCCAAGTGATGTTTAACCTCATTGAAATATTTGAAAGACTACTTGTATAATCTCAAGTTTAGAAGTGTACTATCAAGTAACAAGTGTATCTCATGCTCGATTGGCCTGACTGGAGGAAACCATGTAGGCTATCGGAAAACTTCTCTCGAGCTATAGAACCAAATCCTTTATCTATGTCTACTCTTTGTTAGAAAACATGCTAAAAGTGGTTTTAGATGTAACAATCTTGTTCTCTCGACATATCCCTTAAATTAATAAATGTAAATTTACCACTGGCATTAATAAGCTTCCAAGGCTTCGGTGGCACTTACCAAGGAAATATTTAAGTCTTATGAAAAGGATGAAATGAGATAACTCTTACCATAATTCACCAAATGGTACTAGTTGGCTCTTCTCATGAAGATAAAATCCATGATATACAAATATGGGTTTCCAAATACCACACCACACACATCAAGGGGAACAACATCTACTGTAATTTCATCAATAAATGTTTTATTAATGCCAAAAGTGATTTTACATTGTTTGGTAACCTTGATGTATACACCTTTCTTTACTCAACCTAATGAATATGGACTTAGGTGATTCTAAGTTTCCAATTTCAGCCTACCCACTAACTCTTTATTAATCAAATTATCTAGAGAACATGTATCAAAAAGAGCACCCACCTTAGTTTTCTTCACTTGAATTTTTAAATGAAAAAGCTTAGTTAGTTCCTTTTCCTAAACAACACTGTTACTACCCAAACATACCTCTCTGTAGATGGAGGTACAACACATAGTCTCATCCACCTTTTCGATGCAAAATACTTCCTCCCCTGGAGGATAGTCACAAACTTCTTATTTTTCTTATTATTGAAGGGATGTAATTTTGGGTAGAGATTCCAACATTTTCCTCGGAATGAGTGTCAACATCACAATGCCCACAATGAACTTTAGTATCCTTTTTAGAAATAGGATGTAGTAATTTTATTACCTTTCCCTTTTCCTTATGATTTTTCTTGGTGTCACCTTGTTTGTTCAAGCATGCTAAGAGGTACATGAACTCTTTTTCTTGTCTATATCTAAATAGTGGGCTTAAGAACAAGCCTCATCTACATCTCATCTCGGCTTGACCAAGAGGATTGGTCTCCTCAAGTGCTTATGAGTTCCACCAATATAATTTAGTAGAATGTCCTAGTCCTCTACATCTTTGCCCATTTGGACATATTTTATTCTCAACTCATTATTGTACTCCTTACGCACATTCTCGGGCCTTGCTTCTACATGAGATACTGCCAATACATGGACCTCTCTTCCTCATAAAAAATAGGATAAAACTTATTTTTGATTAACTTTTAAAATCATCCCACTTAGTCATCAAATGAAGCTTCTTAACAACCAATGAATGAACATAACTTTAAAACCAAGTTAAAGCATGATTGGTCAATTTTAACCTTTCAAAGAAAATTTGCTGACTTCATTGATTTGTTGAAAACTAAAATATAACTCAAGTTGAGCTAGCCAATGGTATAGCTTCTCAACATTCATGTCTCCATCATAAGGTTGAATCTCTATCTTGGCCTCTAATTTGAATGAAGTTGGTGTGGGAATGCCATAAGGATGCTCTTCTTCATACTCACGAGTATCTTCTTCATGGTCTAGCGGTGTCTCATTTGGAACACCAAGTTTCTCCATGAGCAATCCCATGATGGACTCTAATTTCCTTATGGACAAGGAAATACTGCCCACATCTTTAGAAAAAATTGCCACATTTTCTCCAACTTGTAGAAACACTCTTCTCTAGTCTTATCCACATATTCTCTACGAGCCATGTCTCGGATTCCTTGCTTCCACTTCATGGTGGAAATATATGCTTCAAAAGGAATAAGGATACCTTCACCATTTTCTTTTCCCTTTCGAGTAAGGGGCATCTAACTGCAATCTCAACACAAGTTAACCACACAAAAACTGAAATATTAACCTTGCTCGATACCAATTTGATACGTAAACTACCTTTTTCCCATAATTAACATATCTTATTTAGTGATAATTGAATGGAAAGTGAATAAGTTCCTTTTAATCAAGATATGTGTAAAGTGAGATAAAAAAATCAAAGGAGACACAATAATTTATCTTGTAGAAACACAAGGTGGGAAAAAATCCAGTGGGTAAGTAAATTACTTCCCTTTCACTATGCAATTCTCCAAAATACAAATCTAATGTCAATAAATGACATTTAAGAAGGATTCTTCACTCCTCTTTGTATTTTCTTGCTTGCAATTCTAAACCAATTGTAAACTCACTCACAATGAACAAAACGAGAAAGAACTCGACTTCTTTTCTTTGCTTTGACACCGAAATTCACTCAAAATCAATTTCTTGAATGCTTCTACCACCTCATATTTATAGTTTTTCTACCCGTTGATGGAAGGAAAGATGAAACAAAACAATCCGGGCATTACAAATGTTTACAACTGCTTGAATTCCCATTTTGGCATTGACGGGGATAAAACCACTAGTGAAAGTAGAGTGGCAAATGTGTGTAACCACCATGGAAGTTGCGTAATCGCATACCCTTATAACCGACTATTGTATAACCATTATGGCGGTTGCATAATCACTACTTTGTGAAGAGTGGCAATTACATAACTCGCTAGGGCGGTTATGCAGCTACCACTTTGTGAAATCCCTCGAAAAGAGCAACGATGGACTTAAACGTAATTTGAAGGTGTTTGATCATCCCACTTGACCGAAACCATCTCCTAAAGAAAGAATAAGCAAATAATTTGCATGTAATTATTAAATATAGAGAATCCATAAAATTAGGTATTTTCATATCCATTTTTGGATCACTTATAATATCATTGACAAAACTCCGTTGCTTAGGCTTAGGGATCTTATTCCTCTAATTGATAGAAGTAAACATACCATTTCATTCAACATAGATACATTCATAAAAATGTGATTGCAGTATGGGAAGGTATGGAATGTAATTGACTCTATAATTAAAAAAGCCCTTTTATCAAAATTGAATTTGAAAAAGTTTATGATATGATAAAATTGCCCTTCATCATCATCCGTCTCAAGGTCTTTACATGTTGCAAGCTATGAGATTGTTATGTAAGGATCAATATGGAGCCTCATGCATATTGAAGAGGTTGCACTTCCAATGGTGACGTGAACACTTTAAGTAATCAACAAGAAATCAAATCACAAAGGAAAATCAAACATGAAAGAAATAAGTCTAGCATTCTCATAGATCAAAATAAGAAGGTGCATATATAGGAGTTTTGTGTAACTCCCGTGCATGATACATGGACACGTGAAACCCTAATAACCTAATGACCCATGATCTCCCTAAGCAAGATGACTCACCATGTGAGGTGGAAAAGATGCCGAGTGACGATAAACAAGTCACATACACTGATACCCCTCTTCATCGAAGCTGAGGTAGAGATCATTAAAAGTAAGAACAAAAAGAGAAATCCCCTAGAAAAATAAGAAAGATGTGTCAATGGGGCCCGAAAACTAAATTCTTGATAAGGTACCCTTGTACAAAAACATCTTTTTAGAAAATAAGAAGAGAAATGCGTCCCAACAAGTAGGCCTGATGAGGTACCCATGTACAATAAAGATCTCAAGTAATGGAGGAAATCCAAAAGAGAAAAACATCCAATTACAGGAGATAAAAGACTCACTTAAACAACATAAAAATATGTGTCAAATGGGTCCCAAAACTAAGGCTAGATAAGGTACCCATGTACAAGCTGCAATCTTTCTACAAGAAGAAAATGAGGAGAAGAAAAAAACTATCCATCTCCTCTAAAAGATGATTTCTGATGAACTCCCATGGAATTTGAAGGACTTGAAAGTCTGTAATAAATGGTGGAGGGAGGAGGAACATGAAGTGTCTCTAAAGGTGGCTCAACATGTAAAGGAGACAATATATCTATTCTTTATACCACCTGATTTTTGTATGATTAACTTTACACTTTACTTCCTCAGTAATGTCCCCATTTCTAAGCAATTGTCCTAAATGGATTTTCATCCTATTAGCCTTGGTTATGGCTAAGGGGCTAGTGATGTTGATGGTTATTGGTGTGGTTTGTACCTTCATTTCACTTATATGTTATGTTTTGGAGTCTTCACATACTTTGAGGTGATTTAAGTGAAATAAAGTTGTGAGATACTCCCCTAAGGTACTTTATGCTATATTTAGACAATGACTTAAGTGATGGGTGAATATATGATACTTTATGTTCTAATTCTTCGTTGGGCTCACTTGAGTGGACCTTTTTGGCATAGGTGACATAAAGTCACTTAAAGTGACAATTACACACATGAAGACTCTCCATGTGGGGTGATTAGGGTTTTGGGATTCTTTTTGGAAAAATGGAAGTTATAAAAGGAGTCTCTTAGGAAGAGGACATGATGGTATCTTCTAATTTTGTGTGGGCTGGTTGCTTTTTACTTTTCTTGTGGAGGTGAGATTCTACATGGACCCTATCTTTGGTGGTGAGAGATCCATCCCTAGCTAGCGAGCTTTCTTGATGGTGAAAGATCCATCCCTAGCTTGCTATTTTGGGTTTTCATTCAAAATATATTTATAATTCAGGTTACAAAGTTTTCAAATATTTCTAGGGTGTTGATTTATATTTCTACAAACTTACATATCGAGCATTTCTGACATTGGAGATAGCAATAACGGACTTCTAAGAGGAATTCTATGGTGTTTCTAATTCTCTTAGGATGACATCACCTTCATGAGTTTACAGGTTGTTTTTAGGGTTTGGTGCTGTATTTTTGGGGTTTTCCAAGTTGGATCTATTTTATAAAAAATTGTACTTGTTGCTGTCCAAAATTCAGAAAATAATATGATCAATTTCAACTGTTTGTAAAAACTAGGGTTTTAAGGCAATTTATGTACTTAAAATAAATAAATAAATAAAATCAAATCTATGCACTAAGAATTATTTCTCAATATGTTATTATTCTCCATATATTTCCAAGTCTTTTAAAGCTTATGGGTATTTTTGTAGGTGCAAATTTTGGAAGAAATAAACATTCTATGTTTCTCTATACCTTGCTATCCTAAAAATTAGAATTTCATTTGTTGAAAACTTATAAGTTTGGGAATTTTGAGTGATATCCCATAAGGGATATTTCAAAGTGGTATCAAAGCTAAATTTCCTCTATCCCGTTGAGTCATATATGAAGGTTTATTATAGGAGGAATGCACCCCGAAAGAAAGATATAATATGGCCGACGATGAGGAGATTAATGAAGAGGTAATGAAAAAATTATTTTGAAACCATAAATCTCTATTTGAGCCAAATCACATAAAAATCATCACATGGTTGATTTGGGAATCATGCGAAAGAGGAGAAAATAGTAATACATGGCATCATGCTCGAAAAGGTGAATGTATCAATTCATGGTAGCACACTTCCCCTTCCCATAATACACATTTGAGCATGCATGAGCCAACATTTTTGAAGGATCCAAAATTAAACAAGTGGGACAACACTCATAAATTTATGATGAGGAGACTTGTTGGTTGAAGTATGAATTATTGAGTGAAGGGTTTAAAGCCAACATGCCTTTTACCAAGTAATACATGAAGAAGATCGGTAGTAGGCCCAAGAGGAATCAATCTATTCATGTTTTAGAGTTATAGAGGATATTGGGATATATTTCAATTCCAAAATTCGATGATTTTAAGAAGTGTATAACAAAATCATAGATATAGAATTTGTAGACATACTTTGACTTGAATCCCATGTACAAAGAGGATGCAATTAAATTTGCAATCCTACATCTTGAGGGAGATTCTCATGACTTTAATGGAATCATGGTATTATTACATAGGGGCGTATGAATATTAATACATATGCAGAGTTTACACATAGGTTGATGAGTAGGTTTAACAGAGGGATCTGACGAAACAGTTCTTTAAAGAGTTGACTCATTTGAAACAAATAAGATATTTGGATGGATACCTTACAAATTTTCGAGGCTTTTGGTTATGGTTTCTGATATTTTTGAGATGAGATTGACTTCACTCTTCATGCGGAGTTACGAAGATGCACTAACGTGGGTTTGTGAAGGCATTTGATCCTTCTTCATTGCATGATGCTATTAGGAGAGCACAAGATTTGGAGTTAGCTATTCCAAAGTCAAGGTTTCCACCTCGAGTTCAGCAAAGGGAACCTCTATTTAGACCGGATGCATTTTAGTGGAAGGATCCTCCACCTAGGTAAGATGCGACTAAGAATCTATTCATTTCCCGAGAGCTTAGAGACGAGTTGAGAGAAAAATAAAATATGTTTCGATTTCCATACAACTTGGGCTCCAAGGCATGATTGCACAAGAAATGGAAAGGCCCAATTCATTTAGGTATTTGAGGAGAGTGAGGGTAAAAAGATGAGGAGTTAGAGATCCATGAGATGGATGATGGAGATGGAGTTGCATTGGAAAGTATTGGTGTGGAGCAGAAGATGAGACTTTCCTCATGAGATTATAACTACATTCTCTAGTACCCTAAGGTACAAGGAATTCATGTTCAAAGGATTTATGTAGGGTCAAAGTGTTGTGGTGCTCATTGATAGTGGGGATACCCATAACTTCATTGATGAATCCTTCGTTGAGAGGTGAGGTCTATAGACATAAGAATTTGAGAGCTTTAAGGTTGTTTTAACCAATGGAGAGTATATGAGATGCACATGAAGAGTTCAAAATTTAAGCATCACTATGGGTAGCTAAAAAATTACCGATGATTTCCACATTGTTAGTATTGGAGAGACCAACATATTGTTGGGAGTGCAATGGCTTCACTTTCTTTGTGAATTTTAGACTAAATTTCAGACGATGGAGCTGAAGTTTAATTCTCAAGGGAAAGAATGTAATATCGAGAGGTTTATCCACAGGAGCACCCAGTGGTTACAAAAAGGTAGAGGAGAGGATTTTATGGTGAGATGAAGTATTTTACTATTGTTGGAAGATGTGGACTTTGATGGATATGGGTGTGACCAATAGTGTTGAACTTGAGATAGTTACTGAGAGATTAGGGTTACAGGGTTTCAAATAAACCAAGTTTATCATTATGTTGGTTATTTAAGGTTTCGTGAGACTGTAGAACTCATTTGTTTATTGAGTACTACAAGAATTGACACACTTGTGAGATTTTGGATGGTCACGAGATAGGACAAAAAAATACATATTGGATGATGGAATGATCTTCTATCCGGACAGTTATACCTTGTGCCAAATTCATGGTTGAGGATGGAGATATTGTGACATGTGCATTGTTATTCCATGATCACATGCTTGAGCCTCGATAAGACCTACAAGTTCGTATGGGAGAGGTTTAGATGGCATGGGTTAAGGAGGATATCCTTGATTTTATATAGGGATTTCGGTTTGTCATTATGAAAAATTGAAGTATACATGTTCATCATTTTTAGAGATGACATGGGATAACACTCCTATGTACTTTACCGCTTCTACATACGGTGAGAATATCACCCATGTGTTAGTGGGTGGAGGGACAAAGTTGAATCAATTACAGGTTATTTAGGAGGTTCACATTCAACACAGGAGGTGGATGTGAGTTACTAGATGTCTTTTCATTCTCTTGGGGTTCCTGATGATACAATGATGAGAATACACAGGTATACCATGTGTGATGTTCATTCTCATTATAGACCTCCAGACCTGGATATGAGTCATATTGTTGAGTTACATAACATTGAGGAGGTTGGCATTGGGCAGGTGGATGCTGGAAGGGTATATAGGTTCGGGATCTATGATGATGTGATCGACTTTGAGGACAATTTCTACACAGGTCCAAAGTCGAGGATGAGGTTTGAGGAGTTTGTGAGGTGTGTGGGATACTCGTTTGTTGTGTATGATGATGTGGACTCTACTCACTATTATGAGCTTATGTTGGGCATGGACTATGTAGAGTTGATATTTTCGAGTTGACCGTTTCTTGGAGGCTTAGAATTCTTCCCCATGAGACACATTAAGACACATAATGAGGAGCCTTTCCCTCACATGAGTGTGGGTCATGTGGGAGAGAGTTGGCGTGCTTAGTTCTTATATATTTTGTCTTACAGAGTTGATCTAGGGGATGTTATAGGGTTTAGAGTGGAATTTCATACCCATGGGTTGACTGAAGAGGCATTGATTGTGAGTGATCACATGATGGTAGCTTCACATTGGTAGGGATTGGACAGATTGGTAGTTTCAGTGTGGGTACCAGTGGAGAGTTGGTGTGGGCATCATACTACTTCAGGGGCAACATTTCTCTCTACTCGACATGGAGAGCATGATGATTACATAGGGTGTCTTGGTTACTTTGGATCCCACCGATCATTGAGTGATTATAGGATGAGGTGGAGAGACTTGCCTTGTGGTATTCAGTTTGCAACAATTATTTTGATTGACTGTAGGATGAGGTGGAGAAACTTGCTTTGTGGGATTCAACTTCTGCAGCATGACAAGATAATGCTTAGGGTCAAGCATTTTTCGAGAAGGGAGGACTGTAATGTCTCCAATTCCGAGTAGTTGGCCTAAGAGGCTTTTCATCGATATTAGCCTTGGTTATGCCCAAGGGGCTAGTGACGTTGATGGTTATTGGTTGTGTTTTGTACCTTCATTTCACTTATATGTTATGTTTTGGAGTTAGACATGTAATATGAGGTGACTTAAGTGAAATAAGGTTGTGAGATGCTCCCTTAAGGTACTTTATGTTATATTTAGTTGACCACTTAAGTGATGGGTGAATATATGGTACTTTATGTTCTAATTCTTCATTCGGGTCACTTAAGTATACTTTTTTTGGTATAGGTGACATAAAGTCACTTTCGGTGATAATTACACACATGAAGACTCTCTATGTGGGGCAATTACAGCTTTGGGATTCTTTTTGGCAAAAGGAAATTATAAAGGAGTCATTTGGGGAGAGAAAGGGACATGATGATATCTTCTACTTTTGTGTGGGATGTTTTCTTTTGAATTTACTCATGGAGGTGAGGTTCTACAGGAACCCTAGCTTCGGTGGTGATAGATCCCTCCCTAGCTAGTAGAGCATTCTTTGGTGGTGAAAGATCCATCCCTAGCTTGCTATTTTGGGGCTTCATTCAGAATAGATTTTCAGTTCGGGGTTGCGAGTTTTTAGATATTTCCAGGTGTTGATTCATATTTCTATAGACTTCCAAATTAGAGCATTTTTGACATTGGAGATAACAATAATGAACTTCGAAGAGGAATTCCGGGATGTTTCTGGTTGTTCTCCAAGGGTGAAGTCACCTTTGGGAGTTTGTAGGTTATTTTTTCGGGTTTGTGCCATATTTTTGTGTTTTTCTAGGCTGGATCTATTTTGTAAAATTTATACTTGTTTTTGTCCAAAATTCAGAAAATAATATGATCAATTTCAGTTGTTTGTAAAAACTAGGGTTGAAGGTATGAGCACAAAGTTAACACAATAATGTTCTTCGTTGATTTCATATGAAACATATTACATATTTATAGGTCAATCTACTCTTAGAAATAAGGTGTTAGCTTTAACTATTCAATAATATCCTATTCACGTGAGTTCGGTCAACAACCGAACAACTCACACCAAATTAATCTCTCTCTTACATGATAAACCACCCATATAATGTGAGCATTAATTTGATATTTCTAACATCCCCCTTAGTGCGAACATGGTAAAACAACATTCACACACTCAAGTGCAGTATGATCACCCCTGTGAAACATGTCCTACTATGTGTTTCATGATCTTGATCAAGAGAAAGGCTCTCTCCTTCCATGGTTTTAAATAGGCTTACCACAAACCTTGATGTGAATAGGTGCCATCAACTGTCCACCTCGTGTAGTTTTCTGGATCCTCCCACAAACCCTTTCAAGATCCATGAACTAAATTACTCTGGTGCTTTTGTTTAACAATATGTTTGTACATCAGGGAAGTATATAGGAATCACAAATTGCTGATTATAAAATTGCACAATAGAACATATACATGAAGGATATTTCAAATTACTTCATATAAGAATCACAATGTTCTTAATTATAGCCACTATCGTCAATCAACGCCACTTGATCTCAAACATCATAGAAAAATGTCACTTTATGCAATCGAAACTTCCTTTGATTTTATTCGTTTTAGGTGTATAATGGAAATGAAACATTGGTGTCATATTTCCCTCACAATGTGAAATTTCCACACACGAACACCGAGAATCAAATTGTATTGAAGTACATACTACTAATCAAAGCTTTCTAGTTACATCTTGTTACACATGGTCACCATTACAATTGAACGTATTCACAAGCGAACCATTTTCCAACAAAATATAGCAAGAGAGGATCACTGAAATTCATTTTTGTTTCAACACAACTATTTTCGAGAATCCAAACCATACAAAACAAGAATGCTAAAATAAAATCACACTACACATAATCAAAACAAACTATAACTTTGAAATGAAAGAAAAGTCACACCAAAAAGTGCCACCACAACTACTATGCGGCCTTATCGTTGGTGACTAACGAGAGGTCACTGATTGACCTCCATCCTCATATGCCTCCATCATCTAATGAATGATGCTCTTAACTAAACTTGATTTGAATTTAAGGATCTTTGAACAATTCGCCCCCACAAGGTGCACATCACGTACAAGTGATAATGCATCCAATCATTGAAAAGTGAGGCAATTTTTTTTTAACAATTTTTGATGACTACAAAATAAACAAGACACCTTGACATGATAATTCGACTAGAAATTTTGACACTTAATTTTTAACAATACAAATTACTTTTGAAAATGATACTACCACAAGTACAATACATTGACGTAACAATATTTAGACTCTTTTTACATATTGACAACACAAAATAACTTTACTAACTATTTGAATCTTTTGATAGTACAAATGACATAAAACAATAATCTTACGACTCTTTGATAATGCAATACTAAATGACTTAAAATCATAGACTATTAAACAAGATTTGTAATAAAATGATAATTACAAATCTAAACGATTAGTACAAATAATAACATAAATAACTTTAGATACATACAAAGACTCAAAATATTAACAATTGAAAATGGCTCATACTAAAATTAACATAATACACATTCATGAGAGGTAGGCTAAGAGGTGGAGTCGACTATGCTAGGGTTTCCTCCGCATGTGCATATCATCTGCATCCTCTTTGGGCGCTGTGAGATAATATTTCTATCGACATTTTTAGGGTTTCTCGCCCTTTGGGCACGTCTATATAATGAGATCTTCCACTTAAATCCCGGTTGTTGAAACCACGGTTGAAGCTAGTGGAGTCTTAAACAATGGTACCACCACCAAAATGCCCCTGAATTTTGTCTCGAAAGTTTTCCACAAGGTAACGAATCCCCTAATGTTGTTTTACCTATTCCTGAGTTTAATGTTGTATGCCAATGGTTGGAACAGTTTTGTCTCATTAGGTATTTTGTGGGTTGCATACCCTTTGAAAGCATGCTAAAATCTTGGGTTAACTCAGCTTGGCCCTCCCACAACATCCGACTTAAGAGCATACAAAACATGATCAAAGGATTTTTCCTTTTTCACTTCTCTGACCCGTCTAATGCCCCGACCATTTTGACCCATTCGGCCACTTGGTATGTTCGCAACTCTTTGTTGGTCCTTTCTCCATGGACCAAAGACTTTGTGGTCTCTGATTATGTAGCCCTTAAAGTACCAATATGGGTGGAATTTGCTGGCCTTCCCTTGCCCTGCATTCATTTTCTACATCAAATTACCTCTTCTATTGGGTGGGTGGTTTGTATGGAACCTCAACGTTTTTACAATGCCCATCCATAAAAGTATGTCTATGTTGAAGTAGACCTCTCCCAAGAATTAAAAGAGTTTGTGGAGATTCAATTGGGATACATTCGTTACTCCCAGCGTATTATATATATAAATCTTCCTAATACTTGTTTCTGGTGTCAGGCCTCTGATCAGAAGATCAAGGACTATCCTCTTTATGTCCCTCATAATCACCCAACAACCAACATGGCTTTAGAAGTTTCCAAAACCCCTCAAGAGGAGGGGTGGCAAACAATGGGCGGCTGAAAAATAAGAATAAGCTAATGCAACCTAAGGCCACTTTGGTTCAAATGGTTCAAGTGAGCCAGTTGTTAAAGAAGAACCTCATGGCCCACAACCTAAGGAGACGGTAGTCTTTGATGATTCACTTGTCTTGCTACCTAAATTATCCAAAGAAGTCCTAGGTGGCCTCCGTTCTCATGGGCCAATCGAATTCCATTCATAATGCTTCCACTCTTCCATAGTCACTTGTTGCTCTTAACAATTAATTCACAAACCCATCCAAAAGGGCCTAGAGTCCTCCTCTGCACTCCCGTGGATCATAGCTGGCATGTAGTGTGGATTATGTGGAGGAGGAATACAATATTGAATATGTCGGGTGAAAGAAAATTGAATTGTAGGACTTTTTGAAGAATAACAATGCTCAATTCTTGCAGAACCAATTTGATGCCTTGGATGGCTTGGATGCGACAGTATGGCCCTCGACCATCGTTATTCCATGAATTTCATATCATGGAATGTGTGGGGTCTTACAGAATCCAACCACAAGCATATTGTTCATGATGCTCATAAAAAAATTACTAATTTATATGTGTTATTTTTACAGGTAGTGAAACTTATAGGTTTTTCAGTTAGAGATGGCTTGTAAATCCATCTGGCCTAACAACCTGACATTCTAGTAGTAATCATGATGGGGGTGTGGGGGCTTAATTTCCCTTTTTCTCCTAAATGGTGACCCTTTTTGATGGATCATGGTGTCGACCCCACCAATCATTTCATATGGGTCTTATTTAATATTGACAACCGCCCTTTTGGCCTCATTAACATTTATGCCTCTAATGATGTAGCCGAAAGGGAAAATATTTGCAATGGATAGCCCGCATAATTATCGATGCGTATTATCTTATAAGTGGTGATTTTAATATGGTTGAGCTTCCCATCAATAAGTGTAGGCACTTGCCTATGCGATGGAAAAGCTGGCGAAAGGGAGGCATGGTTTTTATGCACAATATATTTAGGTTTTATGACCCTAATGCCTCTTGCACTCCCACCTATAAAGCATGGTTCACTTGGTCTAATCTTTGAGGAGGATCGGATTGAGTTCTCAAATGGATAAACAAAGATATGTTGTAAAATCAAGATTATTTTGAGTTTGAAAACATTTGTTCTTTACCCGTGGAGGTCATGCCAAATTTTGTCCTTTCGACCATTCCCCTATTCGATTCCATATCACTTGGCAAGATAAGCACCCTTTTTGTCATAAAGGCCAGTTTTTCTCAATACCACCTTGATGGAACATGGGCCCACTCTTAACCACATCAAGCAAGTGTGGAATTTTTCCCTCGTTCAAGTCATTTTCAATGCTTTCATTTACCTATGCATGCCACTAGGCCCAATGGTGGGAGGATGTTATGACTAGGACGACTAGATTCCTTAGAATCTATGGTCGATAATTGGCTAAAATTTGGCAACGCTCATATTCCACTATCATCTTAGCCAAGCGGTGGTGGCACTTTAAGGAAATCCTTTCTCATAATCTCTACAACTTCAAGTGGCAGAACTTCACTATAAAATCCAAATTGCGATAATGATAATGCTCGGGAGCTTAAATTCATGCCCACATGCATTGGATTAAAGTAGGGGATCAAGTGTCAAAATAATTATTTCTTTCCCTCGAAGCCAAACATCTTTCTCAGAAAATTCGTGCCATTCTTGATAGTAAAACTCGGGTTTATGATCCCGACTCATGCTTCAAGCGTTTGTCAAGCATTATAAGCTTGTATTTCAAGGTCAAGATCCTTCCGATGAGTGACAAGTAGCTCTTGACCGATGTTTGGTTACTATGCCTTGCAAACTCTCTTCAACTCAGAAGGTGGCTTGTGACCGTATGCTCACCATTGATGACCTTCATGAAGTGGCCATGTAAATGGATAATGACAAGGCTCCTGGTTGTGATGGTTTCCCATGCAAGTTTTATAAGTTGCTTTGGGATATTGTTGGCTTGGACCTCCATTAGGTTTATCTTAAAGGCTTTCGTAACCATTCGGGCATTTGGGCATGTGCATCATCAAGGGGTATATCAAATTCATCCCTAAACCAAGAGACCTCGATCAAAGTATCAGCTGACAACCTATCACCTTGCTTAATGTCTCATACATGATAATTTCCAAGGCTTTGACAATTCAGTTGCGTCATATCATTCTTGTTGTCATCTAACCGGAGAAAACTGGTTTCATTCAGGGGCAATACATTCTTGACAACATCATTGCTATTTGGTAAGGAATGGAATGGGCTTGCAGATCCAACCAATCTGCTATGTTCATTAAAATTGACTTTGAAAAAGATTATAACAAGATTGAATGGTAATTTATTCTTGCCATGCTTCAAGCACTTGGGCTTTGGCCCCATCTTTATTCAATCAGTCTGAATGATTTTTTCCAATGCCTCTACCTAGATCACCATTAATGGCCATATCTTAAAGCCTTCCACCTATTCCATTCTATTCACCAAGTATGCCCGTTAGCACCTTCTCTTTATATTCTTGCAATGAAGGTTTTGGGTATCTACTGCCCAAGCCAAATCTCAAGGGCTCGTCAGGGGAATTACACTACCTTATGTGGAAAGATCTCAACTTCTCAATGGTCACTTTGTTGATGATTCTTTCCTTACCCTTATTGAGGAAGAGAACAATGTTCGCAATGTCATGCATTGTCTAGATATTTTCTATTTAGCTTCTGGTTCTTCCATTCAATGGTGAAAAACATAGTGTTACATGAAATCTTTCCTCCTGTGCCCACATGGCTGGACTCATTTGAATGGGAAATTATTTTCCATAGCGAGATGTTTAAATTCCTTGGTGTTATCTTTTCCTTCTAGTTGTTTCTGTGGATCTTTGGTAGTGTGTGTTTTAACATGTGTCCAAAAAGTTAGAATACTAGATTACCAGGCCCTTGTTGTTAACAGGAAAACTTCAAATTTTCTCCAAATTCCTCAAGCCACCCATGTCTACGACTTCAATTCAGAAATTGGAGAAGCTTCTCAAATAATTTATTTGGGCCAATACCTCCTCTAGAAAAGGGTTTCACAAAGTTACATGGGAGACCTACTTGGCCGTTTGGAATCTAGGGGATGGGTCTTATTGATATATTGTGACAAGGAAAAGCTCTCTATGAAAAATGGATAATTTGATGCATTGAAGGTCAAGAAATATGGAAAGTGCTTCTGCGCGCCATGACATTGAGGTCTCCCCTTATGGCCACACCTTGAAAGGTCTGGGGTTTTCCAATCTTCTCATTGCTCCAGTTCCTATCAAAATTGTTGGCACCTTTGTGTTTAAAATTATTTAGAAAGCATGGGAACGTGTCAAACCATGGCTTCAATGGAAAGGAAATGGCTTCCACAATAGCCTTTCCATCAATCAAAAATCATTGTGGTGGTCACATGTCATTCGAGTCCAGGATTGGTGTCTTGCAGAAGTCCTTGGAATTCCTGCGCTCAAGATTTTCAAACGTAGAATTCATTCCATTCAATATCTGTATTTTAAGCACACACAATCATGGTATTTTTGGGATGAGTTCAAATATCTATATAAACTCACCACCTAGGATCATGTTATTATCATTGAAATCATTAATTTTGTCCCCAATCATCTGCTGCATAAGATTTCATGTGTGTCCCTCCCATATTTGGTGGAAAAAATGGAAGTGGTTCGTGGACACCCCATTTCGGAACTACTCGGCCGATAAGGGTTATTGTTGGATCTCACCACATTTTGCCATGGTTAAGAAAATCAACACTAGGTGGGGAATTCATTCTTCTCCTTCCTGTTGAAGAAGGATATTTTACACTATTTGGTCTTCCCGTGTGAATCCTAAAATGACGCTTTTTTATGGTGTATTTTACATCAATGTCTTCCGATAGGCTCCTGAATTGTTCAAATTAGTGTTCCGACCCCCAAATATCCATTCTATGGCCACTTGGAAACCTTAATGTGCTTGTTTTGGTTTTGCTCCAAAGCCTAGCGAGATTGGAATTGGATTCATTCATTTTTCTTCCCCCTCCAACCGAAATGTTTCACCTAGCACCATATTCTTTTAGGAGATAGCCCCAAATTACCTCACATGTTAAACTAGATTTGGAATGTTTTTAGAGGGGATTTTTTTGGTTATGGAAAGAACGAAATGATTTTTTCTTTGCTAATACTGAAGTTGATCAACAATTTTCAATGTATAATAAATCGATGGTTATCTCCAATTTACTTATGCAGATTCAAGTTCAGGCCAACAAGGTTACCGTGGAGGTGGAACATTTATAGAATCTTCTACAATATTGGGGTGATGCCCTTGTAATTTTTCTCGGATCCACCTTCGCATTCTAAGTGTTCTCTGCCTCATAGAGGTCATCCCTGTGGAGGTTGTCGAAGCCTCTCTCGGAGGTTTTTTTCATCCATGCTCACCAATCTCCACACAATCAACTATGGAGGAGTTTATTTCACCACTCACCATCGTGGCTAGGGATCCCCCTACTTGTTGGCTCCCGCCACACAACCATGACAGATTGGAGCTTTCCACTTCCACCTCCACCACCTTCGGAAAAGTTCTTCTAGATTCCTCTTGCCATCTCTCCCATGCGGTTGACAATCGATAATAAAGAGGAGGACCCTTCGGATCTGGTTGAGATATGCCAACGATGGCATGGACCTTCCCGGTCCTAGCTGGCCCGATGATCGAACCCCCTCTACTAAGATTTTTGGTGCGGTGGCTTGACTTTGATTCTTTTGATGTATTCCTAGGCGTTGCCTAGTGTGTTTTGATGGTTTCCTAGGTGTGGCCTAGTGTGTTTGTGGTTTTGGGGCGTGATCTCATACCACCCACTTTTTATTTGGAAAAATCCTATATCGTGTTTCATTTAATATAATATAAAATATTTTTCATAAAAAATTAACAATTATGACACAACTTTATAATAATATCAATTATTAAATTAAATGCCTCAAACTTTAAAATGAAATACAAAACAACCTAAAGACCATTTAAACCTTACTATTATGTTGTTGGACCACAAATAGCAGACCACGTGATGAAGGAAATTGCACTCAATTTGAGATGGCATACATGCATAGGTGGATTGTGAATAAATAATTCTCAATGGTGTAGTAGCTTCAGACGAAATGCATGGCTCGATTAGTGCTCGAATAATGCCATATGGGATGCAAAACACAGAGACCGCAAATTTAGTAGGTAGTGTTAAGGAGGCCAAAAAAATGGTTGTGAATCTACAATGAAGCAATATTGAGCGGTTGAATACATGGGATCCATCCATAGTTCTAATGGTCAAGGTATTTGTGGTCGAACATGTGAAGAAGGTGTAGACACAAAAATTGGTATCTCTACCCTTGTCGCCCTGCGTTCACTTCTTTTACCATGGTAACCTATATAGAGATTTTTTATTTTAATTATTATTTTATTCAATATTCCCATCTTTCCCCTCTATTATTCTCTCTATCCTAAAATTATTACCAATTCTTATTATTTATCCTCTAATCCTCATCTCATTATCTAATTATCTCTAATTAACTTCGATTCTCCTCGCTAGGTTGTTTATCATCCCTAAACTACCTAGTTACTCTTCCCTATGCTTCCCTTTGACTTTAATTACTCCATTTCATTCCTCACCTACCCATTTCACTTCCCTAAACCCTAACGTTCATAGGCCTTTTAAAACCCTAATCCCACTTCTAATGGGCTTGATGCCTCGATCTAGGCATCCTCCCACCGCCTATATGAACGGTTCCTTATGGTTGCGGCGACCCATCCGGTCATCGTTGACCTTATAAAGCTACCTTCAACCCCCTTCCAAAGAGATGTATCATCATATATTTCATGTGATTTGCGACCTTATCTTCATGCTTGAGCTTCTCTGTAGTTGTTTCAGTCTTCTTGGAGTCCTTTTGAGCTTGCTTGCATCATTTTTGGAGACTTTAGGGAGATCATATTTTCCTTGTGTTAGTTTATTCTATTATTACATTATCATTGTTTTTATTATCAATTACTAACATTTTGTAGGTCTAACTTCCATTAAAGATTAAAAATCTAGCCTTTACCTCCATCCATCTTGTGTGCGGGTTATCAATCTAGCTCATCCATTTTCATTCATATTTAGGTCATCCCAGCTCGTCATCGCTCCAAATGTGTCAGTTGTTGCAGACCATGCCTCTGTTGTGTCACTTATTCTCCATTCATATCCATAGAATTATGTCATTTTGTTTATGTCTCCACACAACTCCCAAATTCATCATTCTATCACTCATAGTCCAAATCCACTATGCCAGACTTCGGTTGTTACTAACTCAACCTAGTCACCATCGACTCCGTGTCATATTTCCATCATATCTCCTTAGATCCCTTTTACTTGCATCCTTTCTATTTTCCCTATTTCAAATCTTCTTTGCAGTTACTATTACTTGATACAGTCTTTATCATCTTCAAATTTGCACATAGAGTTTTTCGGATCTACATTTTTGTTACTTTTTTGATCCATCTTCCTTGATCGTCATCAACTAGACCCCCGCATCCTCGGGTCCTTGTCGAACCGGCCATGTATATTTCATTTTGTGTTAATCTAGATCAGATTTGCACTTTCCTTTCAGTTATGAAATTACAACTTTTGCTTAGGTTCATATTCTACATGTTATTCAATCCTTTATCATTTATTTTATCCTCTTTAATAAATATCAGGGTTGACATCCATATAAGGAAGTTCATGCTTCTTGAACCGACCTCATCGAGAAACCGCCTCATCTACCATATAATTTATTTTCTTTCTAGTTGTCTTTGTTGTGCGGTCCATAAAGTTTATAGTAATAAATCTACTTTGTGCTTGTCTATCATCACCATCTCATTCCTAGGTACGTTAAACCCTTGCATGCTTTAAGTTACTTGATTTTCTTTAGTATCTAATTCACTAATTTGAACAGAAAGAGAAACTTTCGTTTCACAAAAAGATCCTAGAGTGTGTAGTTTTTATATAGATATGCACCATGTAGAACAAGTATCAATGCATGAATTTCAGTCAATAGATATTTGCAATCTTCGAGCATAATCTAGGTGTTGGAAAAATTGTTCAACAATGCTTTGTATACTCCTGCTACGTTGATACTATTGATGGTAGTTGTGCATGAATGAGATTGATCCACTGGGTTGTTTTCCAAGAGATGGATAATGAAGAAGGTGGGATGACCGTTTCACCAAAGAATATGCATAGAATACAGATTTAAAATTCTAAACAATTGCTAAGGATAGACCTTCACGGCCTCTGAATGACACAAAATATCCCAAACTAATGTATGCCATCAAATGCAAACAACATCCAAACATGTAAAATGTCAATCACAATCCGCCTAAAAAATGAATGGCCTAACACTTAAGGATCTACAAAATAATTTGAGAACAACCTACGAAATTTATTCACAAAATACTTTCTTTCATAAGACGAGGAAACCATGACCAACAATTTTTCGCCTTGTAAAAAAACTCAAGATTCCATGTCATGCACAAAACTCGCTCTGTACTAAATGAAGGTATGAGAAAAATTTTAACACAATAATGTTCTTCGTTGATTTCATAAGAAACATATTACATATTTATAGGTCAATCTACCCCGGAAATAAGAACTTAGCTTTCACTATTCAATAATATCCTATTCACGTGAGTTCTCAAACAACCGAACAACTCACACCAAACTAATTTATTTCTCTTACATAATAAACCACCCATATAATGTGAGCGCTAATGTGATATTCCTAACAAGGGTTTTAAGGAAGTTTATGTATTTAGAATAAATAAATAAAATCATATTTTGCTAAGAATTATTTCTCAATAATTTATTGTTCTCCATATTTTTCCAAATCTTTTGAAGCTTCTGGGTATTTTTGTAAAAGGACATTTTAGAAGAAATAAAATATTCTATATTTCGTACCTTGTTGTCCTATCAATCAAAATTTTAGTTTATTGAAAATTCATAAATTTGAGAGTCTTGAGTGATATCCCAAAAGGGATATTTCATCCTCATTAATAGAGAATTTCTTTTCAATCAAAAAAATTGAACTTGAATCACCTTTACATGCATGATATTTGAAATTGGATCTGCGTGGAAAAAATGAAAAAATTGTGAATGGAACTTGAGTCGTCTTTCACACAAAATATTTTAAAACCTCCTATTGACCAATTTTCCCAACCAACACTTAGGAAATTTTATCCAATATTGTTGTGTACACACTATTTTTAAGTAAAAAATAAAAAATAAAAAATTAATAATGAAAAAGAATAGATAATTTTTTACCTAGAAATGTGTGTACATAGCAAAAACAATTGTGCGACATTAGATATCCGATGGAAACATATATTTTTTTCTTTATTTTTGAAGGACCCACTTCACCAAATCAGTAATCTTTTCAAAATTGTCATAGACTCCATTAGAGAACCTCTTTTCCTTTGCGACTCTTTTTCTTATTTTCAAAGAATTTAATCATTATTCTTTAGTTTCATCGTGCCCAACAAATAAAACCAATGTCATTTCACATGTTCCAAATAATTTTACCAGATTCATGCCATTTATATAACAGATTTTAAGATTTTCCACACTTTTTGTAGTTCTTTGCATCCCCTTTTGTCGAGTAAATTAATGCAACTCAAAATGTTTCAATGATATTAGTCATTGATATCATACCCAAGTAGAGGGTATTTTGTTTTTAAAGCCATTTTACAATCTCACTTCACCACAAAGTGTACCAAACTATATTTAAACCAATGCTCCATGTTGTGCTTTCAACAAGTTTCAATAAATAAAATATGAGAAAAAAATATTTTAAATATATTTCTAACTCAATTTTCAGCCTTCATGCCTATATCAACCCCTAGATAAATTACAACACCCATTGTAGGAAAAACGTGCACCATATTGTGCTTTCGACAAGTTTGAATTTTCTACGAATTAAATTTTCTTTGCAACTTTCTTTGACAATTTTCTCTAAGAATATGCTTTTAGGAAATGTGATATGTTTTCAGAAAATGTACTTTAAGATAATATCTCTACACGTAGATTTTAAGAAACCAAACAAAATATTTAAAAACCATTTATTCTCCTTAGGAAATATCTTCAATTTCATCTTCTTCTTATCCCCATTGCTTCCTCATAAATTCATCACCCTTTAGGCACTTAAATTATTTTTTTCAAAGGCCCATACGACTAGATCCCAAGTCCATTTCCCTTAAATATCATTGTTAATAAATTCACACACAAGTAAATAGAAGGCAACTACATATTATGAATGTAAAAAAACTTACATTATATTAATGTTTGAAATTTCATATTATATTATTTGAAGTGTAAATAAGCTTTCCTCGTGAACCAAGTTTCCAACAAGCACAACTAACCTCATATCCATATGACTACTCACATTACTAACTTAGCATTAATTATTTAATTCTAACTTGGGAGTGTTTCACATACGAGATTGCTTGTACAATAACTAATAAATATAATTGTAACCTTTGGATCATAAACTTGTTAGACATTGTGTCATGTTGTTGTCATTGATGTCAAAGAGTACCTTGGTGGCATAGGAGTTTACATGATGATGTCATTAATGTTCATTGATGTCAAACAAGGTGAATGGAGTGAAGCTTGATTAGTAGTGCCTCTCGCTTTTGTGAAGTAGTATGCTTTGCTCAGGAGTGTATGCATGTTCTTGGTGCATGGTTCTAACAAACAAGGTGTAGTGTGTGAGCTCCGAGGTTGTATGATATCTCACATGGTCAAAGAGATGCAATAATTTTTTTAGAGTTTGCGAGAGGAAGAACATGTCATTGTGTGTGTAGCATGTGTGGAAGGTGTTTAAGGCAATAATTTAGGTGTATAGTGCATGTTCAAGGTCCTATTGAAGTAAAAATAAAAGAAAAGACAATAAAACATGGGCAAACCAAGTAACATGGTGGTTATTTGATATGTTACAGATTAGTTGAGCATGAAGAGAATGAGAATGAGGCTTAGAATACATGAACAAAGGCATGTAGGTCAATTAGGACAAGATAACCAAGGTGTAGATGATCTAGTTAAAGAAAACATAATGTTGTTCGTTGCTTTGGTGTCTCATATAGAAAGCTTCATAGTCTATTCAAATTCTATTTGATTGCTTCGAGTTTGTCCAAAGTTTTTGGGTTTTTGTGATTTGGTACTGGTAGTGTTGGCCATCTAATATAATATATCCTTTGGAGTCTGCACATGAAGTTGATCCAAATTATATTCCATGTGTTTCAAGTCTACATTGAATGCTTCAAATTCTATCCAAGTCCATGCTCAATGCCTCAAAGTCTGCCTAAAGACTATGGTTTATTGTGATCTGGGAATTGTGGTGTAGGCCAACTATTGCAATATATTATGTGTTGTTGGTTCAATTTTTTTGATCATGTTTGGATCACCTTCAAAAGAATTGAAACCAGATTGTTGTTTTTCTTGTTCTTTGGCCAAAAGTCTCTGTTTTTGGCATGCAAAATGTTCATATGTTTCTGAGCTAAGTGATGGTGTATAAAGAATATAGTGATGACCTAAATTCATGTTAAAATTGTATATATTTTTTGGTCCATGTAGTGATTGAGTGTGAAAGTGAAATTTGAGGTGTTGGAGCTTGATAAGCTCACAACTAGTTCTTGAGTCCTTATAAGTTTGAGCAATTTTAGAGATGGAGAAATTTTAGAGTGTTATGCCCGATTTGGAGGTTAAAGTGAGTTGTTTCAGGTTCTTGATGATGAGACATTTTTAGTGATATGCTACTTGTACCATGATGACGTGATGTGAGGTGTGGACCATCTTGTTTTTGAAGAAATATTTTTGAGCATTACAACATGCTTAAGCGAGGTAAGAGAGATGGAAGGTTTGAGGTTTTATGTATTGATTGATGATGTCTTATAGATCTAATAATTTAGTTGGGATCATGTTACATTAGTAAAAGTTTCCAAGAAGTTTTGACATCATGTTTTGAGGTGAGAAGTTGTTTGCTTTTGAGAACTGGTTTATTAGGTGTTGTGACCTAGTGAAGGTGTTTGTAAAATGAAGTGTTCCATAGTGAAGTTGGAGGTTGTAGAGTTTTTGAGATTGTTGATGAATTTGAGAAGATGTGTGTGAGTTTTCTAGAGTTTTAGAAGTCTTGGTGTTCTTTGACTTATGCATGTGAAATTCAAAAAGTGACAATTGGAGGAGATGTCTTGTTTTAGGCCTAATTGAGAATATTTGGTGTGTTTAGGCCTATGACGACCTATACGAGCCTTGGAATGATTTTTATAAAGACATGTAATGTGATTTTATGCTGTGTATGATCGACCTTAATGGTTTTAGCTGACTTTTGGTTGTTTATGGAAAGAGTCATGTATAAAGGTGTGTTGTATTTGCTCATTTGAACAATGCAAGGAGAGAGAGTTATGAGCGAGTAAGATGAGAGTATTGAAGGGGGTCAAGATTAGAGTTGAGAATAGTATGAGAAGTTGGGATAGGCGAGAAAAGAAGGAGCTTCAATTTCACTTGACCTAATCAACATATAAAGGTGCATTCATGAGCGAGGAAGGAGATAGAGAAGTTTGAGAGAGTTTTGAGTGGATGGAGCTGAACAAGTGATCACAACCAGTTGTTGGAACAATAATTTCATCAATTGATCTTCATTTCAAGTGGATGAGTTGGTGGTTGGTCATATTGGGGGTTGTATCTTCCTTGTAGAGTTAGTGCTCTACTAAATTATCGGTTGGTGCTCCTTATAGGATTGGTGCCCTACTAAAGTAGGGGTTGGTGCCTCACTAAATTTTTTGTTGTGTTGTGTAATATATGAAAATGTTTAGTGGGATTTATTCCTCTTGAGGGTTTCCCAATTTTTATCTTGTGTTATCTCTTGATTTATAATCTTTTGGATGATTATTTCATGTTAATAAGCTCACATTGGTTAATGCATGTTGAATGGTTCACACAAGAAAAAGTAATTAAAGTAAAATTTGTTAAAGGAATGATTCACACCCATCTCAATCATTGTTCTTCTAAAATTTAGTATTAAAACAGGTCATTTTGAAGCAATTTTAACCACTTAAAGGAGATCCTTTGAAGCACAAAAATGGCGAGTCAACAGAGTAGCTCTTCTACTAGAAAAACACCTATGTTTGATGGGACTAACTATGCCTTTTGAGTATCAGGATGAAGGATTACATAAGTTATTTGGGTTTTGATGTTTGGAAATCAATAATAAATGGGTATATTGTTCCTTAGTTCCTCAAAATCCTCCAACATATGCAATAGGTAAGAAATATTACAATGATAATTCTAAAGCCATGAATGCCATTTTGTTTGGTTTGGGAGAATTAGAACTTGTCAAGGTGATGCATTGTACTTCGTTAAGACCATGTGGGAAAATCTTAAGGTTATCCATGAAGGTGATTCTAAGGTAAAAATGGAAAAGCTCTAGACATACATGAATCAATTTGAAATCTTGAAAATGAAGGAAGAAGAAACTATTGCTGCATACCTACTCAAAGTTGATCAAGTTTTCAACATCATCTGAGGTTTAGGTGAAGAAGTGAAAGAAGACGTGGTTGTCTGCAAAAAGTGGTTAGATCAATTACTCCCAAGTTTTATGCCAAAGTGTCAACCATTGAAGAAGCTAAGGATTTAAGTACCATGTTAATTTATGAGCTCCATTGCATTTTGACAACCTATGATCTCAAACTCTTCAACTTTGGAATTATCCATAGAAACACAAATAAACGCTGCTGTTCTACTTTCTATTAGAAAATGATAGAGATAGCTAGTGAATGAATTATGCTTATGCTTAGAATCCATAATTGTAGGAAAGGAAAGAATTTAAGCTCATAAAAACCAACCAATTTTACCCTGGAAACCTCAAGAGGAGGAAAAACTAGTCGAGAAGGGTAATTGATCTTTCTTCCCACTTTTATTGGCCAATTCAAAATAACAAGTACAAAATTTACAATAAGTATGAAAGAGAAGTAGATAATATCTCACACTTCCTCCCAAATACTTGCTTGCTCTGTCTCAACACTCCTTTCTTCTACAAAACACAATTCCAACACTAAGAACTTCTTTCTCACTTGCTTTCATGCTTTGATGATCCTATTATCTTCTACAAACATGTATTTATAGCCTCTCCCATGTCCTCCCATGCACTGGAGAATGGGAAAGGTCATGGAGGAGAAGAGATACGAACAACTATCCAAATTTTGGGTTGTTCGTTTCATATTTTTGTTTTTTGTCTGAAAGAGCTAGGACCGCCGCCCAATGCAAACCGACGGTCCCAGGACCGCCGCCCTAGTTAGGCGGTGGTTCTATAACCGCTGCTCTGCACAGAGCGGCAGTCCTGTTACTAAAAAGATAGAACCTCCATGTTTCATTTTTCCTTCTTCAACCGATGTTTTGATGAAGTAGATTCATTTGGATCCCTATCGATCAACCTATGAGATGAAGACCATTAATACAAAACCTAGCAAGAAGGAGATTACATTCAAAGCTGAGAAGAAGACAAAAGGAAAGAATGTTTTAGATGATGATATTTATTATTTTGATGATGATGAACTGATTTCCATGTTTTCTAAAATGTTAAAGATTGGTTCAGAAAGTAAAAGGGCAAGCTTCCCTTCAAATGTTTCAATTGTGAGGAGATTAGAAATTTTGTGAATAAGTGTCCTCATAGGAATAATGATGAAGATGATGAAGAGCATGATGGAGATCATGATAAGAAATAATAGAGGTATGATAAAAATAAGAGGTTAAAGAAGTTTGAAAATAAGAAGAAGACCAAGAAGATATTCTATTCCAAGGAAGACTATTGCTCATCATAGATAAGTAGTGATGATGGTGTCTTTGATTCTAAATCTGAGTTTGAACATGATGATGTAGGTAATGAAGTCTTATTCTTGACCAAAGGTACAAAAATATATAAAAATAAGACTCAATATTTAAAGGATCTTACATGGATTCTAAAGAAGAAGAGGGTGATCTTGATACTAAACTAATGTGTATTGAAGAAGAGTTGAAGCATGCTAAGAAGAAAAGCAAGAAACCTAAACACAAGTCAAATAATATGAGGAAAAGATTCATAATATTTAGGAGAATAACAGGTCTGAAATTACCAAGTATGATGAGGTGATCAAGAAGTTGGAAACTAGAATTAGGATGCTCACCGCCGGTCTCAAAGGTAAGGAGGATGAGTGTACCAAGTTTGGTTTGGCTATGAAGTCCTTAACAAAAGAGCTAGAAGTATCCTCAAATAGATTGAAGATGTACCAAATACTTGAGAAGAGAACACGAAATATCGACGATTTTTTCAATAAAAAATACCTTCTAGTGAAAAATATGGTTTGGGATTCAAGGAAGAATAAAAGAAACAAGAAAAGCATCCCGATCCAAGTCAAGGACCCACTAGATCCAAGAAGGATGTTAAGAATGTTATAAGACAACCAAATGCAATGAAGTTCTCAAGTAAGTTTAATGGTTATTGTTATTCTTGCAACATCTTTGGTTATAGAGCTAGGGAATGTAGAAGGACAATCAAGAATGATTATCCATGGAGCAATGGTAGAGATGATTATTCATATTAGAATGAGGTTGTGTGTTATAACTATCATGAGAAGATTCACATTGCTAGATACCGTCATCACGAGCCACCTGATGACGAGTTGGAGAAATGAAGGTAAGAATCCTATTGTTTGTTATAACTATAATTGTGTTGGCCATATTGCTATTTACCATTATCAAGATCCACCTAGACAATATTGGAGAGATGAATCCCAAGGGGTAATAATCCTATTGTTTTTGTAGACATCTAAAATGTCGACATGCTTAATCATAATTAACCCACCTCATAAACATCCCAACATCATCCATATAATAATTAATCGCAAGATTAATTATTATTTAATCCATTTTATCACATTAATATCTCATTAATCCCTCTATCATTTTATCATCATTTATCATTTATCATTAATCCTTTAAATCCATCTTACATCCCATTTTATCATTAATCTCATTAATCCATTATTATATCATATCATCTTATTTTAATCCTTCATTAACATTTATAGGAATTTAATATTCCTACATCTCACCTACCACCTACCCTACACATCCCTACACCTAGCCTTTCCATCAAATCACATCCCTAATCATATTTATTTAACCTAATCTAATCCTAATCTAATCACATCCTCACACCTCTAAATCTAGAGGCTTCTATTTCTAGAAGCCTCTCCATTCTTCCCTCTCATTTTCAAATATTCAAATAAATGTACACTATTCCATTGAATTTTTAATTCAATGGAGAGTTCTCCTAAAATCTAGAATTCTCCATTCTCATGGAATTTCAACCATTGATCTAATCCTACTTGGATCAATCTTGACCCTCCAATCCTCCACCCACAAGCTATAAATCAAGCTCTCCTCCTCCATGAGAGCCAATCTTAAGAATCCATATCAAATATTTTCCATTTTTATAACTCAATCCACTCCATCATCTACAATCAATCCTTCATCATTTTTATCAAGAAATCATCAAGCAATCCAAGGAGGTGCTACCAAAGTTCATCCACAACAAAATCTGAAGCAAACAATCAAGTTCAATCAACAATCCATCCATTTGAGAAAATCTAAAGTAATAAGGAACAAAGACTTCAACTTGTAGGTAACTGTAGGTATATTTCTCTTCCCTCCTTCCATCTAGCTCAATCTGAGGTAAGTGAATGGTTGTGTTATATTTAGAATTGATTTGGTTTAATAATCATCTCATGTTTGCATACTTACACACATTTTTTTTCTTACATTTTGGCGTCCACCATAGATTTTACCCCTAGATTTTAGTAGAATCTAGTAATATTTAACACTAAGAACAAACTATCCAAATTTTGTTAATTTTTGTTAAGATTTGACCCAAAAAAATTAAATTTTTCATGTCTTAGTTCCGTTTGATGCTTTTAATTTGTAACAATGTATATATACCATAAAACAACACTTCGCACACTCTTCTAATTTTGTGTTCATAGGGATATATTTCAGGTGTTTTTCCCCGTAACTAATGCGTTTTGTACTATTTTAGCACATTTATTTCCTATATTAGCGTGTTTACCTACTAACATTTGAACCCTCCTATTCACATTGCGGTGGACTTCAGCCTTTGTTTTAGCATGTTTATCCCCTATTTTAGCGCGTCTTGATTACTAACCTTTGTGCTTACAAGTTCAACACCTAGATCCATACTTCAATATGTCTTGAAACATCACGTTTGACCCCCTAAATAACATATTTAATTTAGTACACTATACATTTATTTTAACTTATATATTTTACTTTCTAGCAAGTTGTTTTCTAGAATCTAACATTCTGTTTTTGCAAAAATAAGGGGATACTCTTGCTATTTTAATATTTGATCAAGATAATTTTTCTAACATCTGTGGTTTGTGGTATTAAATCAATTTAAAACTACTAATCCTTTTTATTTTGTAGCTCGTTTGGTCTAAGACATTTGGGGTTATAAACAAACTACTAATCCTTGGTTTTGTAGGGCCTCCTCTTGAAGACCCCATTACATAATTTTAATCATTTTATCTTGCATCCATTTTCTTGCATTTATCATCATTTTTGTGTTTTTCCTTTTTTTGTTTGTTCATCCTAAAGGCAAAACCATGTATGCTCTCCTCTCGCATCCTAGGATGATCTTAAGGATCAAAAGTGGCTAGCCTTCCCATTTTTCTTTTGTAGGGGAAACATGATGTGGAAGTGATATCCACACACTTTTCATAGTCTTAGGGGTCTCGTGACTATGGGATTCACCTCCACGCACGTAGACACACCTTGTGTTCCGGCGAGGTATATAAATTCAAGGACAACTATCGTTATTAGTTAAGTGCTTGCTTGTTTTAAGAGGGTGTGAGGTGAGGGGCTTCAATGTCCTAATACTCGTGCCTTAGACAAACATCCTTGCACAAATGGACTTTGACCCTACGTACTCCAAGGTATATCGAGGACACTCCTAGTGAGCCTGTGCATCCTAGACTAGGAAATATTTTTGGTTGCATATTAAGCTATAGTGTAAGGAGGTTGCACTTTGCAAGATCACTCACTATCTAATCCCACATTGGCACATAGGTGGAGAGCCATTTTTTGGCACCACCATCGGTGTGTGGTATTAAAAGTTGGCTATAGCTTAATTGTAGTCCCACTTATCTAGTTATGGTGTGTGTGCATGTTTTTACTTGTTTGTGAACAACCTTAACCATCCCTTTAATTTAAAATTTTAATTAATCAAACATTATCATAATCATCCATCCTTAATCACACAATCCAAATCCTAATCTTATCACCATCCTTAATAAACAATTATAATACAAATCTAATTCCCCACACATCCTACCTAACCATGGATTTTGATCCTAAATCCACATCCTCTCTAAACCAACATCCAAACCCTTACCTATTTTATAAATCCATCAACCAAGTTATCCCATCATCCCCCACCCATCAAAGTCAACCATATCACTTTGACCATGAAGTCCCACACACTATTCAACACCTTAATAAACAAATCTCAAATCTCACATCTTATCTTAACCAATCTTCTCCTCATCCAAATCCACCACCCCCACGTTGATCCTAATATCATTAAAACCATCCAACATCTTAATCAACAAATATCCAACCTTCAATATTCAATCAACCAATCACCCCCTAAACCATCATCTCCCAATCAACCCCATCCACAATATTCCCTTCCTAAGATCCCTATCTCTCACCCCATTAAATTCCTCCTTGAGGAACCCAAATTATCTCAATCCACGCCCTACCTAAACAACATAAACCACTATCTCCACAATCCAATTATATTGACTTTGAAAACCTCCCTAGCTTTGACTTAGACTAAGAGGACCTCATTTATGTCCTCGCCAATTTAGTCGCCAATCCCAAATCCACACAACCATCCCAAACCCTTGAATCTCCTATCGATCATCATGACCCCTTCCTTTCCTCATATCAAAATCATCCACCACCATCAAAATCTTCCTCAACCCCTAAATCCAATCATCATCTAACCTATCATCGAGTCCCATTCACATATCCAAAACAATCACAACAACATTATCCTAAATCTGATGCTACGCCCTTAACCTATTGCTTGTATTAGGATATGAGTAGCCGACTTATGGCTTACCATATCATTTATATATCATTTATACTTTCTCATGCTTAATAGGTTGGCCTTGGTGATGGCCATAATATATGAATAGTATATATAGGGATTGTAGGTAGTAGTTCATTATCATTTGAGCATTTTAGTCTTATTATATGGTTTGAGGTTGCCCCCTCAAGTGGCCAAGCTATTATAATTGCATATTGAGATAATTATTCTGAAATATTGTGTTATTTGGTGTTATATTTCTGCTCATAATCTGAATTATACTAGTAATTTTATTACAAGTGGTATCAGAGCTGTGATCTGGGCCAAAATTAGGGCAAAAACCCTAATTTTTTGTTTCCGTAATATATTTTGAACCAGAGTGAATTGGTGGGAGATATTTTTACAAAGTTGCAAAACATTTCAAGTAAGGCTCCCTAAAATTTCAAACTTTTTTTGATTTATTTTGCACAAGTTATTACAAATTTAGGTTTTTTCATAAAATCACTCCCTAGGGTACAAATTGTGGAATTTTTTCAAGTTCTTTACATTTTCGAAATATCTCAAAAAATAGTATTAGTATCTTCTCTGTGTTTTTTCCTGTTCGAAATTTGTATCAAAACCCTAAACCCTAAGGTTTGACATCATGGCGGGGCCTTCCACAAGAGCAAAAAAGAATCCGGTTACTCCGGGTAAAACCCCAGATAAAGATGGGGTAATGATTGAAGAGATGGAGTCAGAAGGGGTAAATACAAATTCCTCAGCACTAGGGTTTACTTCAGTTGATCATAAGGTGAGCCAACTTGAGTATGAGCTGTGAAAATGTATAATCTGAGATGGCCTCTAAAGGAGACATAGCCCAAATCAATCATCGGTTGATGATATCATGCAACATGTAAAGGGTAAATAGTATGGCCCAAATCCATCCCATATCAACCAAGGAGGATCTTCAATTCAAAATCATGGACAAAATAACCATGTTGGATCACTTTTCCAGCCCAATCAGAATCCAACTTATTCACAACCATAAAACATGATGCCGAAAGTGGATATGCGTAAATGATGGTAAGGATCCCTTGAATTGATAAATCAAATGGAGAACTTCTTTGAGTTACATCAAACACCATCAGACAAAAGGTGACATTGGCATCCCTGTATCTTGAACCCGACCAATTCATTTGGTATCGATGGTTATGTGCTCGTGAGGCGTAAGAATGGTCTCAATGTCACTTGGACAGCTTTTTACCGAGGAGTTGCAATTGCACTATAGTTCCAAAGTGTTTCGTAGAACTACTTTAGTCAATTAGCAAAGTTACGAAAAATAGATCAGTCCAAAGATTATGTGCATCAATTCCAAACCTATCCTTAAGGGTGGAGAATATTCTAGAAGAGAATCAATGACCTATTTCTTTGGGGTCTTAAGGACCACATCGAGCATGAGGTACATATGTTTAATCCACTCAAGCTTTCTATTCTATTATCATGGCACGTTGAGTAGAGGAAAAAGTTATTTGTAGTAGGAGGCCGCCTTTCATTAACACTCAGAGACCGTAGTATCTCTTCCCCTTCATTTTCTAGGCCAATTAGACTGACTCCTCAACAAATGGAAGAAAAGAGAGAAAAAGGATTATGTTTTAACTGTGATAGCAAATATGGACCGGACACAAATGTGCTGAGAAGAAGTTGTTCTATATTGATGGAGGTAATGAGGATGATGAGGAAGCTGAAATTATAGGAGAGGCCGAGGAACCAGTAGAAGATGAAGTAGAGGATCACCAACCTACAATTTCTTGCCATGCATTGTCAGGTATTAGTACTCCTCAAACACTCAAGGTTATTGGCTATCTCAAAAATAGAAGGTGATGGTGTTGATTGACTCGGGAGTACTCATAACTTCATAAATAGTAAGTTAGTTGCCCACCTCAATTGTTTTATTTACCCAAATTCTAGAAATGCAAGTTATGATTGTGGATGGTGGGACAATCAAGTGCACAGAAAGTGCCATAGTATCAAGCTTTCCATGGGAGACTACATGTTAGACTCACCTATGTTTTCTATTTCTATGGGAGGGGCAGATATTGTTTTGGGTGTCCAATGGCTCACAACCTTAGGTACTATAGAGATGAATTTCCAAGAATTGTTCATGTGATTTCATTCAGATGGAAGGACAATACAATTGAATGGGATGGTAGCTAAGTCTCCACAGATTATTAGCTCTCATCAGATGTAGAAGGTTCTCAAAAAAGGAGTAGATGGATTTATAGCAAAGTTATTTTCCATAGAAGTACAAAATACAGAGTCTTCAATGCCACCCGATCTTCAGAAGATTGTTGATGCTCACTCATCTATTTTTGATGCAATTCCAAAGGGACTACCACCAGTTAGGGATCATGATCATGCCATTCAGTTGATTCCAGGGAGCCAAACACCTAACATCAGACCATACAGATACCCATATTCCCAGAAAAGTGAGATCGAGAAAATGGTTCAGGAAATGTTGAAGGTAGGTATCATCAGGCATAGCCAGAGTGCATATTCTTCACTAGTGGTCATGGTACATAAGAAGGATGAAACATGGAGGATGTGTCCAGATTACCGAGAACTCAACAAGTACACCATCAAAGATAAGTTTCCTATTCCAAAGTAATTGATGATTTACTTGATGAATTGCATGGTGTTATTTATTTCACAAAATTAGATCTTCGTTCGGGTACCATCAAATTAGAATAAAAGAGGAAGATGTTCATAAAATGAATTTTAGGACTCATGAGGGCCATTATGAGTTTTTGGTAATGCCTTTTGGTCTTACAAATGTGCCTCAACCTTTCAAAGCTTGATGAACACTATTTTTAGGCCATTTTAAAGGAAATTTGTATTAGTTTTCTTTGATGACATATTGATTTACAAAGAAGACATGGGAAGAACACTTACAACATGTAAATAAAGTGTTGGAAGTTTTGAGAAACATACTCTCTATGCAAATCCATCCAAATGTTCTTTTGGTGTACAAGAGGTAGAGTACTTGGGTCACATTATATCCCATGAAGGCATCAAAGTTGATCCTCAGAAGATCAAAGCTATGGTGGAATGGCCAAGGCCCAAAACTCTCAAAAATCTTCGTGGGTTCCTAGGACTAACAGGTACTACAGAAAGATTTGTGCGGGGATATGGTAGAATAGCAACCCCACTCACTGCATTGCTAAAGAAGGATGCCTTCCATTGGATAGACGTTAGCCACTAAATCCTTTGAGCAACTGAAGGAAGCCATGTGTAGCACCCTAGTTTTGGCTACTCCCAACTTCTCAAAAACCTTCATTGTTGAATGTGACGCTTCAGGATCAGGATTGGGAGCAGTTCTAATGCAAGAAGGAAGACCAATTACATTTGAGAGTCACCAATTCAAAGGAAAAGATCTACTCAAACCTATCTATGAGAAAGAAATGATGGCTATTCTTCATGCGGTCAAGTAATGGAGGCCCTATCTCATGGGTAGACACTTCAAGGTAAAATTGATCATGATAGTCTCAAATACTTTTTGGAGCAAAGGTTATCATCTGAGGAACAACAAAAGTGGGTAACAAAAATGTTGGGTTATGATTTTGAAATCATATACAAAAAGGGTAAAGAAAATGTAGTAGTTGATGCGTTGTCTAGAAGGGATACATCCGCAGATGCCTTACTATGTGGAATGTCCATGTTGACGACCGATTGGGTGGATGAAGCAAGATTGGAATGGGATCAAGACAAGGATACACAATCTCTAATATATAATATCAAGCAAGGATCTATGACATCTAACAAATTTGAGTGGAAAGGTAATGCCCTATGGTACAAGGACAGGTTATACTTGAGTAAAGATTCTGAGTTGAAGCATAAGATTCTTGCAGAGCTACATGCCTCACCTATTGGAGGACACTCTAGGTTTTTGAAGACATATCATAGAATAAAAAGAGAATTATTTTGGGAAGGACTCAAGGGGGATGTACAAAAGTTTGTATCAGAGTGTTTAGTGTGCCAACAGAACAAAGGGGAAACAATTAAGACACCAGGTCTATTGCAACCCTTACCAATTCCTAGCCAGAGATGGGAGGAGGTCTCCATGGATTTCATCACCGATTGCCTTGTTCAGAGGGTAAGAATGTTATTTTCATGATTGTGGATAGGATCACAAAATATGCCCATTTTGTGCCCTATCACATCCATTTGCAACTACTACATCCACGCTAGTTATTTTTTTTGGAGACAATTCAAAGGCTACATGGAACCCCAAAGATAATTGTAAGTGATCGTGATCCTATTTTCACAAGTAATTTTTGGACGGAATTATTTTCATGTTTGGGTACTCAACTAGCTCACAGTTCATCTTATCATCCTCAAACTGATGGGCAAATGGAAGTGGTCAAAAATGCTTAGAGGGGTATCTACGTTGTTTTGTATCAGATAAGCAAGAAAGGTGGATTAAATGGCTACCACTTGCAGAATGGTGGTATAACACATCTTTTCATACCTCTTCTCAAATGACCCCATTTTTAGCATTATATGGTTACCATCCACCTTCTATCACTTCCTCCTTGAGGGTGCAAACTAAGGTCAGAGATGTTGAGGAACACATTCAACATCAACAACATGTTTTGGCTAGTTTGAAGGAGAATTTAGCATTAACACAAAACATGATGAAACAACAAGTAAATCAACACCGTAGTGAAAGACATTTTGAAATTGGTGACTGGGTTTTTATACATCTCCAGCCTTACAAAAAGATGTCCCTAAAGCAACAAAAAAAGGACAACAAACTTGCTCCTAAATATTATGGCCCTTATCGTGTCTCTACAAAAATTGGCGTAAGTTGCTTATAAACTAGAGTTGCCTCCATCTTCACACATACACCCAGTATTCCATGTTTCATGCCTCAAAGAAGGTTATTGGACAAAATTTGAAGCCCAAACAGAGTTACTAACTTGATTTTCGAGGAAGGAAGAATCATTTTGGAGCCAGAGAAGATTCTACAAACACGTACTAAGAGGTTGAGAACCAGAGACATTAAGGAATATCTGATCAAGTGGAAGAATCTGAGCATAGAAGATGCAACCTGGGAGGATGAAGGTTTTCTCGCAAAAACATCAAGATTATTCAACATTGAGGACAACATTGGTTTGAAGGGGAAGGGCATGCTACGCCCTTAACCTATTGCTTGTATTAGGATATGAGTAAATGAATTGTGGCTTACCATATCATTTTATTATATCATTTATACTTTCTCATGCTTAATAGGTCGGCCTTGGTGATGGGCCATAACATATGAATAGTATATATAGGGGATTATAGGTAGTAGTTCATTAGCATTTGAGCATTTGAGTCTTATTATATGGTTTGGAGGTTTCCCCCTCAAGTGGCGAAGCTATTATAATTGCATATTGAGATCATTATTATGAAATATTGTGTTATTTGGTGTTATATTTCTGCTCATAATATGAATTATACTAGTAATTTCGTTACAAAATCAATATCACCCACATCTCATCTTAGTCCTCTATCCTTGTCATCCTCATCACCCAATCCAATCCTATGGAATTTCATCTATAGTCCCATCCCACGCCCATCATGTCAAAACTATCCTATCCATCCTATGTCATCCCCTCCATCACCTAAAACCACTAATCTCATCCACCATGCCTCCAATCACCCTCCTCCTCCTTTTACCCCTAATCCTAATCCATCAAATTTGGATCCTATGTCATCCTCATCATCTTCATCCACATCTAATCCTATCTTAACTCCCTCATCACCCAAACCCAACACTATCCTATCCACTAATCCTCTTTCATCTTCCTCATCCCCCAATCCTCAAACATCTAACGTAACTCCTAAATCACCAACTCCCAAACCTAACAAATCCAATCCCAATCCTCTCCCCATCTCATCTCCTACCAAATCTAATGTGGTTCCTACACCACACCCATCTACCAAATCTCCTTCATCCCCACATCACCCAAATCTAATGTGACCCCCATATCACACCCATCCCCTTCATCTAAATCTACCCCATCCCTTTCATCTACATCTACTAATATTAAACAAACTAATCCTAATTCAAAACCATCTACCTCAAAACCACATACTCCAACCAATCCAAAATCAACTAAATCTACTTTAGACTCCAAGCCCAAACCATCCACTTCACCCCCAGCCTAATCCATCCCCTTCATCTTCTAAACCACAACAATCTAATCCAACTCATAAATCCAAATCAACCAAACCATCTCATAATCAACATAATCCACCTTTACCCAATCCTCCACCCTTACTTCCTATTCCCATCAAACCTTACTTCTACTCCCCCAAAACCATTTAACCCAAATCACTTCACTCCTTTAGGAGAATCCTTGATAACCATCTTCCATCATCTAAAAACCTTCAACATGATTATCCATCCCCCATCAAATCACACATCAAAACCTTCCAAACCATCTTATATAGGAACATTATTATTGTGACTTCCATCGCACACATGGACATTCGACCAATCATTGAATGCAATTTAGGTATTATGTCCAAAACCTCATTAACCAAGGGATTCTTGTCCTTGTACCTCGTTATCCGCCACATTTCCATCCCAATATTATCCCTAACCATCTTCCCCATCCAAATCCCACTCAACATCCAAACATCATCAGCCATCCAAATCTCACCGTCAATCCAAACATCCCTCACCAACAAAACCAACACAAATCTCACCCCCATCCTTTGTTAAGTTCGACGTATTAGCAGGATGACAAACTACAACCCCATAATATCATGATTACACATGGCATCATCTACCCCATCCACTTCATATCCTATAGATAAAATATGTTTATTAATATGAAACATCAAGGAAAAGGCTTAGGAATCCATGAACAAGGCATTCGCGAACCCATCTCTCTTCATTGAAATCCAAGTCTTTTCAGGATTAGGGTATAAAACTAACATTAACAACTCCCCTCCCACTACTCAATAAAACCATTTCTACCACTCCTCTTATTGATCCTACCATCCCAACCACTCAACCAAATCACAAATCATTTAACCCCCTACAAATACCAAACACCTAAAAATGGATTGAGCACATAATTCGTCGCCTATGCATGGATGTTATTTCCTTCCACCCATCCTCCTTCCATCCAATCTCCAAATCCTTTTCATCTAACTCCTTCTTATCATCACATCCATTTGTATCCTCTCCCAATCATTCATTTGAACACTCGATCAAATTAATCACACATGTGTAAGAAAATAGTACCTACTACAACCGTGTGACCTTGGTCTATCATTAACTCCAACATTACAAGCATTATTGTCCTCCTAGAGATCCACACACTTTAACACAATTAATCAAATCATGGTGAAGACCACTAGGTGTATCATTTTTATACTCTAGCTAATGTCATCACCACACTCATTTCCATCCCCCATCAAGCCACTAGTGATTCTTAACCCTTGAGAATTCTCAAGAGAGTGGAACCACTTTATGCAAAAAAATCCAAATATCAAAAAAAAAAAAATCATATCACACTAAAAATATAAAATAAAATCCACCTCAAGACTCTCTCTAGGGGTGTTTCCAGTAACTCTACCAAGGCTATGGACACCTGGCTAGCAATAGAGAAATGTTGTGACAAGAATAAGATGTATCTCTATTGGGGCTATGGACGCCTAGTTGGTAGTGGAGCAATGTACAACTTAACCTTCCATTCACCTTCCATCAACCTACTTGACTTAATCAATCCTTATACATTGTCTAGTTTTTCTTCACATACTACCCATTAAGTCTTCACTTCAAGTGGTAATTAACCATCACAATCACACACACTTTCATATCGTAGAGACACAAGCTCAAATGTTTCCAGTGCATTGTTTAAACCTTGGTCACTTTCTATTTTAGTCCTACTCTTTCCTTACAAACATTAGGCTCATATTTTGTCATCACTTTTTATTTTCTTCCATCCATCACATCCACATCATTTTCCCCTTAGATCGAACATCGCGTGGGTGACGATGATCCTTTCCATTTCATCCAATCCTCCTCATGTCCCTTTTCAAAATGTCATCATGACATGACTGGGGTAGCCTTACTATTATCCGCTAGGGCATCATCCATTTTAGACCCCTCACTTCCCATCCTACCTACACTGGGGTAAATCAAACCCATCCATCCATCCACATAAAGCCACCCTATTTTACACTTGGGGCATACCACATCTATCCCTTAACCTATCTCCCATACTTAGGGGCACATCTTATCATCTTCCATATCCCCCATCTTATCCTATACCCCATCCCTCTTATCTATCTATCTCCCATCCCACATCCCATCTAATCCTAACCTATCAACCAATCCCTATCCTATCCAACCTATCCAATCTCCCTCAATCCTTCCCTTTTATCCTACCCAAACATGTTTTGGGACTTATAGAGAAAACATCCCACCTCACATCCCTTCCCATCCCCCAAATCCCAAAAAATCTCAACATCAAACATCAAATAATCTAAACATCCTAAATCTAAAATATCAACATCCAACATCAAATAATCTAAGCATCCAACATCCAATAATCTCAAATAAAAATCTAAAAATCAACACATCAACAAAAAAATAAAATACATGTGTGTTTTCAAAACATTTTTTTATCTTTTAAATTTACATTTTGCAATGATGTCAGGCCCCTTTTTGTTTCTTGTTTTTTTTTTTTGAAGGTTCCATGATATGAGGACCATTTTTCTACATTAATTTGTCCAATGATATGAGGACCATCTTTTTATATTAATCATCCAATGATATGAGGACACAAGAATTTGGAAATTCAATCATCATGGTCTTTATACTTTGATGCATCTTTCTCGTATGACACATAATCATAACTTATAATGATGATAATAGTGGAAATTTATGGTAGCACACCCCCTTCTATCATCATCTTTTATCCTTATCATCATCCATACCTAATCCTTCAATCATCATCAAACTAACAACCTATACATCATCACCCTCCCATCCACTCAATCCTCATATCCAATCCAATCAATTTCAAACACCTTCACATCCAAAATCCCCCTAACTCTTCATCCTATAATCCAAAATCCTCAAATCCTAACCCCTTTACCTCATGGCATCCTCAAATCCAAAATCCTAGATATTCATCCTCGTACGTACATCGTGACTCAATCCTCATAATATAGAATCCTCAAAAATTCTAATCCTCTAATCCTCTCCTCTCCTAATCTTATAATCATCTTCTAATCCTCTCATCCTACATCTTCATCCTTAATCTTCTCATCATCTAATCCTCTAATCCTCTCATCTACTAACTAGGTATCCTCAAATCCAAAATCCAAAATCCAAAATCTTCACCCTTGTCATACATCGTTGAATGGGGCATCCAATATCACCTAATCCTCACATCAAAAATTCTATCTTATAATCCTCCAAATCCAAACATCCTCAACATCTAATATCTTCAAATCAACATCCTAAAATCTTTAACATTTTAAAATCCAACATCATCAAATCCTACATCCTCATCCTCTAACATCTCAATCCCTTTATTGGGGCATCCTCTAATTCAAAATCCAATATCATCCTAAACCTCTAATCCTCCAAATCCTCAATCTTCTCATCCTTAATCTTCTCATCTACTAACTTGGGTCTCTCCTCTTTTCAGCGGTTACCCACCTCATTCCTCCCTACCTAACCCCTCAAAGGGCATCATATCACCATCCTATCATATCTTCTTATCTTCTTTGAACTATCATTGCTCACACAATAACACATTCAAAGAGGGGAAAATTTAGAAATCTAAAATGTCAACATGCTTAATTACATAGTTAACCTACCTCCTAAACATCCCAACATCATCCATATAATAATTAATCGCAAGATTAATTATTATTTTATCCATTTTATCATTATTATCTCATTAATCCTCTATCATTTTATCATCATTTATCATTTATCATTAATCCTTTTAAATCATCTTACATCCCATTTTATTATTAATCTTATTAATTAATTATTATATCATTTCATCATTATTTTAATCCTTCATTAACATTTATAGGAATTTAATATTTCTACATCTCACCTACTACCTACCCTACACATCCCTACACCTAGCCTTTCCATCAAATCACATCCCTAATCATATTTATTTAACCTAATTTAATCCTAATCTAATCACATCCTTACACCTCTAAATCTAGAGGATTCTATTTCTAGAAGCCTCTCCATTATTCCCTCTCATTTTAAAATATTCAAAATAAATGTGCACTATTCCATTGAATTTTTAATTCAATGGGGAATTTTCCTAAAATATAGAATTCTCCATTTTCATGGAATTTCAACCATTGATTTAATCCTACTTGGATCAATATTGACCCTCTAATCCTCCACTCACAAGCTATAAATGAAGCTTTCCTCCTCCATGAGAGCCAATCTTAAGAATCCATATCAAATCTCTGCCATTTTTATCACTCAATCCAATCCATCATCTATAATTAATCCTTAATCATATTCATCAAGAAATCATCAAGCAATCCAAGGGGAGGAGCTTCCCAAGTGCATCCACAACAAGATCTAAAGAAAACAATCAAGTTCAATCAACAATCCATCCATTTGAGCACATCCAAAGAAAAAAGGAAGGAATACTTCAACTTTTAGGTAAATATAGGTATATTTCTCTTCGCTTCTTCCATTTATCTTAATCTGAGGTAACAATTAGAATTGTTAGTTTAGGAATTAGTTTGTTTAATTTCTTAGTTTTCATTTGCGTATTAACACCTCTCTTTTTTCTTACAGCTTTGCTTCAATTGTAACAATGTTGGGCATATTACAAGATATTGCAAATGGAGAAAGAAAACCATCTTGAGAAGACTTGATCCAACCATAAAATGCTTGGAGGAATGATTCATGATGATCATGTTGAAGGAATGAGTTTTATTGATGCCTCAAGTATTTCATGAGCATGATGAGTATATAAGGAGATGAGTTCAGTATGTTTAAACAATATAAATGTATGAAGATGGTCAAGTATCTATCCATTGTGTTAAAGAAAGAGTTCCTACTCTATGTTAAGATGGTATGTATCTCTTGATTCAAGGAAAGTTATTAAGGTCCGAGTTTGAAGGCATGTATTTGTTCATGTTCTTTAACAGAGTATAATAGCTAGCTTGTATACCATGACATGTTTTGAACAATCTTACTATGCTTGAGTATATACTATCTCGGGGAGTTGACTGAGTCATAAAGATACCCTAAGCAATGCTAAAAATTTCAAGATTGAGTAAAGGATGCTACAATGTTGTTGTTGTATAGGAGAAATGTTTGAAGGTCTAAAATAGAGTCGGGATGCATCATCCCGGGGATATGGTTTTATAGATGTGTTTCCCAAAGGGTAGTCATAAGAAGCATGTGAGTTAGAAGGTCCAAAATGTTGTCTACACCAAGTATGAAGGCTAAAGTGGTGCATATTTTCTCGGGGGAGCATTGATCATGATTGAAGACCAGTCCATGGATCATTAACAATTTTTGAAGCTAAGGAGGTGAACATAATCTCGGGGGGTTCTTACAAATAAGTTTGTATGCATTATTGTTGTTGTTGTGTTGTCAAGTTGTTATAAGATACTTTTTCATAGATGTCAAAGGGGGATAATGTGATAAAAAAACTAAGTTTGAGTTATGATGGTGTTTGCATGTTTGGTTTCCATCAATGTTTATCAAGATGGTTGCCATCAATAATAAATGGGAGATCGTTAGATATTGTGTCATGTTGTTGTCATTGCTTTCAAGTAACATTGATGTCAAAGGGTGTCTTGGTGGCATATGAGTTTGCATGATGAAGTCATTAATGTTGATTGCCATCAAATAACATGAATTGAGTGAAGTTTGATTGGTAGTGACCTATTTTGCTAAAGTAGCATGGTGTTTAGGAGTGTATGCATGTTCTTGGTGCATGGTTCTAGTAAACAAGGTGTAATGTGTGAGCTCTAGAGGTTAAGTGAAGGCTCCATTGATTTAATATAAATTGAATTGAATATTATTTTAGAGTACCTACTATAATGAATGATAAATAAATGCTAATATACAGTAAGATGCAAGCAACAAACCATGTACACTATGAAACCCTAGTCAAAGAGGAGAGATAAAGGGACTTAGCTGATTTTAAAGCAAAATGGAAGTGATTTGTGTAGGTGAATAGATGAAATAAATTGAGAAGAGCATCGTTCTCAGTAAACTCAAGGTTCTAAAACCTAGAAATGTGTCGATAGGAGTGCTCATGGGAGGACAGAGCACGTGGGTACTAGTGTTTGTGTGAATGATTAGGATTTGGTCTCTTATGTGCAGAGAAGCTTCACCGTTAGTCCCTCAAGCTGTCACTCTAATTTCACTCCTTGATCGTCAAACGTGCTTGTAACCTATAAAACAAATTTTATACCTACACATGCCCATAAACCACATCAAATCTAATAAAAAATATGTAGAATGTGGAGTCGGATTGACCCCAATGGTCACCTAAAGAGTGATATTACAACCGAGCTCTGCACTCCATATAAAAATCCATGTATTTCTTTATGAATGCATGTGTAATGATGCCATATGATGCCCTTGTGTGAATTGCATAGTGATATCGAGATAGATCTAGAATGTAGCATATGTATAGGATGTGTGGGATGGAATAGAATATACTTCCCATCCTATGTTGTGTATGCAGAAATGATGCAACCATTGTCCCTTGAGTGACTGTGCTAGATGGATGCCTTTGATGCTCTTGTGCCTTTAAATGCAATCTTAGGTGATATTATGTAATGATTATTGCTTGTCCCTTATTTTTAAAACATAACTGTGTATTTACATGATTCCCTTATTTGAATTGCGTAATTGACAAATAAAAGGATGACCCAAAGTAGTAAAAATATATTAAGAAGTGAAATGGGTCCAAAAGGATAAGAAAAAGATAAAGAGGAACAAGAGTGCCCAGGAGGACAAGATCACCTGAGCTAGTGTCCCAATCGGTAGCTAGTGTTCGAGGCCGAAAAAAATAAAATAGTCAAATTCCGACAAGAGTGTAAGATGTATAAAAGCCAATAAAGGTGCAAAAGACAAATCAAAAGGCTAAATGGAGTTGTCAATTACTAGTTTTCTTGCTTACGAATCATGTAAATACTAGCATGTTTTTAGGACCTAGAAATGTACCCAAGTGCATAGATTTTGTGTCTACATTTTCCCCACTTTATGCTATTGAGTGAATATTCGATAGCATAAAATAGATATATGATGTGTACCTTATTGTCCTATAGAGAGTGTGGCGAATAACATGCTTTGAGTGGATAAGTGAAGTGTGAAGTGATTGCAAAATGAAGCGTGGAGAATAGGAAAGGGAAGCGGACCCTAGGGGTGAAGCATATGCATAGCTTGTACTTGTTGTGCTTGTGCTTGCTAATGTAGGTTGCTTCTTGTCACATTTTAAGGACATACCTGAAAAGAAGAGTAAGTGATTAAGAAAATATATAAAATGCTAAATCTTAATTAAGTAACAACACAACTATAGACACTAAATTATAGATTTGATATAAGAAAGCTAATAAACTTGAAAACCCCAAGTGTAAGAGAGAGGGTAAGATAATTAGCTGATTCACAATGATCTCGAAGCCGTACCAAGTTTAAAAGTCTGCTTAAATAGGAAATCATATTTTCGCAATAAAAAAACATAATTGTCGTGAATGTTGGGAATAGGGAACCTAGGTTGGGTCAAGGGATCCTAGATTGTAATGACCTTCTCTAGGTGCCTGTGACTACGAAAAATGTCGAAAGGTGATTTCTTCTATGTCACACAAGTATCGCTAGACCTCTCTTTTAGTCACCCATATGTCACTATAATTTTCTATTAGTCACCTGAAACCTACACAAAGAGAGAGAGAGAGAGAGAGAACTTACAAAACTCTAAAAATAAAATAATGCAAATGGGAAGTCAGACTGACTCTGACGGTCACCTGACTGAGTGAACTTACGATTCAAGTGTTGCACTACAATTTAGACTCCATGTAGTTCTTTGTGTTTATATGTGTGTAGAATCTCACCTTAGGTGGCTCTTGTGCAAGTTGCACTTGATAGCGAGCAATTGTTAGATGTAGAAAATGTAGGAAAATGTGTGCATGGAAAAATGAACTTCCCCCCTATGAAGTGTACGAGTCCTTTGTCCCTTGAATGAATGTTGTATGGATGCTTTGATGCTCTTGAGATGCCTTTAGATGCAGCCTTAGGTGATAGTAGAAGATGCTTAGTGTTTGGCACTTTATTATGATTAGATAACTATGTATTTATATGATTCCCTTGTTTGAAATTCGTAATTAACCACTAAAAGGCTGACTAGTAAGAAATAAATATGCCCAACATGCTAGAAAATACCTAAAATATGAAAGCAAGTTACAAAGAGGTCGGGAGCACCTGGGTCGCCGGTGTCCTCGGCTTGGCATTGGTGTCCAAACTAAGAAAAGTTGAAGTATTGAAGGTTAGACTGGGAAAGAAGGTGTGTAAAACTAATAAGAAAACCAGGATAGAAATCAAAGAGGTCAATGATAGTGGTCAATTAGTAATTTTTTTCTTATGACTCTTATGAATAGTGGTATGTGATTAGGACCTAGAAATATACCCAAAGTGTATGATTTAGTGTCTACAACAAGAAATTAGTCAATTTTACGTATATGAAAAATCATATTAATGCATGCATAAGTAAAGAGTGTAAAAGTGTGTAAAAAGAAAGTGTGCACCTAATATGTAAGACAAAGTATGCTATAGAAAGTTTTCCTGTTTTTTTTGGAAAATGTTGTTGAATTTGTTGTCAATGGTGAGGTTTTTGGGAAATCTCATGCCAAGATCCGTGTTTTGTGGAAATCTCATGCCAAGAGTGAAGAGTCTTTGGGAGAGAGGTATAGCTTTTCTCTCCTTCCATGAATCATGCTCCAACAAGCACCATTGAGATGGCATGTCTTGATTAGTTGTGTTTGTTCCGTATTGTAATTTATCAGGAGATAAAATGTATTCTCGTGTAAGAGGAAAGTGCCTGCTACTTGAGAACTATGTTGAAGACTGATTAGAGATCATGATGAACTAAAAAAGTGACTGCTTCAAACCATAGAACATTAATGCCTGTGGGATACACAAGTGTCGTGTGCTATTGTCTCTGCATCGGGAACTAGTGTCCTCTCTATGTGTGAGTTCCAAGTCTATTTTCAAACCATTTTATGACCATGTTCCTATGTTGATTTTGTACTATAACTCTATGCTTTTGTAGGGGCAATTTGTTCACCTAATATATGCCCCCCTTATTTGGGGTGCATGATATGACTGTAGGAGAATGTGGTCCAAAGGAGAGGACCCTATTCTGATTTTTACATCTGAAGTGGATACTGCAAGGGGTATGAGATGTGCATAGTAGAAACTAAGGCACATGCAAAAAAATCAGGCTAATATCAAGTGTTAGTGTAAAAAAGCTAACATGCAATAAAAGACAATGTACCAAGTAAGTAGGAAGACAAGATGGACTGCAAAAAGAGGGTTTCACATATGAGATATCACTCACAATGTTACAAGAAAATTAGGGCTGAAGTGGCCATAAGCAAACAATGAACACTTAATACATAGAGCATATCCCGTAAATTATAACATACAATAACAAACAATAGCAAGAAAAATATATCAGATAACCATGGTTGTATATAGTCATGTAAGGCAAATGCTACACATGAAGCACCCATTATCATGTAATAAAGATAAAAAAAAATGTCAAAGCGTATATGTGTGTGTGTGTGAAAAACAAGTGCTAGTAAGAAGAAGTAGTAAATGATGAAATAATAGAACCTATATTGTGTACGAGTAGTAAAATTAGATACCCCCAGGGAGCTTCGACGATACTGGAAAGGGATTCAATGTTGATTTTCATGCATCATGTAAGGAGCTGTAAGAGATTTGAATTCTATTTCGAGACCAAGTGAACGCACATGTGTATATGATAAAGATAATGACATACTAAGGATCTATCTAGCATAGTAAGAAAAGTGTAAGATGTAAGTAGTATAAGCTAGAAAGAATAAATGCAACCAAGAAATGCAAATGTTTTATGAGAGTTAGGAATTTTAGGCACTAAAAGGGGGATGAATCAATATTTATAAAACTTTTCACTAAATTAACACTTCTTTATCTATTTTTGTTAAATACTATTGATTGTCATAAGCATGCAACATTGACCATGAAAGATATAGAATGTGAAGCATACACATACACATGATAAGACCAAATATAATGTGGTAAATCCTTTTAGGAAAAAAACCTATAGAAACTGTACGACAGAAAATCAACACATGACCTTCTTCGCACCCGACCTCCCGAGGTCGTGCCGAGATAACCGGTGTAGAATTGAAATGAGAGTGAAACTGATGGCGATGACCAAGCTAATTGGGAAACCTTATGTCTTCAACATGCAATAACAAAATCTGAATCTAAGGCAAATAATGCTCTCCTAACCTGAAGGGGTGTGATGGTAGGGTCTGATATGATAAATGCCTACTCAAGAATCCAATCGATGTCTAGTTCAACCGAGATTATATTGATTGGTTGCAGAATATGTGGAAAGTAACCTGTAGGTGCCTCATATGGGTTTCCAGAAAAGGTCATGGAAATTGAGACAAGAGATGTACTGGAGATGTAGTAACTAAGGGTGATTCTTTGGTCTTGTCCAAAAAGTCTTAGCCTAATTGGCCACTATATTCAACAATGAAATTTGTGTGATAATATCAGGTGGAAGCGGTGATGATATGAATACATGTGTGCGTAAGCTAGTGTCAATATATAACTGACTAGCAGGCACATTGGGTTGCGGGACCTATGGGTCACAACCAAAGAATCGCTGAGGCCGAGGCCCTTATATGGTCATGCGCATGCAATCAAATCCTATTTCTAGGAGCACCCAAAATTGTAGGCCTGATTAGCAGCTATGTTCAAGGTCTCTAACTATCTTATTTTCTCTGTGTATGTGGCAGGTGTGTGTAAGATTGTTAAGCAAAAACTTGTGTCAATGTCAGTTATTAACTCTGGCCCGTTGGGTTGTGGGACTAGAGGATCACAACTATAGGTCTTATCCTATTGTGGACCATTGATGGTCATGAAAAATGAATTGATTTGTTTTTGGTAAATAAACTATCTATCAAAGGAAATCTAAACTATATTTTTGGTGTTTTCTCAATATATCATAACAAAGCAATGAAACAAACTAATCTATGGAAATAAATATTTTTGTGCTTTTCTAACTTTTCAGACAATGCATCTAATCTAATAAACAATTTTAAAACAAATAATCTGGTTGGATGTAGCTAGCTATCTATGTAGATGTGTGAATATAAATCTAAGATCTACTCTAATTCAAATAAAATATCTCCAACCCTACCTCAGAAGTGAAGAACAAATCATGACTCTAACAGAGCTATTGTTCACCCAAAACTTCCTTGTAATATCAAGGGAAAACTTCCTATTGATTTGATCTACTCGCAAACTATTTGATTAATTGAAATGAATTGTTTCTCTACTCTATTTGATATGCAATTGAAAATTTGACAAAACAAAGCAAACAAATACACAACTCCAACTTGGAAGAGCAATAACTTTGGCCAAATCTAAGTAGTATAAGTATTTGTCCCCGCTTCTTTCTTTCCTTCCTTTCTCGAGTGTTCATGTGAGCCCAAGGATTTGGGAGTGCAAAGAACAACAACAAGAGGATGGAACTTGAGTGATGGTAGCTTCAAGCAATCTAGACGTAATGTAGGTAGAAGAAAGACAACACAAGAGATATGAACTTGACTATGCAATTCCTAGCAAGATTATGGTAGCACAACAATGCAAGATACACAAAATTCTCTAGCCCTTTTCTTGAATAAACGATGGGATATACAAATCAAGGATGGAAGGTTACTTCATGCACAACGAATTAAAGAGGCAATTCCACTCATTAAATCTATTTAAAAATAGAAGGAACAAGGAGAACCAAGCAAACAAATCTATTTCTAGCAAATTTGGCTCACGGATGCGTTGAAAAGTAAACTTAAGTGAATCGTCGCATGTAATTTCTCACATGAAGATTCCCGAAAATTGATTAGGACCACCGCCCGCACAAGGTGGCGGCCAGAACGCCGACCTGTGCAGGGCGGCGGTCCAACACCGAAGGCCAAAACAAGCACAAAAAGAAGGGGGAAGTTGGAAAAATGCAAGGAAAGATAAGTAAGGCTATCTAGGCTACAAATATATACTGCGAATGATATTTTGGAGCTTGAACACCTTGAAAGGATTTTAAATCATCACTGGGGACCTTTATAACCTTGTTTTCCGACAATGTAGCACATGTAATTTTGGGTGCGTACATATTGCCCCCTCGGAGAAGAGTCTTAGCCATGAAAGAGGCATAAAATGTAGAGTTTGAGTATGGTGTTCCTGAAATGGGGAGTTAGAAGCTATACCTGACACGCCTATGTGTCAAAATCTCGCCATCCAAATTCCCGCTACTTGCAAAAGAAAAGGAAGACTCAAGTGCAGATAGACAAAACATCAAAAAAATAAACATTAAATTAAAATGACAAGAGGAATTACCATTTGTGGGGGATGTAGAAATATACCTACGCCAACACTCTAGCCCTATAAACACATACACTCAAAACGAAGTTAGAAATATCATATATATATCAAAACAAATTCATTTCCCAATTCATTTGTGCATTGTTGATTTGGATTGTTTGATTGATTTGGAGCTCAATTCATGATGACCGCTTTTACTGCAATACGTCAATACGTTCTCTGCCGAGATCATGATCATGCCTCCATGAGCAGGAGATCGACCAATGCGCTCCCAAGTTAGTTATTTCCTTCTTTGTCTTTTTGTACCCTAAAAGTTTAAATGTTGAAAACTTCACCTAGGGGGAGATTTTAAAAATTTCTTGTCTTGAATAGGTCTTTAAGGGGGTGCCCAAAGGGCATGCTTTTATTTTGTTGAAAATGGTCAATTTTGAAGTTTTTGGTCCTTTTTAGGGTTAAGGGCGTGTTTTGAAACTCGGTTCAGGACCACCGCCCAAAGTAGTGCAGCGATCACACAGGATCGACCACCTAAGGTAGGGTGGCAACTGGGAATCGCCGCCTACGCACCGGGTGGCGCTTCAACACAATGTCAAAACATGCTCGAAACTTAACTTTTTTTGGATTTTTGAGAGTTTACCATGTTTTTGATGAGCTTATTGTGTGATGTGCTTTACTAACTTGCTCTTTTCTCATGTTTTGGTGGATGCAGAAGAAGGTGGAGTACATACACTGGAGTAGAGAAAGAGTGTGATTAGCTCCCTAAGATTTTAGATCAGCTGACCCAGGCTGAGATAGATCTTTTGCAGTGGGCAAGTATCTGGTGGATAACATGAGTGCCCCATGTTGCTCCTACCACCACATTCTCAGTGAATTATTCTCTTGCTCGCGATGCACTCAAAACACTTTCCAATTTCCAGGTATCAGAGGGGAGTGGACCATTACTTTGGAGGATGTCTACCGTATTCTTGGTCTCTCGGTACTTGGTAGGAGACTAACATTGGCAACAGTGGGGTCCAAATTTGTAATGACACAACATGACACATACATGGGAGATGCTATTGTCTCTTATGGCTCGAAGAAGGGAATGAAGGTTTGGTCTATTACTATTGCTCCCATTCCTATCCTTCGAGAGATCCATCATGGGTATCCTGTCCTTGAGATTGATTGGGGATAAAGGAGGAGATACACTTTTGTACTGTTGGGCCCCCATCATTACACAGATCGAGGCTCATGGCTGTAAGTATACCCGGGATTAGATATTCAGGGACCATGTACCATGATTTATACAAAGTTGACAGATTACAGGATGCAGGTCCTTGACCACCCCACTCGGTCATGAGTTGGGTCTATGATCACTTCATCCTATATGGTAGGGGGCTATAGGTATTAGATCCATAAGCTATCTAGATAGCTAGATGGATAGGCATGTCAGTGCTCCAGCACTCCACATCGCTTAGTGGCCTCTCCGACTACTATCGACATGACCCCCACACCCTATCAGGACATGGTAGGGATATGGGGTGAGGAGAGCATGACGATGGTAGCTTGCTCTTCCATGAGCTAGCTTGTTGACAAATCCAGGAGATTAGAGATTTACCCCTTTGACCGTGCACCCCAAAGCCTCGGTCTCCCATACCCTACCAAGCTTCCTCCAAAGGACGCTTGTTTATAGGACTATTCATGAGGCACAGAGAGGTCCTAGAGGGGATTTTGGTTAGAAAGTTGTTACTCTTGGTATGCCTATTGCAGTTAGGCACATAGTTCAGGCTCGATGAGTAGCTGGTGCTCCTTAAGCACCCTTACTTCAGATTGGGGTGACTCTTTCTCACAGTGGGGAGGAGGATGAGCCGATTGATTTGGACTCCAACTCTGAGGAGGAGGTGGGAGATGATATAGAGGGGGAGTCGGGTGGAGATGAGGATGAGGGGGCAGGACCTTTGGAGGGAGCTGATAGTGACCTTGAGTGGCATGACACTCAGGATATCCCTAGAGTAGCGCGTGAGGAGGTGAGTGTGGAGAGAGAGACTCTGGTCTCAGAGGAGATACTTAGAGGAGACGATGAGTCTATGATGGGACAACATCATGCCTTCAGATTTGGGGATCCTCCGTAGCTACCAAAGAAGACTTGCCGTAACAACCATTGATCCCACATGGATTCCTGAGACCCGAGTATATTTAATACTCCCTTCTCTATTTTTTCTTATTGATTTTTGCAGTTTAGTTTAGCATTCTCTTCTGACTTGTGTTCGTGATTTTATCTTAGCTCACTATCTCTTCTTTTCTTCCTTTGCAGCGTCCGCACATGAGTGGTGAGAGCTCATTCATCGGGTATGTATAGATACCTTGTTGATCCCTTTAGGGAAGACCTAGACCGAGTCGAAAGATTTGCTGATTCGGGCAGCCCTTAGCCGCCACCGTCATACCAATGTGTTTTCCCCATCTGGAAGGTCACGGAGATAATGTCTTCCCTTTGTACCACATTGGCTGGATATGAGACCGTCGAGTGCTTGATGAGGCGAAGCGATTCTCATAGTGAGGCTACGGGAAGCAGTGCCACCATGAGCACTCACACCATTCAGTCCATTCTCAGTGCCATCGCAACCATAAGCAGAGCCCTAGGTGCAGCCATGCGCCATCTGAGGGATCCCATAGGGATTGACAGGTCGTTGAGCCTTTATTGCTTTGATACTATTTTTTGACATTATATGATTTTTTTGTATGTTTTGGGCTCGTTGCAAGCATTTTTGACCATGCCTAGCACATGATGACATTGTATACAAACTTGATCCACTATGATATATACAAACTCTATTTTTGGTTTGGCATTCTATTGTATCCGAGCTAACTCTCTTTGGCTTATCTCTCATGTGTATTCTAGATGTTTATAATTTCCATTTTTCAATGCTTTTCGTAATGTATGCAATGGATGTGAAATGATAATGTAATGATTTCTTTATTGCTGATATATGATGATGCAAACACAATGTGATTTTGAACTTAGTTTCTTTTGCAATCTTCGGTACTTTGTATTTGTTCTAAAAAAACATGATGATATAATGATATGATGAATAGATATGCTTGCCCCACTCCTAACCCTACACAACTAGTAAGATGCAAGGGCTCAAAACCGGAGTTAGAAAATCACAAGCCATGAAACTTGTTGAATGGCAAAGATGAGAGAAAGACAGAGGTTTGACAGAACCAAATTGGGACACTACAACAAAGTGATGAGAGAGAAAGACAGAGGTTCGACAAGGTTGGTAGGGAAAAGAAATGTGTAAAATAAAAATTTTCTGTTGATTTGCATTTAACTTACTTATTTGGGAAAAATGTTTAGAATGTTCTTATTTCCAAGGAGATGTATGTGGGATAGATGTGACACCATGAAGCTTCTAGAATAGACCATGAACAAAATACACCTATCCTAAGAAGAGACCAAAAGTAGAACCAAGTATGCAGGCCTTGGTATGGTTATTGTCAAAATTTTGTCTTGTCTTGTTTGGATTGATGAGCGATACAGAAATAGTTGATGATATAATGAAGATTTGAAGAGACATGATTTGAATGTTTTGCCAATATTTTCATAAGTTTTTAGGAATTGCTATAAGAATAAGCTCCTTGATCACACTTTTTACAAAATGAACGGACAAATGAAAATGCAATGCAGATGCAATAATGTACATATGAGAATGCTAATGGATCATGTGTAGTATCTATTTAGGTGAAGGGAGTTCATGGATTCACTAAACTACTCACCTTCTAGAGCACACAAGCGAGAATGCACCATTTTTATATTCTTCCACCACTTGATACAAACCTAACCACCTAGGTCTGAAATTTCTTCTCTTGCCGGTCTTCTTGTCTATTCAAATATCGAGTCTTAATACCAAATCTCCTTCACATATCTCACGCTTGTACACCTTTTTATTGTATTGCTTGAGCCATGAAGTTAGTGTACACATCTGTGGCGGTTGCTCAACGCTCGGTCTAGCTTTGTTGAGGCTTTCTAATTGGGAGAGACGAGCTTCTCGATAACCCTCTTCTCCCAGGATCCCATATAGTGAAATGCGGAGGTCGGGTATTTCAACTTCTAGTGGAAAACTGCCTTAGCACCAAATACTACAGAAAAGGGGGTTGTCCCCGTTGGTGTTTTAACTGATGTTTGGTAGGCCCACAAGGCCAGAAAAAGCTTCAGATGCAAATCTCGTTTGTTCTCCTTAACAATTTTTAGAAGAATGGAATTTAAAGTCTTATTGGTAGCCTCAACTTGTCAATTAGCCTGAGGGTAGTTGAGAGAAGCCATGTGATGACTTATTTTGAAATTTTTACACAACTGACGCACCTCGTCATTTTTGAAAGACTTTCCATTATCATAAATAATGACTGTGGCAGCCCATACCTACAAATGATTTGGTTTAGGATGAGCTTAGCGATTATAGATCCAAGGACAAAGGTAAGGGGCATGACCTCTACCCACTTGGTAAAGTTCTCTCAGTGGCTGTGATTATGAAATTATGGCCATGTGTTGATGAGGGAGAGAATTTCCCTATTAGATCTAGGCCCCACGTGGAGAAGGGCCATGGAGTTGCGATTGGTTGTAAAGCTTGTGCTGGTATGTGGATCTCGTGGGAAAACTCTTGACACTTGTGGCATCTACACACAAACTCTACCGCGTCATGCTCTAGGGTGGGCCAGAAGTAACCCATCTAATGTATCTTCCAGGTAGTGGCATGGCCGCCAAAGTGGCCACCACATACCCCACTATGTGACTCATAAATAATCTTCTCAGACTCTTCAATGTCAACACATCTCAATAGCATTTCGTCAAAGGCTCTGCGATAAAGCACATGTTCCAAGATAACATACTTAGCAACAATTATGTGTAACCGTCTTCTTTGTTGTGATGTTTCCCCTTCTGGGTACGTGTGGTCCATGATGAAATTGATAATGTTAGTGTACCAAGGGCACACAGAGATAGGGGGCCTAGTTTCAACAAAATATATGCACTCATCGGGAAAGTCCAAATCTACCAAGTCACCCCCGTCTAATGGATTATCAACTAACCAATTTGCAATGATTTGACCCTTAACGGATTTTTGATTTACAAATGTTAACTCAAATTCACCCATTAATGTAATGAAATACCCAACCTTTTTAGAAAAGGATCCCTACATGAGGAATGTCTGAAAGTGGTTTGACTTGATAATGACCCTTGTTTCTTGATTGAGCATATAATGTCTTAAGCGCTTGGTTACAAAAACTATGGCAAGGCATTCTTTTCTGCCTACGTGTAGCGTGTCTCATAATCGAGTAACATCTGACTGATAAAATAAACAACCCGTTCTCACTTGTCATTGTCCTCTTGAGCCAACATACAAAGCAATAAACGTCTATAGCCTGTGAATATAATATCAAAGAGTGATCTGACCTTGGTGTCATTAGTGTGGGAGGAGATAACAGAAATCATTTAACTGCCTCGAATTCCTCATTGCATTCCTCCGTCTAATCAATGCTATAATATTTCTTCAAAAAATTGTTGATTAGATGAACGACGAAGGTTAAGTTAGGGATGAACCTTTGGATTACACTGAGTTTCCCAAGAAAAGATCTAATACTGCATTCGTCTCCATGGCGTAACCATTTCTAACACAACCTGCATTTTGTTCAGTCAACATCAATTCCACATGAAGATATAATGTAACCTAGGAGCTTACCACCTGTTACACCGAATACACATTTTTCCAAATTTAATGTGACGCCATACTCAATCAAATGTGAGAGAATGATACGAAGCACCTCTGGGTGATCGCTGCGCTTCCCGGCCCGGGTCATCTACATAAGATTCCACAATTTTATGAATAAGATCATGGAATATGTAGGTCATTACTCATTGATATGTGGCGCCAAAATTCTTAAGACCAAATGGCATGATGACATAACAATAGGTTCCCCAAGGAGTTATAAATGTAGTTTTAGCTAGATCCTTGGTAGAGATTTTGATTTGATTATATCTGAAAACCCATCCATAAGAGACAAAAACTCAAATCTAGTTGTTGCATCAATGATAACATCAATGGATGGTAGCGGATAATCATCCTTGGGAAAAGCCTTGTTAATGTCCCGAAGTCTATGCAAATATGGATCTTTCTATTCTTTTTGAGGACGGGGACAATGTTAGATACCCATTGTGAATAATCGACTTGACTTGATAAATCCCATTTGGAGAAGCTTCATAAGGGCCACCTTTGGCTTCATAGGTCTTGATTACTTGCTTAATTGGTTTGGCATTTGGCTTAGTGACAAGATTGTGAACTACGATTTGTGGTGCAATTTCCATCGCTTTTTGAATTAAACACGAAGGCTTTCTCGACGTTCCTTGAGGATTTGGGTATGAATTTATATTTCCTCTGGATTTAGAGAGGACCCTAGTTTTAAGATTTTGGTTCCTCCTTTGTTCCGATGTTTATATCAATTGTTCCCTCGATTAAGGAGGCGTTACCCTCCTCAAACTCAAGCGGGGATGGAGTCAAATCCAAATCCCCTTCTTCCTCTACATCATAAATCTCAAGATCCTTTCCCAGAGAGGACTCAATCATTGGATTGCCAAAATAAGAGGATGAACGTGGAATTAGGTAAAAGTATACCTCTTGACAAGTAAGATGTAACTCGCCAGAGCGTTTAAGTAAATTAAGGTTGACTTGTCCCTATCAATAAGGTTTGAAGAGTCAAGCTGGTCTTCAGCTTCCACATATGTCAACATTGATGTTACTGGCACTTTACAAATCAATGATTTAGCGCGGAGTGAAACTGTGAAGTTGGTGTCCTGTAAATCACTACTTGGGGTGAAGCATGAGGTGGAAGTTACTATAGAGTCAGCTAGAAGGTTTTGTTCACACGGAATTGCCTCAATTGATATAAAATCAAACTCTTTAATTAGGCCCAACACGATAATTTTGTAGAGTTAAAGGTGTTTAGCCCTAGTCTCGTATACCTCAGATACCTGATTTGCGACTAGCTGTGAATCGCATAACACCCTAATGTTGAGGATGCCCATTCTCTTAGCTACAATGAGACCTAATAGGAGAGCCTCATATTTGGCCCCATTTTTTGTGCATTTGAAATTTAGTTTGAAAGAAAAAGGTAAAACCCTTCCTTCGGGAGAAGTAAGGATTGCACCTACCCCGACGTCGAAGCAACACTTGGCCCCATCAAAATGGAGGGTCCAACAATTACTCGGAAAGATAGATGTTGAGTCATCCTTTTGAGTTCTCCTTTTATCTCGGTTACATCTAACATACAAACCTCATCTGCTGGAAGGGAACCAAGCCCCAAAGCATGTCCCATACCCATGGAATCAAAGGGGAGAAGGATAGACAAATCCTTTTCTAATAGTTCAACAATCTTTGTTGTAGTTCCTAACGAGACTGTCTCTACAACAACACTTTCATCCTTGACCACCAAAATACCCTCGATCAAACATGTAACCTCTAATTCCGTCGTGGGAACTAACTTTTCTTCTTGTAACGTGCTTTCCGGTTTGTTTAACTAGTTGGTGGGAAGCTCAAATTTAGAGTGGACTCCTAGATTTTTCTTTAAGTTGGCCGATGTATATCAAAGGGCTTTGATCACCATGGGCGACAAATACTTACCCTAAATGCTAGAACATGACTTCTTGGAATAGGGTGGATGGGATTGTTTTCATGTAGTGGATCCAAGGGAAACCAAGGATCATATTATAGTTGGTTTCCTGATCTATAATATAAAATTCAGTAAGCACCATTTTGGGCCCAAGAGTGACAAGTAATATTATGGTTCCAATTGAGGTTTCCTTGAGACTATCATATCCCCTCAATTTGTTTCGTGTCGAGGAGCAATTAGTATCCCCATATCCTAATTTTTGAAGAAAAGAGAAGAGGAATATATTAACTACTACCCCATCGTCGATCATTGCGTGCTTCACATAGTTCTTGTAGATCCAAACCTGCAAAAACAAGGCTAGATCACCTCTATGAGCTATTTCATCATCCATAGGCATTTTGCTTATGTCAAATACAAACCCAATATCCCTTTTGGGTTGCCCTGGGGAAAACATCAAAGTCTATATGGTTTATCTGTGCCTCTGGCAGTGGGGTAATGTTAGCCAAATGGCCAAGACCAAGCACTTCCAAGAGAGTGGCTTGATGAGCGGGGAATTCTTCAATAGATCTAAAAAGGAAATGTGTGAAAAGGTCTTGGTTAAATCATTGATCAAGTCATAAGTCCCTATTGGCTTGCTTAGCGTGTCATGAACACTATCCGACATAACTAGATATATTGGGATTGGCTGCGATGAATGCTCTCTATCTCTTGTTGCAGCGTTATTTTGGGGTTCAACGTCTAACTCAACCAAACCTACAATCTTCATTTGTTGATGACCATCCAAAGGAGGTTCCACCTCTAGGTTTGACAAAGTTGAGGCTTCATGATCATGAGTCCCTATTACAATTCCTTTATTCAAACCGTTAGGATCCAGTCTACCATCTTTTGGATGCATGGGGAGAGGATCATTGAAGATTCCCAATGGTGTGTTATGTGGAAACACCGGTCCCATATTAGTGTTCTCGACTAGGTGCGCTTGGGTTGGCGAAAACATGTCGATAAAAATTGTCTTTGGTCTTCTCGGAAACCACTTTGTAAAAACTTATTACAATCACGACAAGTTCTTGCATCATGCCCATGACCCTATGGAAACCACAATATAGGTCAGGATCATAATCCCGAGGCCTTTGGTTTTCCCTTTGTTGTTTTCTGAATCCATGGTTGTTGTTTGGTTGTTGACTATTATAATTAACACTTTGGAACCCTTGCCCCTGGTTCTGGAATTGGTTGGGGTATTGGCTAGGGCTTGGGGTTGGAATTTGTCTTTATGGATGAGGTTATTGTTGTTGTTGTTGGGGATGATTAAAATCCACAACATTTACCAAGGGTGAGAAATTGTTGTTTCTCTTATTGTTGCCATTATTATTGCCATTGTTGTTGTTATTCGTAGCACCTATACTGGTGGGACTGACAATGTTAGGATTTTTAGGTTGATAAGTTACACCGTCAGTCGTGACTCCATGATTCTTGTTAAGGATCTTTGGTCCTTGATTTTTGTTTGTATTGTTGGAGTAACTAGAAGTGTTTTGAGCAGGGGTAACTAACTTCCCATTTGTTCTCGTAGGTCTTACAACCACTTTCGATGGTTGCTTGGTCGATCCGAAGATCAGCCTCGAACACCTCTTCATAGCTCCTTAACGGGAACTTTTTAACCTCTTCCTTCGTCTCCTATTGAGGGAGTGAAGGAACAAATCACAAAGTTCCATTTGATCCATGTTTGGAGCACTTGCGGAAGAGTAGAGAACATGTCGCCACCTCTAAATGAAGTGGGCTGCAGATTCATTATGTTCTTGTTTGATATGAAGAAATTCTCTGATTCTTGTTCTTGTTCATATCAAAAGCTTTGATAAATTCTGACATGAGTTGCTTGAATGAGTGTATTAAAGCCTCTGGTATCCTATAATACCAGTCGAGAGCAATACCTTCAAGTGTCTTAGGGAAAATATTTGTGACGACTACGCCTCATGGGAGTAGCTCTCGAATGGCGATTCATAAGCCTTGATGTGGGCATTTGGATCGCCCTCCCCTTTGAAATTCGGGAGATTAGGCAAAGGTCTTGGGAGCATGATTTCCCGAATGGAGAAATCTAGGGGTTCTTTGAGATATTCAAAAGAAGTCCCCATTGCATACATTTCCACCATTGAAGAGCCTTGTTGGGGAGGTGGGGGTTGTATTGGCTGCTAAAACGGGACAACATAGACATTTGGCGGGGCATATGACATCCCCTGCGATTGTCCATATGGACCTGGGTATGAGTACATGTCCCCTATGGAGATTTAGAATACATGTGCATATAAGGGGGTTGATTACTTTGATATGGAGCTGAAGGCACGAAGCTAGGGAACGTCATTTTTCTGGCTAGTATAGCATTCGAGAATGTAATTCTAGGTGGCGCTGTCAGAGTAGATATCCATATGTAGCTTGAGGAGGCATACCCAAGGTACTCATCCCAATTAACAAGTCCCCATGATTTGGAGTATTCATGTATACTAGTAGATTCTGTGTGGTTGGCACTTGCCCATAGTTCTATGAATAGGAAGGAGCCCATGCTTTCCTGACATATGAATTCTGTGTATTCTAGGCAAGCTCTAACTCCTTAACTTTATCAACCAAAGCTAAAATGACATCGCCCATCGACGGGTGATACCTTTCTTAGATACCCATGGTTGAACCTTTGAGGTTGTTGAGGAGAATGACATTCCACTATGAATTGTTCGCAATGTTGCCACCCCTTATTAGTTGTATTGTCACATCGTGGAGGGGTAGCATTGTTGTTCAAGCAGGACATCACCTTGTCCTTGAAACCTGTCGAAAGATTGGTTCATTTGTTGGAATTGTTGCTCACTCCTAGCATTCCGTGCAAATACTCCTCATTGAGATGGGGAGTTGATCGGATTGTATGGTAATGGGCTATCGAAACAATACCGGAGGAGATGAACTCGCTTCACCAAAGAATGTCGATTATTTGAACTTGATTGTTTGAGACGATAAGTATGAGTGACTTGATCCAATTCTTTGATGCATATAGAAGAACCAACATTGGTTCCTCAAGCAAAGGGTTTTGAGTGGATGGGCTATTGTCTCGCCCATGTTGAAATCGAAGGTCAAGTTTGTGGTATGTTTGATTGGTATTGGTACATGTCGAAACCTGGGATGGGTCAACCATACTCATCATATCTTGACATATTCGGGGGTATAAGAATAGCCATGTAGAATAAAGGATGGACGAAAGTGGAAATACTTAGAGACTAGCTCTTCACATCGGGTTCACAAATTTGTATGACAAAAATCAATATGTGACCTTCTTTGCACTTGACCTCCCAAGGTTGTGCTAAAAACAACCAGTGTGGAATTGAAATGAGAGTGAAAGTGATGGCGATGACCAAGATAATTGGGAAACCTTATGTCTTCGACATGTAATAACGAAATCTATGAATCTAAGGAAAAGAATGCTCTCCTAACCTGATGGGGTTTGATGGTAGGGTCTGATATGATAGCTACTCAAGACTCCATTGATGTCTAGTTCACCAATATTCTATTGATTGATTGTGGAATACGTGGAAAGTAACTTTGCACGTGCCTCGTATGGGTTTGTTGATAAGGTCATGGAAATTAAGACAAAAGATGTAGTGGAGCTGTAGTAACTAAGGGTGATTCTCTGGTCTTTTCCGAGAAAGTATTATCTGATCGGCTACTATATTCAATAATGAAAGCTATGTGATAATATCAGGTGGAAGTGGTGAGGATATGAATACCGTGTGTGCATAATCTAGTGTCGATATCTAACCGACTAGCAGCCCAATGGGTTATGGGACTGTGGGTCACAACCAAAGACTCATTGAGGCTGAGGCCCTTGTATGGTCATGAATGCAATCAGATCCTATTTCTAGGAGCAGTCCAAAAATCGTAGGCCTGATTAGAAGCTATGTTCAAGGTATCTAACTATCTTATTTTCTCTCGCGTGGCGTGTGTGTGTAAGATTGTTAAGCACAGACTTGTGTCAATGGCAGTTATTAACTCTAGCCCATTGGGTTGTGGGACCAGAGGATCACAACTGTAGGTATTTTCCTACTGCGGACCGTTGATGGTCATGCAAAATGAGTTGATTTGTTTTCGGTAAGTAAACTATCTATCAAAGGAAATCTAAACTATATTTTTGGTGTTTTCTTAATATATCGGAACAAAGCAATGAAACAAACTAATCTATGGAAATAAATATTTTTGTGATTTTCTAACTTTTTCAGACAATGCATCTAATCTATTAAACAATTTTAAAACAAATAACTCGGATGGATGTAGTTAGCTATCTGTGTAGATGTGTGAATCTACATCTAAGATTTCAAAGAAAATCCTCCAACCCCGCCTCGAAGTGAAGAACAAATCATGACTCTAACGATAGCTATTGTTCACCCAAAACTTCCTTGGTAATATTGAAGGAAAACTTCCTATTGATTTGATCTACTTGCAACTATTTGATTAATTGAAATGAATTGTTTATTTACTCTATTTGATATGCAATTGACAATTTGACAAAACAAAGCAAAAGAATACACAACTCCAACCTGGAAGAGCAAGAAATTTGGCAAATCTAGTAGTATGAGTATCTGTCCCCTCAATTCTTTCCTTCCTTTCTCTCGAGTGTTCATGTGATCCCAAGGATTTGGGAGTGCAAAGAACAACAACAAGAGGATGGCGCTTGAGCGATGGTAGCTTGAAGCAATCTGGACGTAATACTGATAGAGGAAAGATAGCACAAGAGATCCGAATTTGACTATGCAATTCCTAGCAAGATTATGGTAGCAAAACAATGCACGATACACAAAATTCTCCGGCCCTTTGCTTGAATACAAGCATGGGATATATGGGAATTGAGGATGGAAGGTTACTTCATGCACAAGGAATTGAAGAGGCAGTTCCACTCATTAAATCTATTTAAAAATAGAAGGAACAAGGAGAACCAAGCAAACAAATCTATTTTTAGCAAATTTGGCTCACGATGTGTTCAAAAAGTAAACTTAAGTGAATCGTCGCATGTAATTTCTCATATGAAGATTATGGAAAATCGATCAGGACCGCTGCCCCAGGCAGTGGCGGTCCTAGCACTAAAGGCCAAAACAAGCACAAAAAGAAAGGGGAAGCTGGAAAAATGCAAGGAAAGATAAGTAAGGCTATCTAGGCTACAAATATATACTATAAATGGGATTTTGGAGCTCGAACACCTTCTTGAAAGGATTTTGAATCATCACTAGGGACCTTTATAACCATTTTCCGCCAATGTAGCACATGTAATTTTGGGTGCGTATGCAGAAACCAATGCACTAACTTGGAAAAATGTCCTTCAAAGGTACAATGATTTCCCGATTGAGCCATAACTCAATCTGGAGCTACAACTCCAATAATTTCACCAGGCCACCACCCACTTTTGGCAAGATACAACTCCCAAATTTGGTACAAGACCCATTACCCTTTAGTAAGCCACAATTTACAAGGATTCTTCAACCCCTAGAATTTAATCAACCATGACTGATATTTTGTAGGCCACTACCCACAAGGAGGCTACAACCTCCTGAGATCTAAGAAAAAAATTAGATATCCGATACAATGAATTTGATCATATAGTTTATATGTTACATACAACTGATTATGATCACTCTTCTTTTTCTTCCTTCATTTACTCTACATACTCATATATTCAAGATTTTTCTTACCTTTGGTCAGATCTCTCCCCTCATGCATTCATTGAATGATTTTCGATTAATGGATCTATCCCTTCAACATACACAACTCTCTTCTCTCGTAACAATTTCCTCATCATGTAGCTCTCCTCTTTTTCTAGCAATAGATATGCATCATAGAATAATGTCTCCTTCAGTATGTAGCTTTCCTCTCAATAAATATTCATTGAATAACATTATCTTCTTTCTCTTTCTCTCGCAACAACCCCGATTAATCGCTCTTTGTTCTTCTCTTCAGAAAATCTCTAGTATGTAACAATATTTCCTTTCTATACAAAAACCTCTGCTCATATCATCAATGGATTTTCGTTTGATGGCTCTTTATTTTCAAGATATGTCTCTACACTCTTTCAGGAGATCTACATTATGCAATAGTGTCTCCCTTTCCTGCACAAATCTCTTCTATCAATAGATGTTCATTTGATGATTCAATCTCATCTCTCTATCCTCTGATTTGATTAGCAAATCTACATGATCATCTCTCCTTCATCAACTTCAAATATTCATGGATGGATCTGTGACATTTATTTTTCTCGAAAACCTCTACTTGGCTACACCTCCCTCTCTTTTCTCTATTTCTCCAACTCTAATATTCTTCTTGGAATTTGAATTTTATCATGCAAGGATATCTCTCCATATTTTTATTTTGGCGTGTCATGTACTTCATCTTCTTTGCACGCATTAGAAAAATCAAAAGGATGTTACCAATTCTACCCTCTAAAAGCATGTCACCTACTCTTGGGTTATTCTTTCTATATTTGACATTAAATCATTATTTTTATTTTCTCAATGCATAGATATTTGAATCACCTTTCCAACAAGTCCAAAATCATGAAAATCTAATTTTTGGGTCAAGAGATATATCAATGCGCATATTGGGGCCCATGAGGAACAACATAACTAGTCAAATTAATATTAGCACTCAAAACTATATATAAAACCCTATATCTTATTTAAATAATGTACCCTTTGATTCTTTATACTTAGACAAAATCATAGCCACTATCTCGTGGTGCCTACAAAGTTACCCACAACAACTCTACAGGTTTCTCGTAGTAACTAATTGTTCACCTACAGTTTCCCATAGCAATTGACTATGCACCTACAGTTTCCTATAGCAATTGGTTGTGCACCTACTGAGTTACCTATATAAATTGGTTGTGCACCTACAAGTTGCCTATAGAAATTGTTTGTGCGCCTACAAGTTGCTCAGTAGAATCGGATGTGCACCTACAGTCGCCTGTGTGCAATAGTAACTCAATGTGCCGACTTGGGTAGCTTAGGATGCAAGTATGTAGCATTAAAATATATCACTTCTAGACACTTCTACTTTCCTATATCCATACACAATAGAGCCCGTAATATTTTTATAGTGAATTTTTAGCCATCACGTATCATTTTGTCAAATCCTACCTACCTACAATGAGCATGTAACCAAATAAACTTGCACTTATGAACTTTTATGAGACTATTGCACACCACTGAATCATCCATCCATCAGTTTCATCATTAGTTTTATCCTTTAATCCTTTTCACATTCCTTTTAAAGTTGGAACATAAATTAGGCCTAGAGATTTCTTGAGAGCACTCATCACACACTATACTTGTTTGACATGACTTACTACTGATCGACACACCTGAAACCTCTATATGAGCTACAACTATCAACCTTGCTTATGCTTGCAGACCATGAAAAGACACTACTTTTACCACTACACCTTCAAAAATGCACCTCCATGCTTCTTATAGAGTCTCACTTCATCACTCACCCTTTTTCCATCAATGCCACTTGACATAAATGACAACATTAATGACAATGACTAGGATCCAACAAAATCCCCCTTTATCATTGATGGAAAAAATCATAAACTTGATGGTAAAAACATTTTCAAATTATTTTTTGACGATATGTAACAAGAAGTATAAAGACAAGAGAGACTACGAAAAATAGGGTTACATACATGGGACATTGATCACAATGTCACAAGAAAATTAAGGCTGAAGCAGTCATAAGTAACCAATGATCAAGCATGACATAAGGCATATCTTGCAAACAATGGTAAACGTGGTTATATAGAATCCTATGAGTAAAATGCTACACATGAAGCACTCATTAACATGTTAAATATATAAGTAGTGTGTGTGTGTGTGTGTGTGTGTGTGTGTGTGTGTGTGTGTGTGTGTGTGTGTGTGTGTGTGTGTGTGTGTGTGTGTGTGTGTGTGTGTGTGTGTGTGTGTGTGTGTGTGTGTGTGTGTGTCAGCAAGAAGTAAGTGATAGTGACCAAGTTGTAAATATGAAAATGATAGGAATTTTGATGTGTAGAGTATGATAGTAGAAAAGGTAGATGCCCCAAGAGCCTCAAAGGGGACCGGTAAAGAGTAGTATTGAGCATCATACATTGTGTGAGAATATGTGAAAGTCCTACATTCACCACAAGATACCATGTGAAAGCGCATATGTGTATAGGGAAAGATAATGACATACTATGTATCCAACTAGTAGAGGAAATAAAGTGCAACATGTAAGTAGTGTGAGCTAACAAGAGTAAATGCAACCAAGATGTGCATACATTGTGTGAAAATGATGACATTCTATGATATACAAGATATGAAGATGATGGGAGCCACGTTGCCTCCCGGTGAATGTGCATAGGATGAGGATCATTTAGGAATGATCCTTTCACAATCAAGTATGAATAATAGAATAGGAGTGCGTCATTAGGTAATGAATATAGAGTATGATTACCGGAGATATGGTAATTCTCGTAAAGATAGGCATCAAGCATGAAGTGTGAGAGACAGAGAGAGACTAGCCAAAATGTGACAAGTGATCTTCATTTATGAATTGTGCCTCAACAATTAAGTATGAACCATAAAACAAGAGTGTGTCACTAGGTAGTAAAGGTATTGTATGTGATTGAGTGTAAATGCTAGGAAATATATACCAAGAAGCATGGAGCATGAAGTGTAATAGATAATATATGAGGCAAGAGTGATGGAGGGGGAAGAAATTCCAATAACCCCAAGTGTACAAGTAAGGTTCATTTAATGCCCTAAACAAGCTATGTATGAACCTTGAAAACATGAGTGTGTCATCGGGTAAAAAGGTATTGTATGTGATAGAAACATTTTGTTGTATAAATAGGAAGAATTAATGGTATAAGAAATAAGGATGTGGGAATCGATACCCCCAAGTGTGTATATCGGAGATGCTTTGAAAAATAGATGTGATCATTGTGAATAAGAATAACCAGACACGTATAGTGAATGAAATTATGTATACCATATGTGTAGCATGAATAGAAAGATCCACAAGTAAGCATGTATGTAGTTGCAGACAGAGTGAAAAGGGAAGCCATAAGCATAGATAAATGTAGCAAGGTGTGCTCATAGTGTAGATAAGATAAAGTGTTACTAGAAAGATTGACTTGAAGTGCAAAGCAAAAGTAAGGTATAAGTGTGTATGTGAGTAGTATGGATAGGAAACTATTGATTAGAACATGTGATTATGGGGGTGGAAAGGATGATGTGCCCCAAGTGTGTGAGTGATGGAGATCTATCTAATGATAGGAGAGAGACCATGCCATGGTGGTAGATGTGGAAATGGGTCAGAATATCGGTATTGGTGTTAGGAGGATCATATTTGCCAAAGTAAGTTGTAGCATTGAGAACAAATGAAAACACTTTTTGTGATGGTAAGGGGAGAAATGGTCGTAAGTTCCCATGTATTCTAATAGAGAATCATCAAGTAAGGAATGTATCTAATTTAGGCCAAGTGGGAGAAGTAGGATCACCAATAAGATCAAGGTATAATAGAGGAATATTATGAGTATGTGAAATAGTGTAAACCTCGGGAGAAGATTTTTGGGGATAAAAGGAGCAGCAGATCGGATATCCGATGCCGACTTTTGTGGATTTTTTGGGAATGGAAAGAGGCTATGTGACTCCCTTGTCGTATTTTCCTAATATGGTGGCAGTGAAATTGTAACGAAGCATATATTAATACCCAAGACCATACTTTGTGAAATTAGGAGGAGATGTGGCAAAAGTAGGGGCTTCGGTGAATGATCAATAGTGTTACAAAAGGCAAATGGGGAGGGATCTGCTAAGGCCTCATAGACCACACCTTGGTATAAGAATTTAAGATGCACATGAAGGGTTTAAAGGGACCGCATGTATGACATGGATCCAAGGCCGTCCGAGAATAATATTATAATTAAGATTATTAGGCATTACATGGCATGGGACGAGCAAAGTGCATGACCCAATAGTAATGGGAAGTGTGATTATACCTAAGACCTTTTTAGGAATATTATCAAAGCCGTGAATACAAATAGATGAGGGAGTTAAGGAGGCTTCAGAAAGGCCCATTTATTGAAGGAATGATAGATTACAAATGTTAAGACTAGATCTTCTATCAACTAAATCATGTTTAACCCCTATATTATGGATGCAAACTTGAATATAAAGGGGTGGATCATTATCTAAAACAAATTGAGAAGAAATTTCAGCAGATGTAAAGGTAATATGATCTTTGTTAAAATATGATGCCGCAGTTGATTCTATGATATACATAGTCGGGAAAACATTAGGATGAATGTAAGTGTTATACAAAAAATATAGTATTTTGCGCTCACATTCGGATTTTCCTACAAGAAAGTGGGGAGAGAGACACTCATGTTGGTAAAAATGGAAGGATCCAAGGGTATCTAAGGTTAAAAAAATATGGAGGTAATATGCAAAATAAGGATCCGAGTGTTAGATCACGAGTTGGGTTCACCAAATGATTTAATCTAAATTGAATTAAATCTTAATTTCATAGTAACTACTATAACAAGTGATATTCAAGCAATAAACAATAGTAATGTACAATTAATAAGCATTCAAAAATGTATAATCATAAGAAAATGAAAGAGGGATGATGACTTAGTTGATTTAGTGTAAGCCGAAGTGATTTGGACCGTGTATCTGCTTTGGAATAGCCTGGGAACAATGTTGTAAAGGATCGTTAAAGATTTAGAAGTATAGAAATGTGTAGGAAAGAAGTGCCCATGAGAGGACAAGAGCATCCCAGGTGCTAGTGTTTGATTTTGGTGCTAGTGTTTGCTTAGATGCTTAGGTTCTAATTTTTTTTGAGTCATAAGGTCTTTACTCCAATATTTGATTTATCACTCTAACTTTGTTGTTAGGGTTCAAATCACACATGTAACCTAAAAAAATGTCTACCTACACATATCCACAAACCACATCAAATCTAATAAAAAGATACATAATGTGGAGCCTGATGACCCCAATGGTCAACCGAAGAGTGAACTTATAACCGAACGTTGAACTACATCTCAAACTCCATGTAGTTATTTGTGTGTGTGTGTGTCCATGCCCTAGGTTGCCCGCAGTGCAAGTTACACTATGATAACATGATAGATGTAGATCAGACAGAAGTATGCAGATGTGTGCGATTGAATAGAATGAATTTCCCTCCTATGTTGTGTATCTAGACCAATACAGTCCTTGACCCTTATATGGATGTGCTAGATATCTACTTTCTAGTATTCTTATGCCTTTGTGAAAGATTAGGTGGTGATAGATAATTTGTATAGTGCTTTTCCCCTTATTTGAGAGTAATAACTAAGTATATATATGATTCCCTTGTTTGAATTTCGTAATTTACAACTGAAAGGCTGACCTAAAATTTTAAAAGGTGACCAAAAGGCAAAAAGGACCCGTAAAAGTAAGAAGAAGATAAAGAAGGGAAGGAGTGTTCGGGTGCTTGTGTCCTAACCGGGCACTAATGTCCGAGGTTATCAAAAGCTAAATCATTCAAGTGTCGACAGAGCTATAAAATGTGTAAAGCCAATAAAGTGTAAAAGACAATAACCATAAGGCCTAAAGGAGTTGTCAACAATTAGTTTTCTTGCTTAGGAATCATGTATACAATAGTATGTTTTATGACCTACAAATGTACCCAAGTGCATAGATTTTATGTCTACAAGTAGCACTGGCACTCTTGTCCCTTACTCAGTGCTAGTGTTCAAGAACTTTTAAGATATATTGGGAAGTACTGTGTTAGGTAACACATTATGTGATGTTCAAAAGTAAAGGGATGATTCCAGAAAAGTAGAAGATGAAAGCATGAGATGATAACACAATGTCAAAGTAAAGAAAAATAAGTGTTGTCAATGTCTAGTTTTCTTGCTTAGGAATCATGCATATAATGACATATTAAAGGCGTGATGTAATAGTACTAAGTGCATAATTTCATGTCTACAAATTCCCATACTCTTCCTCTTATTGGAAAATATAAACATAACATTAATATATATTATAATTAAAAAATTAAATTTGGTCACTTATTATTAGAAGCTAATATAAACTAGGATACTTACAAATTGAGCCCAGGCTCCAACAAAGCCCATAAGACAAGTGGGATTTGTGAATTTTTTCCTTGTTCCAATTGGGCATTTGTAACTAGTTGTTGAATTGGTCAGTATTGAATCACAAGCATCCCAATAGTCAATCAACCAATGCCATGGATCCCGCTTTGTACCTAGTAGGCCTACAACTAGTCAAACAACACAAACTTGGTTAGTACAACAATTAAAAAATAAAAAGTAATTGTGAAATAAACAACATTTATAAAAAAATTAAGTAAATATGACTTAGTTAGACATCAACATTTACCTCCTAGTTGTTTTCCACTCATCATGGTCATAATGCATCTTCAAATTTCTTTTCAAATTATCTCTCTCTCACTGTAATCTTTCTGTGACGTAGTTGTGAACCACGTCGTATTATAAAAAAGTTGGAAAATAAAATATAATGTAAAAATACTATAAAATCATTCAAATTAATTATTATTCAAGAAATAAATTTACCATCATCCAAAAATGGACCATACATTTCCCGAATTTCCTTCAACACCCAACTTTTACATTATTTAAGGAATCACATAAAAGACATCACAATAATCTTCGGTTGTTTTATTGGCTAGCATAGTAATGGTTTTTCTACAATGTCTACAACATAACATTTTTTCATCATTCACTACGTATAATTATAAACCATAATAGAAGAATAATTAATAAATTACAATTAGAAGTGAAATTTAATAAATAATTTACATTTAAAATATAATTTTCATTTGAAACATATTACTATACCTTACATTTCATGTGAGGTAGACACATCCAAAATTATCTAGGAATATAGTCTTGTCCTTATTGGCAAAAAAAGACCTCTTATACCTCTCTTTTAGTAAACAATGAGGTTCGAGATCTAGTCTTGCATCAAAATGTGGGGAAGTAGGTCAAGAAGGGTTAGGAAAATCATCATTCATGACATCTCATCAAGAAATATGTACAGGGTCTATAATGGTACATATGTAGGATGAGGATAACACTGATGTCAATGTTGTTAGGTAGAGAGAGGTGTGATATGTGGATCAAGAGAGGGATCAATAGTAAAGACACTTGGATAATTAAAGGGAGGTGATATAGAGAAATGTGGGAGGGTGGAGGGAGCATGCATACCATGTGCATTTTTTTGCTAATCGCTACCATACCATTTTTAGCCATTTCAAGATTTTCTTGAATTTGGCTAAGAAACCTATTAAATAACTACATAAGATATAAAATATAAATAAATGTCAAGATTTAAAACAATCTATGTAGTATTAAAAAAAATAATGACATTGCATTGAAATAATAGATGTAATTTTGAAATATTTTCTCAAAGTTCAAGAATTTTTCGTAAGGTTACAAATTTAATAATAAAAATCAAATTTCACTATCAGTTTTTATCACATAAAGTGTATGAAGTGTAAGATCATTAAAAATGTATGAAGTGTAAGAACATCAAAAAAGTGCATTGTTAATAAACCTTAATTTTTGTGACATAAAATGCCTTATTTTAAAAAATTGGCTATAGGTATCCACAAACAAAGGATTAAAAAGAATATGTTTTTGTCAAATGTCTTACTTATGGAATCCCTATTTGAGAGATATTTCAAATAAGAGCTTATAAAAGGAAGGTCAGTAATGACGTCAACATATCTTTGGGTTGTGTAATTTCACCTACCAATTTTTTTTCTAAGGTTTCATATAATGTTTTGGTGTTTTATGTGTTATGTGAGGTTTTATGCATTTTATGAGGTTTTATGTGCTTTGTAACACTTTATTTTGTGGTGTGCAACATTAATGTGATTAGAAAACAATAGCTAAGTACACTTAAACATGAGGCTTTACGTGTTTTGTGACACTTTTTTGTTGTTTTGTGCAACATTAATCTGATTGGGAACAATAGCTAAGTGCACTTTTAAGTGCCCGATAGAATAGTTAAGTGCCAAAATCGCATTTGTTCACCATGTGGCGAACATCCACTAAGTTTGGCACATCATTTAAGCAACAATGGAACCTAGGCACACATATCTACACCAATGAGAACATGCTACAAAGAATGACACACCTCCTCATGCCACTTGGAACTTTAATAAGCCATGGTGCATGTTTTCAATGTCATGAAATGTTATTGCAATGGTGAGCACATTTTACAAGTTCATGTAGAACCAAAATATGTGGGTGCACTATTTCATGCCTTTAAGAACCTTTATGTGTGGTGGGAGTAGATTTTGAGATTTTACATCACGAGTACACTCATAAGAGGTTTTGGAACCAAGTCAAGGCATAAAACACATATATAATGGGGTTTTAGGACTCAAAAGTGCATGAACAATCTTGGAATGGGCCTTAAGAACTTAACTTTAAGCATGTATTATCTCTTGACTACGTAGGGCTTCTAAAATTAGCAATTATCAAAATATAATAAAAATCTCTTCTACTTTCCCATCCAAAATTCAAAATATTTATCTCATACCGTGATTTAAGTGGTCATCCATCCCCCTTGAAAGAATTATATATCATTTTCTTGATCTTGATTATGACTTTGGAATGCCAACGTGAAACAAGTTAAAGTGAGATCTTGTGGGGAATAGATGAATACCATTGCGAATTTGATGACCACATGGAGGAAGAAATTGTGTTGGGATCAAAACAAGGTTGGTGAAGATGACTTTATTAACATGGGGTGTTTATAAAAATTCATTTCTTAAGTGGTTTTGACATGTTTGAGAAGAAACTAGAACATTTCATACAATCTAATTTTTCCCATGACAACAGGGGCAATCTAAGAAATTTTATCCTATTTTAATCCATGGGCAAGGTTTTCCTCTTTCTTCCTCTCTTTATGTTCACATTATTAAAGAATTTATTTATTGTTTAGGGGGCCATGCTTCTAAGGGAATAAGGAAGGGCATCTCTCTTCACAATTACACATAATCTCTACTTATTAATGACCACATTGAAAATGAATCCTTCATCGAGATCTTTAATGAAGACGAAGTGGTTAAGAAAATCATAGAATGTTTATTTACATTTCACCTTGTCTTGGGCTTTAGGGAATCCTCAATCGTCTAAGTATCTCAATACGATCTATATAATTATCGTGTTGAGAAAAAGCTTTCCTGTTGGCTGATAGAACATTTATCTCACGAGTAAGTTATAGATATGGTTTTCATTTTTATCCACTCATGTTCAATACTTTTCTTTATGGGCCCCTTTAAAGGTTACGTGCAACATTCTAGAGCCACGTGGAAAGGACTCGTCTTCCGCACCACCCTTGTGCCTCTAAAAATGTAGGGACCTTTTTCCATTAACACTCACTCTTAGTTGGTGCGCTCTGTAACTTGTAAATATTTTATGTATCCACTTGGAAAAAGTGTTTTATGATATAAGAAGATAAATTATAGCATTACTCACATATTTGACAAATGGTTTAAGTCCCGGTCACCTTTTTCAAAGATCAAAGCTAAATATGGACTAAAAATAAATATTTGAAATTCCTTGCATAAATATGAATGAAATTTATCAAGTATCTTTGCACCCTCGTGATAGTAGAAATATTTAATAAGAATAACTTTCAAGTGGGGAATATGTCGTGGTATTTTTACAACCGAGAATCCAATTCAATCTCAATCGAACCCCTTTTTCTCAAATAAAACAAGATCCTTTTAATTGCATTAGAGGATGGGACATTGGTTAACCCAACGTTTGAGGAAATGCAAAGGTGAGATATGGGGCTTTTAGGGATTTATTTTTATCTTGGGTTTTACTTCAAAATGAACACATTCAGCTAAGTTTGTATGATAGATTTTGATTTATGATTTTATTTTTACTCTTATTTATCTTTGCTTCTCTCACTATTTATCTAAATATGTTTACTTCAGTAAATGTTTTGCAATCGTTGGAGAATATTATTCTAATCTAAATATGATGATGGGTTAGAAAACTGGAGTTTGTTTGTTGTTGATTTAGAATTTAGTCTATTATTCAACATTTTTCTTGGTTGTCAAGCTTTTATATAAATTAAATAGAGATGGAATGTTTATATATTTTGATGGACCTTGAAATGAATCGATATGAGAATACCATGGCTCACCATGAGAAAAAATGATAATTAAATTTTAATTTTTATCAAATTATTTATAAAAGTGGAAGTAGTAACTTAGATCTTTTCTTCACTAGACCATATTTCTACAAGGATAATGAACAAAAAAATCAATCAATTGATTGGGTTTTTGAGAGAAAATTCAAATTACTAGAGCATGGAGAATAATGGGTGAATATGTAAATGAATATGCTTTTCTAACTAGAAAATTCTTTGAATGAGAGTTTATTATTTATTATCTTACATGTTGCTTGTTTGATTCTCTTCTTGTTTTGATTATTATTATTATTATTATTATTTTATTTTATTTCAATAGAAGTTTAGGGTTTTGTTTGATATATAGTTTGTTGATTTGTAAATTGTAACCTCTTCTCATGCAATACCATAATTGTAAATTATATAAGACTCGAACATCCTCACAAAAATGTTGTTATTTCACTAAATGCAACCAATAAGTGTCCAACTTGATAAGTTTACCTTTGTTAGCATAATCACATCCTATGTTAACATAGGAGATTTGAAATAAGGTATGGAAATACACCAAAACATAATGGAGAAAGAAATTTTGTCAAATGTTATAGTTGAAAGTGCTCCGGTGATATGTATGTAAAATATGGAATCATGCACTTGGCTTGTGAACTGTTTAACAAAAAGCTTGAAAGAAATGTGGTCTTATGGGATGCAATGCTAACATGATATGTACTGAGAATGGGTTCATTGAAAATTCATTGGAAACTTTCACGAAATGCAATTGGTAGGTTTAAAACCAAACCCATCAATTGTTCCCAACATCCTCCTAACCTATTCCAAAACGGGATTTCTAGAACAAGGTATGGGCATATACTTGCCAAAGATAGTCTCATCCTTCATATTTGCATCTCTTCATTTCCTTTGAGATTTGTTTGTTTATGTTTGACTATCTTCCATTCGAGAGCATTGCAAATTCCACTTTTACATCACCACCTTCTCAAACCCCTAACCATTATTTTTCTTGAAAAAAACTCATTGCTCTTGTTAGATTTCAACATTAATGAAAATACCTTTTGTAGTTTATTTGAGGAAAAAAATGAAATTCTCGTTATTCATTACATGCATTGAGATTATTTTATTCATTACATGCAAAAATATAACATGACATGCTATGTAATCATTTAAAGGGATGACCAAAATAGCAAAAAAAGGTTGTCAACAATCTTGACCTACCTGCTTCGCCAAACCAACACCCAATCTGAGCCATTGTTGTTGAGGTCATGAAAACCATTTTGATTTCATAAATTAAACTATTTGACTAGAGCCATTGACATTGTTTCACCAAATTCAACAAGCATATATTCAACCTAATTAGATCACATTTTTGTGGCAAAATAAAAGTTTTGCAATGGGGTATGGAAATCCATTAGGCATAAAAGTAAGTGTTTTTGTTGGATCTTGTAGTTGCGGGTGCCCCATTTGATATGTATGTAAAATTTAGTGAAAAGGACTTGGAAAGTTTAAAATCCAAAAATGGGAGCTTTAGTACATGTGTAGTCACAAAATCACTCACTTACTATTACTATTATACCACCAAGTATGTTGTTTTATATATGGACATTGCATAAGAAAAGTATTCACCGATGACCCATGCCATTGTCAGTCACCATCCATCTCGTTAGTCTTTGTCATTTCTTGTATTGCATGTTTGTTACTTAGTCATACTATTCTAGTTGGCTCTCGTGGATCCCTATCTATCATCGTTCACTCAATTGTCATATCTAGTCTCTAACTAGGGCGCTTAAAAAGGATTAGGGCACCCGGGCGCCTGTCCCGATTCTAGGTGCCCTGGCCCTAGTTATGTTTGGTTTTATGTTTCACACATGAGGTTGGAATCTTTAGTTTTACATCTCTTCTCCCAAGGTACTAGTCGACATGTTGGGTCATTAGTGTTGAAATTTGAGAAATATGTCCCTATATAAACACAACACACATACCATCATATGGGAAAACTATTCTACTAATGGCTAACTATCTACATAAAGCAAGGGATTCCATTTGGACATCTATTCTCGTATTACACGCTACATAGGAAAGGGAAGTCTATTTTATTATGTTCACCATTTACATTTATATCTAGATATTGCCCGATATCTCTGCGTCGTTGGAGTTAGGGCATCCTAGGCACATGTTTACACACACAATCACATAGAAATACATTGGGTCTGAGATGTAGTGCAACACTTATTTGTAAGTCCACCGACGTGGTCACTAAGGACAATCTGGACCCTTCATATGCATCTTTATTTTTTAGGAATTTGATGCTTTTTTGGGGCGTTTGTAGGTAATTCTTCAAAGTGACTCTACGAAGACACCAACAAACCTAGTACAACTCTCACGCAGCCAAAAGTGAAGGATCAGAAGACTCAATGACCACATAAAGATCATACCCAAACTTGTTCTGCAGACTACCGCGCACCCATATTTCGGACAAGGTGCCCTGGGCACCCTCATCCTTCCCCAGTGCCCCATTCTAACCGAACTTCCTCTTCTAAAATTTTCTAAATCTTGTCACGACACTCTACTCCACTGTTTCATCACCCCGTTTAGTTCTAGGTCACCACGAGGTAAGTTTATTTTAGGTTAGTACCTTTTCCTTCCTATTCCACTTTATTTAGAATATAAAATAAATTACATAACATTTGTTATTTATATATATTTCAGTTATTACATTGTTGTACTCATAGATTAACTTTTAAAATTCATATTTTAGTTAATCATTTTGGTGAAGCCGTAGATTAGAATATTTTTCATGAGGATCCACTGCAACCCTAATGGCTAAGGATATATCTTCTCCTTCTCAGTCCATCATGTCTCATGTTAGCATTAACCCAATCTATGATGAGGTTGTTATCGCTGAGCTCAAAGCCCTCTATGCAGATCTTCATATTACCGATGACGTTTAACAATGCCATAGGGATAATGATTTCTTTTCCATTCATGATAGATTGCAGCAATTAGAGGATAAGGGAATATTTTCCTTTAGATCTCGCTCACATGAGCGGTCCATGTCTCCTCTCCCTCGTTAGCAAGTTATAAATCCAAAGTGAAGTCATCACCTACATATAACACTTATATTGTTCGAGCATCACCACTAATTATTGCTCATGTGCATGCTCCATCGCATCCACCTATCGCCGCTTCCACCTCATACACTACATTTATTTCATTTATTACATCATCCTACTACTTCACATTGGCTCCAATAGGCCTCGGTGTTCACACCTCCCATTATCACTCCTCAAGTTATTCGGTTTGGTTCATATACGCATGCCACTTCATCCACATGCTTCCACCGCTTTGTGCCACCTTGGTATTTGGTAGGTGATTTCTATCACCTTACCCCGATGATGCACTTGTGTTCTTATGGTTCTTACACGACTATTGAGGGTTATTCTATAAGAACCTTTCATCACACGCTTTGATGATTCATTTAGCACACTATATCTAATCACTTCTCGATAATGAACTCTTGTTTTACTTGGTTTATTCTTTATTATTGAGGGGTTTTACTTAACGAACCTAATCATCTATACACTGGGGAATCACTTGTTCCCCCTACTCTCATCCTACTAACACATGTTTTATCACTTGTTACATATCTTCACTCATTTATAGCAATCTATTTAGCCAACATATTTTACCATCATCTAGATTGTCGTTATCACCATCATAATTCAACAATTACGCGCTATACAAAAAAGAAACATTCAACACATTCATTCATCAAACCATCATAAAAATCAAATTATACATCATTAACACATCAACAACCATCAATTATAATCAAAAAATGATAACAAGTCCATCTCTAGATATATCTTGTTTACAATCATGAGTACAAAACATGTCATCACCTGGGGCAATGACTCTACATCAAATACAAAAATGCTAGTCATATATCATCATTGTTGTCACTCTCTTGTACCATGAGCACTCTATAGTTTGACGCCTCACCGCTAACTTAGCACTACCGATCGCGGCCTCGATACCCCTCCACCCGTCTCCGCAATAGTTCCGCCTCGGTGGGATTACTTCGCATAATGACTTTGTAATGTGATGAACTACGTAAACACATATTGCGCTAATGGACCACCAATTGTCACCTCTCTCATACGTTATGTATCCCCATGGGCCTTGTCCCTCTCACTTAATAGCATCATGCATGTCACTACTCTTATGGCCACTAACTCAAAAAAATGGGCATGCTCGCCCACGATGTCATCAACATGCTCCAAGATCCCTCCATCTCACAATATATTGGTAAGCACATTCCACAACAATGTGTGGATGGATGTGTCTATGATTAGTGAGCAAGATGCGTGTCACCTACACAACATTCAAACAACACACATTAGAAAAAAAAAAAATCATCATCTAAGAAAATGAAAAAACATACAACATAACTATAGAGATATTCATGCTTCACCCTAGCCATGCTTTAGGATTGGGGGCATATGCTTGCCCCTCTTCTCCTCCTCCATGTGGTACTTCCTCGATCTCTACGAATACTTAAAATAGGAACACCCATCTATGTGCTACCCACCATGCTCGGTATGCCTCTCGTATCCCACATCATCTTTATCTACTGGCTCTATTGTTGGGTCGCCTCGTCAGCCCTAGAGGTACTAATTTCTCTCGCGGTTGGACCTGGTCTAGCTCCAAACCTCCAGCGATCTAACATCTCTCACCCACACATATGTCTCTAGGGGTATAGCCTAAGACATCGCAAACTATCGCAACACCCTCTCTACCCGAAATAACTCGGTCACTCTTGAAACTGATCCTCCAACCACATAGTCCTCTGTATACACCGCAACTAGATCACATCCTCTAACCATCCCCCATAATCACAAGTATGGCCTACATATCACTACATCATGACCCATCTTATCTATCAAGGCTCTATAAGTATTGATATTTATCTTACGCCCTCACACTCTAACCCGTTTCTTAGCATATATATATCTGGTTTAGCCCACTCGGACCGCACACCACCAATCAACCTCAACATTATTATGTGCTCATAGGCCCACATATGCAATAATGCCATATCTCTTATCCCTCCTCTATGCTCCTCCTAGGTGAACTCGTATAAATATACTCAGTATAGGTGGGCCAACACACATCGTGCCCACACATATCGAGTCCCCTCCTCCTCTTTCGGATGAAATATGTTGTACATATTATACAAGATGCCTACACCTCCTCCCTTCACTACAATAGATTATGCGATCATAATTTCTATGAACTTCCACAAGCGTGGAACCCTAACCTCAAAATGGCATTTAAACCGATATAGGCCTCGGAAGGTACCCGATTCCCATAATGTATCACCTCATAGCCCATATGTCTCTCCATGTTCTCCACCGCCATCACATAGACCCTCTCACCAATAATACATAGTTATAGTATATGGTATACATCCTCCAACATAACTATCATCTCGCCCTTAGGAAAACAAAATGTATAAGTATTTGCACACCATCTGTCACATAACATTGTCAACATATTCATGTTATAGGGCACAACCCCCATCCTAGCTATGTGCCTCGTGCCTACATGGCCTATCACATCCCAATCATCATCGGATAGACCCAATCCAAGAAAAGTACTCAAACAATGTACCCACTTGTGGAACTCCCTCAAGTGGACATCCCTTTCCATAACACGTAACAACACCAAAAACAACATTAGAAAACTATATAAAAGCATATTCAATCACTTATGACATCACTCTACACAAAATTTCACATCTACAAGATATTATACAAAACTAACTCATCATCGCTAATCATGGCCTCGATACCTCCCACTATCTCCACAATATTGCATCCTTGGTAGATTACTCGCATAATGACTCTACAATGTGATGAATTGCACAAAAACATCTTGCACTAATGGACCAACACCCGCCACATCTCTCGCATGTCATGTCTCCCCACGATCCTCGTCCTTCTCACTCAATAGCACCGTGCATGTCCTACTCCTATGGCTACCAACTCAAAAAATAGGCATGCTTACCTGCGATGTCATCAACTTGTTCCAACATCCCTCGATCCGCCAATATATCGGTAGGTACATTCTGCATCAATGTGTAGATGGATGTGTCTATGATCAAGGACTAATACATATCACCTACACAACAAGGTAAAAAAACATACATTGGATAAATGATAATCATCACATAGGAAAATGACAAAACATACAACATAACTATAGAGATACTCACGCTCCGCCCTACCCACTACTAAAGGATTGGGGGCATATGCTTTCCCCTCTTCTCCTCCTCCATGTGGTACTCCCTCCACCTCCGAGAATACCTGAAATATGAACACCCATTTATGTTCTACCCACCATGCTCGGTATGCCTATGTGTATCCCGAATCATCTCCATCTATTGGCTTTATTGTTGGGTCACCTCATTTGGCCTTAGAGGCACTAAATCCTATGAGGTTGGCCCCAGATAGCTCGACCCTCTCCGTGATTCTCTAATATCTCTCACTCTCGCATATGGCTCTGGGGGCACAACTTGAGCCATCTCAAATTTTCACGACGCGCTCTCTACTTGAAATAAATCGGTTACTCCTGAAACTAATCCTCCAACCACATAGTTCTCCGTATCACCGTAAATTGACCGCATCCTCCGCCATACCCTATAATCATGATACAACCACCATGTCACTACATCAGACCCATCCTATCTATCAAGTATCTATAAGTATCGGTATCCATCTTACACCCTCACACTCTAACTCATCTCTTAACATATATATCTATTCTAGCCCACTTTGACCGCACACCACCAATCAGCCTCAACATTGTTATGAGCTCGTAGGCCCAAATATGCAATAGTGTCATAGCTCCTATCCCTCCTCCATGCTCCTCCCGGGTGAACCTATAATTTAATACTAGCATCATTGTTGATCATGAATCTCTTGATGAGAGTATTTTTGATTTGGGTGGTGATGAAGAGTGGAAGGTCACAATATTATAATTACAAGGAGGGGGTTTTATAATCATCAAAGGAGATAACGACAAAAAAATTAAGGGTGATAAAGAGGTTAGTGAATGATTGAGGGTCATCTGATGGTATTGAGATGGACTGGAGAGCCTCAATCATCATTTTTTCGGTGTTGTGGAGAAGTTTAAACAAGCTCGTAGAGGGACATCTTCACAAGAGCTTGGTGGAGTTGTTTGATGATGGTGTTTTTATAGAGGTGGTAGATTAGGTGTGTGGAGCAGTGAGGATGGATACCTTAGCCTTAGAGGTTGATGGATTAGATGATTCAGGAGCAAGAGAGATAGAGACTTTGGGCCTATTTTGATCTTATGCCTTGGGGTCTAGTGCATGTGCTCTCATAGTTATGTGAATAACATATATATAGTGGAGTGGAGTTTTACTTGGAAGAGGCCTAACCATTTCTAGATGTGGATTTGGTGTCAAATGATGGTTCAAAAGGTGTGGCTTTAGAGATCGTAGGGATTTGTTTCATTTGACTCAAATGTTTTAGATATGCAGGGAAAATCCCTTTTCTATCAAGGTTTTAAATCGTGGTGTGGAGGGATTTATAGTCCTCGATGGAATGTCCTAGTGTTCGATGATATGCATAGAATTATTTGATGTTGTACCAAGAGGTTTCTACCTTTATGCGAGCCAAATTACTTGATAGGGGTTGATATTATGATGGATAGTAAGATGATATTTTCAAGGGTTCTGTTATAGTACCTTATTAAATTTGTCTAAGATGATGATGATGAAGGGAGCTACAATACATTTGATGATTCGGAGGTTTGAGTGATGAGGTCACATTTTGTGTGACATGTTTAGGTGTTGATCGAGGAATAACCTTAGATTCTATAATGATGACCGTGAATTTAGATAGGGGATGGGGCCTTAAGATAGAAAAAAATGTTGTTTATTTCATGATAAAATTGTCAAATGATTGGATGGTGCGGTTCTGTTTTTCTGGATGAATGGTTTGTGGATTTTATTTTGAGATTATAGATGTGGTGTCGAGCGACATGGCCTTTGAAAAATATTTTTTGTGATTTTTATGATGGGTTTCTTTCTGAGGCTTTCAAAGAGGCAAAAAGTGGGTTTGAGGAGGATTCTGTAGATGTAGGATGGTTTGTGGTCTTGTCAGTGAAAATAATAGAGTTAGGTGATTAGCTATTACTTATGTTGTAGAAACACTAGGTGTTGTAGGTTTTATTGAGAGGTCTTTAACAATGTTGATCATATAACGAGAGTTAACGAAATTTCATTTTGGTTGGTGGTGGACAGGGAGTGATTTGGGAAATGTTGTTTAAAGACATCTAAGCTTTGATTTGGAGGCACATTCAGATTGTCAAGTTGTAACTCACCTCGGTCGATAAGATCCTAGAGGAAATTTATAAACGAATGACACTTTTCAATGTTGTGGCCTCGAACTTAATGGTATTTATAATAGTCATTGTCTCGATACCATGAAGGTTTAGAAATGGATGTGTCAATAGGATAGATAGGAGGAAGCTTAATCATGCACATAGCTAAGATTTTATCGAATACTACTATATAAGACTCCCTAATGGGTGTGTAGGTGTGTTGAGGTAAAATTCATTCAAAGTCTGAATGACGTTTAGATGCAAATTTTACAACTATCACATTTGTTAAGCCTTTGGACTTATTGTTACTAGAAAAGGGTTTAAGTGAGGACTCAGGTTTGGGTTTCTTTGATCTGAGTTTGACTTTACCATCTTTGAGAGTGCACAACTCTAGTTTTTAGGCCATGGTAAAGGCTTCTTCAAATGTTTGGAAATATTGGATTTGAAGTATTAATGATATGTGTTTAGTGTAAGAACAAGAAAATAACTCAATCAATTTGCTTTATGGGAGCGAGAAGGATATTTGATTGATAAGTCCCTGCCACATAAAGAATGAAATATGCAAAAAAATCATCTTTAAATTGTTTAATGGCACAAATATCAGTGATGGAGATTTTACAAGTGATATTGATGGAGAAATATTCTAAAAAAAATTGTGTGAGTTGTGCAAAAGAGAAGAGTGAATTGTGTGGGATGTTATTAAACCAATCAAGGGTGGTTCCTATTAAGGATAAGGGGAATTCCCTTAACATGAGATCCTCATCATGTACGATGATATAAAATGCGTGATGGAAAGATTTGATATGTTGTTTAGGGTCCTCCTTACTATAGAATTTAATAAATTTCAAGAGTTCCCAATGTGGGGATAGGCTTTAAAAGGTACTTATGGATGTATTGGTTCATTGCAGATTTTTTCATAAAAGGGTGCTTTAAGGACCCATGGTAGAGGATTAGAGACTTACAATCCTATTCATGAGTGTTTGTAAGGGGTTATTTTGAGGTTGTTGTTGCAGGTTTGAAGATGATGAGCTAGGTTGATTATAGATATGTGGGTTTGATTATTGGTATAACTGATATGGTAACGAGACATTATGATGAAGAGGAGTACTTATGGGAATGTTGTGGGGATGTTGAGAGACTAAGGGTTGTGAGGGTTGAATGTATTGATAAGGGATGGGAAACGAAATTTTGATCGAAGTTGAGATAACCTGTGGTATGTCTTGAGATGGGATGGAAGTGTTGATAAAAGGTTAGGATGGTTGTGGTATGTAGTGAGAAGGGATGTGTGAGATAGGGCAGTGGATGCCTATTGTGAAGAGGGATGAGTACTAAGAATATAACTTGTATTAATGAGGGGTATAAATGTGGGTATAAAAATGACTTGATTATAGATTGAGGACGTGGGTTCCTATGAAGGGATGGGTTATGATGCAATAGGAGGGATGACAACCAAGCTTATAGGAGGTGTAGGAGAAGCATTGGAGGTTATGTGACTAGATATGGAAGGAGATGTGTTGGTGTTGGTTTGTGTAGCCATCGAGCTTGATGAGGGAGCCAAAGATGAAGATGATGGTTGGTTGGAGGTGTCTTGTTATGAGACAAAATTAAGGTCGAAATTGAATTTGTTGGATAAGCTGCTCATGATTAGGATCATTGATTATGAAATGACCGATGGTGATAGTAATAACAGGAGGTCGTTGTATGGATTCTAGTTGATGGAGGAAAACACCTCGAAAGTAAGGTAGGCATTAAGGGCCACCGGGTTAGAATCCATAATTTCTATAAATATTGGATAACAACTATCAAAATATTGTGGGCTAGGTGGATCTGGGATCTCGGATGTGGCTGACTAGGTACTAGGAAAATGTGGGAGTTCTTGACTAGTTTCGGAGGTGATCGGAATTGATCAATTACGTTGGGAATATTTTAAAGGCGGGTCTCGAGATTATCCAAGGATTGTTGAAGATGGTTTGTCATCATGTTAGGGAAAACTTTAGTGGTGATTCTTCACTAATTCACGAATATTTAATTTTTAAAATTTGGATTTGGTAAATTTTAAAAGTCACCTGAGCATCATTTCACCTAATTTTTTTGGGAACTAATTCATTTGGCGAGTTGGTTCACCTAGCGATTATAATAAATTTCATATAAATACATATATTTACCACAATACGGTTAAATACGGATATAGTATACATCTTGAGCATAGAGATATGTTATTTCGACAACAACATAGGCTAGAAACATGACCCATTCACCTAGCAACATACTCCGGACACCCGATTGATCGAGATGTAGTTGCTTCTTTTTTTTGCAGACGCGATATTTTTCTTCTAACTTTGGTTAGACCATTTTTATAGGCGCACAAATTTTTCCTGGCCACTAGACTATATAGGTTAACCATCACTCGGCCAGACGCCCAATTTTTTAGCTTGTCACCCAGTTGCATATTTTGTAACCGCCAGTTGCATTTTCTGTCATCTACACCAGCGGTCCGCTTGACTCCATTTTGTAGGCAAACATGACCGCATTCTTCCATGACCACCAACATCGCTAGTTTCCTCGACTATATTCTTGTAGCCTCCCATAACACTAGTCTCCCACTCCATTCTTGCATCCACACACAATGTCGCTTGCCCAACCGCATTCTTCCGACGCCCACCAAAGATCGATAAATCACTAAAAACTTATTTTCGATTGTGTGCTTCACCACGTGACAATGCCTTGCCAAGGATCCTGAATGCTCACAATGTGGAAGGCCAATCAAAAAGGGAATATTTTAACATATGTTAGCCAATCACAAAAAGGGATCAAGCAAAATTCGATGCAAGTGCAACCCCATACACACCAAATGCAAGTATTGTATGAACTACATAATTAAGTCTTATTTATTTTCAAATTAAAAATTCCAATAATATACTTAATAATACAAATTTCAAAATTCACTTCCTTACAGATACAACCTATCCCACCGATGATGACACACCTCCTATTGAGGACAATCCTTTCTATGTGACTACACAAGCATAAGATATGTAACAAGACGAAGATATGCCTCCACTTGAGGACATTCCCAATTACAAAATGGAACAAAGAGAAGAAATTTCCAGTCAACCACCTTTAGTTGGAATCCCTAATCTCATTAAAAATTCTTTGAAAAGGAAGAGATCATTAAACAATCCCATTGATGTTGATGAGATCCATTAAATTGAAGATATTCCAACAGAGTGTGTAGACATCAAATTTAGGTCACACTCCCCCTTTACCCCACATGTATATTAATTTAATTACCCACAATTAAATTAATGCCCATGCTCACAATAGTCATTATTTAATTACCTTAATTAAACTAATTTCCACCTCACCCCACCACCTCACCTAGACACCTCATCATAAACCTATTCTTAGCATGTTTCCCTTTTACTAGGACTCAATATCCACTCACCTTAACTAACTAAGACTTAGTCCTACCTAAATTAACTAAGACTTAGTTCAACCCTAAAATCACATGCATATTCTCCCTCTAAACATTTTCCCACTTATCTAAGCACAACATTCTGTTTTAATCCATGAGAATAGATAGAGTTGACCAAAAATGATTGCCAAGATCTGTCATTTTTAGTAAACCGAGGATTTCCCCCTTAACCAACATTGGTCAGCCCTAAACCGACGCCGATCACCCTAAACCATCGTTAGTTACCATATATTCATTTTGGTAACCTTGTTTGAGAGTTTGGAAGAATTATTCAAGTCTTGGAGAAGAGATATCTGCATGCAAGCATGCACCAAAGCACTCCTACACATCCAGACACCCTGAACTAGCAACCAAGCACTGATTTGAAAGGAAAACATTCATGGTAACATTCCAGGAAGCACAACCATAGCAATGACCACCGGTTCCATAGATCAACCACCACCTCCATCTAACCATCAGGTCTCAAAACACCAAGTAAGTACATTTGGATATGCACCTTCCCATATTTATTTAGATTAGCTTCTTCATCTCTATTTTGGGAGTTCTAATCTCCTTTGCATCCCATCACCTCTCACCTCCCTGTCAATCCCTTTACCCAACCATCTACAACCTCCTAGCCTCCCATACCTAACTCCAAACACCTCTGACTACCCCCAACATTGTCATCTACCTCCCCATTATCTATCCATTCCCTGGGAAATCCCAGAGAATCACCAAAATCCACCTTCACTAAGTTTCTACCAACTCGACCCTACCGACGCTTCTGGTTAACCTAAAGCGTCGTCGGTTTCTTCCTGAGCCGACATTGGTCATACCCTACCGATGTTGGTCTCTATATTTGATAAACCTACCTATAATAGCAACCTCAGACCTTTCATCCAAACAACCCAAATCATTTAAAGTTTGACCCTGACTTGTCCCAACCACTTTATTTACCTATCTGACTTCCAGATCTGATCATAACCTAGCTTGTTAGATTAGATTTGTTTATTTTACTTGAATGAGATACCTAAATCATATCAACTACAATAGAACATTATTGGTTTATATTATTTCTTGCATCAATTTGTTTTAAATAGTGGATTGACAACCATCTAGGAAGTATTACACTTCTGGATCTAGCATACGCTAGGTAGTCCACTGACATATATTGTTTAATATTTCTTTTGTGGTCTTGTTTGTATTCGCAGGTAGTTCCTCCTAGCAAAAAGGAAGTTCTCACAATCAACATTGGATTGGGAAATCAGAACGCGTGCACTCTACCTTCCACCTTCACTCACAGGTATTCCTCCTCACCCTTACCTTATCTGTTTTTCTCTTACGTATGCATCACTAATTCGGTGAAACATTTTGGCACACCCAATGGGACCCATTTGGGTTCTTTGCATTGTTCATTCTTAGGGAATCATTTTGTGTTTATTTCTTTTTGAAATATATTTCACATTAAATCTTCTCCCTTGGAAACATTCTTCTTCTCCTACTTGTCTTAGTGACACTTGTAGTTTGGATTAAAAAGAACACTTCTTTTTATTTTTGTATTGCATTAGTGAAAGACATACTCTTTCCTATTCATTATTGCTCTCATTGAATATAATTTGTGGATTTGGGTTTAAAATCTTGTTGCATTTCATCCTTGTATGTTGCATTATTAGCTCACATTTAAAAATGAGGGCAACCTATATGCTGGAAGTCATGCCCAGCTGATGGTTGACACAATTGAACCATAGAAATCACATTTCTCTCTTCTCTCTCTTTTCCAAACCACACAAATTTGAATATACACATCTTCTTAAACAACATCCCACCCAGAAGACGCTGTCAAATGATCACACGATCAAAGGATTGATAGTGGGTGCCCAACTAGCTATCTCTTTCCAGTCATAACTTAAAGAAAGGATCGCCCCCACCATAACATAACCTAAAACCTCACCTTTATATTTCCTTCTTCGTAGGACGCCTTCCCAACCAAAAACTCTGTTCTAAATTCACAAGTCAGTCTTAAAAGCATAAGCTAAAACAAACATAAATTCACTTTTAGGATTATGTGTTCTCTTAGCTTTGTTCTTGACTTGCGTTTTGAGGTGTGAGTTACGATTCTCCATTTTTCTTCTTCCTTTCACACTCCCCATCATAGCTGGAGTATTCTGGTTATTTCTGAGTGTGTCAGGACCTTATCTGGTCATTCTCATATTTCTGGGTTGATCCTTTATCTAGTTTAATTCACAAACATCAATTTTTCTTCATTTCACACGAATCGACGCGATCCAAAGAACCATTGTCGGTTTGCATCCATCCACCATCATTGGCTGACCTAACCGGTGTTGGCTTCTAGCTATTTTGGTTATTTTACCTGAAACAACCTTCATCACATATCCTTTTCTTTTTTGGCCCTCAGGACACCATCATATCCCCCAACTTTCTGATATCTCTGTCAGGTATAATTTCCCACTCGTACTCATCAATTTTATTTCATTTGTTGAAACTGGTACTTTCCACGGATCGGTATCATTTATCATAAACGTATTCGGTTCACTTGTAACCGTCATTGGTCATACTAATCATCGGTTTTGTGTTTGATTTTTAATCAAAGCACTAACCAGATTTCCCCCTGGACTTTGTCCTTCTCTTCTTTTGTTGTTTTTTGTGTCATTTACGAATATAGTTTTACCAGTCAACACTAATTCACATGGTGTTGACTTGCAGCCAAACTAACGCCCTTGTGTTTCACGTCAACCGTCAAACACTCCCACCTAGTCCATCACCATCGTCCATCCTGTCACCTATGGATCTGACTCATCTTATCCTCATTACTACTGGTGACAAGGAGATCGCAAGACTCCTTGATCAGAATCCCGCGACCTTACAATACTATATTCCCCACTCATCTACATGGGACTCCTCATGACAGTTAATATATGGAATGCCCATGTCTATCCCTCCTTCCCTCACACCCACTTCCACGTTAGCTACCACTAGTTCAAGTGTTGCCCTCATCTCGTATTATCCCTGTGGTCTCTCAGTTAGGTTCCACCTCTTCCATAACCTCTACCCCAACGATGTCTATTGAACCCGTGGCATCAATTGTTCCTTCATCAACTGCCTTGAGCATATCCCCATCCACCCCCTTTTCCTCGTATGTACCAGTTGCGTCACAACCACCTCTAGTGTCGACAACCCACACCCCTTTCCAAAATTTGGTTCTTTCTATCCCTCAGTCTCTACCACCCATTACCACGAGAGTCATTGTGACCACCCCACCTATTTACATGCATCATCAACAACCCCCAATTTTGTCTGTCACCTATTCGGGTACATTCCACCTGTATCTATACCCCCTTCACATTTTTCATATTTCGCACCCTCATGTATGGGGATTCCATCTACATCATACACCCATCATCAACCTCCCTTTATTGTGGGAGGCACCCATCCCTCACAACCCACCAACGACCTCATTAGGATGATGATGGAAAAGATGCAGACATTAGAAGCATCAGTTTCCGCTCTCGTAACTCCTTGACCTATGACAAAATATGTAATGAGCCTATTCATCCATCCATTCCTATTCACCTATATCCTGTGCATTGGGAAATGCCTAAATTCAACCGTTTTAACAATAAAGAGGACCCGCAATAGCACTTGTGGTCATTCAAACATGGGTGTTACCTAATTTCCCATGACAATGCTTTGCTCTTACAAACATTTCCCATGTCCCTAACAAGACCCACCTTAGATTGGTACAACAATTTACCTAGACATTCCATTTACTCTTTCAACCAAGTGGCTCAAGCATTCCTATACCACTTCTAAATCAATGCATTCAAGAAGGTCACCATGACCAACCTTTATTTGATATGACAAAGATGACAATGAGTCTATCACATTTTGTTGCCCACAGGCGAGTCTTATTAACCAATTAATGTTCTAGCTACCTCAAATTGAACTTATTGAGTTGTTCACTAGAGCTTGTACCAGACACATCTCACCAACTCTACAGGTACAAACCTTTTGAACCTTCGACAAAGCGTTCACCATGGCACGAAAGCTGGAAATCCGTGCCATTGAAAAAAGAAAATCCAATTATGAAACAAGAACACCCCGTTCAAATCAAATGATTCTTCTTCATCTTCAAAACCTCAAAATAACTATTCAAAGGCCAAAGGATCTGCCAACACGGTAGTCCTCAAGGCGGGTCCATCTCATCCTTCTAATCAAGCCCAACCTTCTTCCAATATTTCCCTTTAGAGCAAATGTATATATTTCAACCGGAGAGCCCTATTCTTCAATCTTGGAAAAGCTTCTTAAAGCTAGAGCCATTACACTTCCTCCCATAAAACCTCATACAAGTTTCGATCCTTCCCGTCCTATGCCTACATGGTATAAATAACATGACTACTGTAATTACCATCATGTTAAAGGCCATAGTGACGGTAACTACATAACTTTTAAGAACATTGTCCAAGAGATGATAGATAATGGATACCTCGTCATGGACAACCCGAATGCACCGAAAAATCAAAATTTTCACATCTTTAAAAATTCGTTCCTAACCATAAACCATCGTCTAATCAAAATAGTGAACCTTCATCTAGTGATAGCAATGTCCGTGAAGTCCACGCATTTTTTGATATCATACCGGTCATTCCTCAAATCCCACCTATTTCTTCTATTGAGGAAATTCTAGCATGAGCTCCTCTACTTAGAGGAACATACCTCTTCCACTCCTTCACCCATAGAGGATTCCCCTTCGTTTGATCCTTCAGCCATGAAGGAACCTACATTTTCTACCAATGCCATTTCACCGTCTACCTCACAACCTACTGAATCACAACGCTTTCAATTCTCCCATCCACAAGGGAATCATCATCGTCTTCTCCTCCACCAAGGGAGAAGTCTACCTCACCCCACCTATTATCTCTCCTACCCATGGGAGACTCGTCAGACATGCCACTACCTGTTAGGGGAAGTTCTCCTCAGCATCCCGAGACCCCTTATACACAATCTCGACTCTTTTACCTACAGAGTCTGAGGCTAGCCAATTCCCTGTCTCGCAGACATATTTTACAAGGATTTTCACTAAACCAAATCCATATTTTTCTTCAGCAGTCCCGTTTTCACGGTTGGATGATCACTTGGATTACATTGATAATTCCATGCTCTAGGGATGTGTTCAGCTCCCCTTTTCGACCCAAAGGCAAATTTTTCCTGAAGACACTTCCACGATCTACCCAAAGGTATTTCTGGCAACCAAATCGACATTGATCATGCCTATTGAAATGACATCTTCTTCATCATCCCTACCTAAATCCAAACCTCTAACCCCAACTAAAACCGCTCCAAGACCTCAAAACCTACCCACACCTTTCTCCTCACCCATATCTAGACCCATCACTACCTTCGGTGTCATGCCGACATCAAGCCTTACTCACCCACCTGTCAAATTGGACTTAGATGTATCTTCCCAAACCTTCACCAACATTATTCCTCCACCTAGAAATAAGACCCAATCTTGTAGGCCGCATACACCGGTCTCGCCTACCACACCTTTATCATCACCTTCCCCTTTCCATCCATCTTACGGCCCAATCCATCAACCCTAATCAAATAGTCTCCTACCCAAGGCTATTCAAAAGCTAAACAACCTATTGCTGCATCATGAGCCTTTGTTACACCTCATTCACCCAAAAACAAACACCCTCGCCCTCACCCGTGTACTTCTTACCACCTATACCTCCACTAGTTACTATAACCCCAACTTTTCCTATACGACTTCAACCCATACTGTCCACCCAACCTCTACCAACCACTTCCACCGTAACTTGGTTGTCCCCATGGGTGACCCATCCTCTTCCACCATCTTCTTTCCCTTCGCATCATATACTCTCGTGTCACCTTTACCCAAGAAGGTGTAACCCAAAGATAAGAACCCACTACCCTCCAATAAGATAGTTAAACCAACAAAACCTTCCATCGCTAACACTTCTACCACACCTTTACCCAAACCCACATTCACTTCCCATTGTGATCCGCTAGCAGGTCCTACACCAACATTTTAACCAATCTCTTAGATACTTCCGTCATTACATTACCACCGCTTCGACCTTACAATCCTCTAAAACCCAAACCAAAAGGGTTTGATGAAACCAATATTTTTGCCTATCATCGTGTGCTAGTAAATGATGTAAAAGGTTGTAAGACTCTAAAATTCATTCTTCTCCAAATTTGTCCTCTTGAACAAAATTTCGACGACGATGACCTTCTTGATGAGGACCATGTTCCACCTTCACCTGTCACCACACATCATCATCCCTTGCTTCTTCAATGACCAACATCTCCACCCCCACAACCCTTTTTTCCACCTCCAAAATTTGAGATCAACATGGTCTGTATCATAAAGTTGGCCAAATCATGACCCAAATGCCGGTGTGCCATACACACTTCATAAGGTTTCTTCCCCCGGTCTATTTTTTCCCATCATGTCATTACACTAATCATCCTACACCTTCTCCATTTACCACCTCCCCTCATATTAACATGGTTCAAGTTACCACCCGCGCCCAGAAAGACAAAGGCAAAGAAAAAAGTAACTAGCCCATCAACCAACCCCGTGCCCAATATACCATCTCGCACCCTCGCCCAAATCACCGCTTCGAGGATACATAAACCCTATCTCTGATGGGGTCACCCATCGCACAATGATAAAACAATTACATCAGTCCCCTCTAAAGATGTCTTTATATGATCTCATCCAAACTTTTGAATCTCATAGACAAGCCCTTATAGAGGTTTTGCAATCCATTGAAGTTTTACCCAATGACCCCACACTAGTGGCCTCCATTATCACCCCTCACCACATGGCCTCACTTACCAAATCATCCCTTAGTTTCTCGATGAGGAGATTGTACCTCTCGGTCGGATGATCCCGATCCTTCCCTTTTCATTTCTGTCTATATCAATAACATACGTGTACGATGCATCATGATCAATGGTGGTGCTAGCATTAACATTATATCCTCCCACGCGTACAATCAAATGTGCATCCCTCCAATTATATGCATAATAACCTAGTTATGTTGCACTCCTTCAATGATGCCATCACCTCCACCATTGGCACCATTATTCTCCATGTTTGTGTGGGCCCTCACACTGTCCCGGAATTAGTCTACATCTTAGAGGGATAGTTCCAATGTATAACCTATTTCTCGACAAACCTTGGATTCATGTCATGGGTTGTGTCCCTTCAAATTTACACCGTTGTGTAAAATTCAAACATTAAGGGCATAACTAAACCATCCCCATTGACCCGTCGCCATTCAAAACTTGTAACATGTTGTACCAATCTAATGATGTACTTGTACCAGTCAAGGCATCTTCCATTACCCCCAATTCTCCTTCACCCATGATCCCGTCCACCACCTTACGCCACCACCTCTCCCACATCTAACTCTTTTATCCCTACTACCACCGCAACCTCTGCAGCTGACCCATTTGCTTCCCAACCAACTACTACCCCTTTGGCCCAATCATCTAGTGAATCGTCTATCCCCGCTACCCACATATCTACTACTGATACCTTAGAAGATGTTTTTCAACACCTCACTCTAGGGGAGTACCTCCTATACAACATTAACAAATTCCTCATTCCAAAAGAGTATGAAACCTATGATAGTACCATCGTTATGATTACCACGTATGCGAGGTTTTCCTTATGGTCCTCCCCACCTTCGCACTTACCTAATATATGGGGACTTGATACTACCATTTATTCACTCGAACCTCCATCCCAAACACAACCCTTTTCGTTTAACCTCCAATATCTTACTAAATGTCGATTTTCCCACACTTTCCTTCACCATTGTGTATGGAAAGGTTTTGGTTCGGTTTTACAAACAAGGCCGCCATACCATCATTTCATGTACCAATCGTAAACACAACGATTGCATTGCAGGTGGCATAGGATTTTCCGCACCACCTTCTAAGAAGGCTCACATCGACCTCATTGAGGAAGACAAATATTCTCCACCCCATTCACCAATGTCACCAACTTTACCCACAGAGTCCGTAGATCCCGAATCTATTCCTCCTAAAAAAATTTGTAAACACGATTTCCCTGGGACCTCTAACTTATCAACGCAATGGAAAGGCTCCATTTTCCCTTCCCTTCCTATATCCTGACATGATCAATGATGATACACCTTCTATTAACGTCATTCAATGTCAGGAAGATGAGTCTATACTCACCTACCTTAGTGCAGAAGATTATTATATTCACTAGTCGTTGTTACCTTCGAGATGCAATCCATGTTGAACAAATCAACTATTGAAATCAACATTAACACTCAGGACGATCCGCACATTCTAAAGATAGGCCAATCTTTAGATGTTTCTAAATAGGAAGCTTTTACTTCTTTTCTCCAGGACCATAGTAATGATTTTGCTTGGTCCTATGTCGATATGCCCAAAGATTGAGCCAAACATTGTGGTCCACATATTGTTACCATTCCCGATGCCAAACCCATAAAATAAAAGCTCTGCGTAAAATGCATCCTTGCATTAATCTTCTTCGTCAAAAATAACTTCAGTGCCTCCTCTTGGTTTCCTTAATCCTACCCATTGACTATCCCCAATGGATTTCTAACATCGTTCTCACAAAATCAATAGGGGACTCCACATTGACATGGATTTCCACAACCTCAACTTAGCTTTCCCTAAAGACAATTGTCCTCTCCCAGGAATTGACCAACTGGTTGATCTCACAGCTGGCCATGAGATGCTATCACTCATGGACGGTTTCTTGGGTTATAATACAATATTACTCACTCCAGAAGATCAACACAATACTTCCTTCATCACTCCTTGGGGGACCTTCTACTATTGAGTCATGCCTTTTGGCCTTAAAAATGTTGGTGTCACGTACCAGCAAGCCATGACTTATATCTTTCATGACATCATGCATCGCATATTGGAAGATTACGTATATGACCTTCTTGCCAAATCCAAACATCGGGCTGAACACCTGATAGTCCTTAAGGTCATCTTTGATCACCTCATCAAGTATTGTGTTCACCTTTAACCTAAGAAGTGTGTCTTCACGGTGCTTTCAGAAAACTCCTTAGGTTCATCATTTCTTTGCGTGGAATAGAGGTTGATCGTGCTAAAGTAAAGGCCATTCTCAAAATACCTCTGCCCACTAATATCCGTTAACTTTGAAGTTTGTAAGGTAAGTTGCAATCTATCCATCGGTTCATTTCACAACTTTTTGACCATTGTCAACCATTTCATTATCTCCTCAAAAAGGATGTCTCATTCAAATGGGATGATGAATACCACAAAGCCTTTGATGCCTTAAAACAATACCTTCTCCAACCACCGGTGCTCATTCCTCCTAAATATGACCAACCCTTTTACCTATACATCTCTGCTACTGATCATTCCTTAGGTGCCATGCTCGCTCATCACAATGAGAAGCACAGAGAACAAGTGGTTTATTACATAAGTCGTACACTTCTAGAATACGAAACTAGGTACACCCACGCTGAAAAAATTTGCTTAACCTTAGTTTTTGTCGCCATTAAAGTTCGTCATTACCTACTCAACCACAAAAAATTGTCATCACTAACACAGATCCCCTACATTACATGTATGCCAAACCTTACCAAAGATCAACGTGTTGCACGTTGGCTCGTGCTTTTGTAGACCTTGACCTCAAATTCATCCACCAAAATTTTTTCAAAGGACAAGCCATCACTGACCAGCTAATAGACGCACCTCTTTCTCGGATCAACCCTTTAACTTTTATTTCCTAGATAAATCCATTGCTACCATCTCTTTGGACGATACCACTTACCAGATGACCTTATTCTTCAATGGTTCAAAATGTCAGCATGGAAGTGGTGCATGTGTTATCGTCATTCCTCTTGATGGTGAACCTATGCCTTTATCTTTCAAACTAGATTTGATTGCACTAACAACATCGCTGAATATGAAGCACTCATATTAGGCCTTCAAACCGCCATCTCCCTAGATGTTAAATCAATTAATATATTTGGTGATTCCCAATTGGTTGTAAACCAAGTCAATGGTATATACCAGTTTCGTAACGAAATACTCCAAAGGTATAAATGTCACGTCGACATGCTTTTGACTACCTTTGACCGTTACGAACTTTAAACCACCCTATGTTCTACCAATATTTTTACAGATACCATGGTCTTCCTAGCTTCTCAGATACCCGATTCACCTGTCGACTCCAAAATCTTTATCACAATACAAAGGTTGCAATCACCCTCTTATTTATCTCATGCGGTCAACTCCGTTAGAACCGTTGCACCTGACCCATGTGACCTTTGGTATAAACAGTTTGCAGACTACCTTTCCCTTTCCATTCTTCCTCCCGATCTCACTCATAATGGACAATGTGCCTTTCTTAAAAGTGTCTCTCGCTATGTCATCATGGGTGGTCTCCTTTATAAGCATGGATTTGACAATATTCTCTTACGATGCCTTACAAGTTCTGAAATTCCCTACACCATCAAGGAAGTTCACGACAAAATTTGTGGAGGTCACTTTAGTGGTTTAGTTGTCGCTAAACACATTCTTCACCTAGGCTATTATTGGCCAACCTCAACCATGATTTTTGTGACTATGCCAAACATTGTGTGAAATGCCAACAACATGCTAATCTTCATCACACACCTAGTCATGCCTTACAGGTCGCCCGAGACCTTTGGCCTTTCTCCCAATGGGGTTTGGATCTTGTCGGAGAGATCAATCCCCATTCTTCACAATGACATCAATGGATCATTACTACTACTAAATATTATACTAAATGGGTTGAATCCGTACCTCTCATTTCTAAAAAAGCAGAGAAAATATGTGAATTCATCAACCATCACATCATTTACTACTTTGGTGTTCCTCACCGCCTCATCACCGATAATGGAAAGCAATTCAAAAATAAAATGCTACGAAAACTTTGCAACACTTTTGACATTCAACTTAGTCTCTTGTCACCTTATTACCCACGTCCAAATGGCCAAGTAGAATCAACCAATAAAACCTTGAACAAAATTCTTATGCAATTAGTTAACGATACTTGGAAGGATTGGCATACACACATTCATTTCACCTTGTGGGCTTACCGCACTAGTATTTGCACATCAACTACTACCACACCTTTCTCTCTAGTCTATAGTACCAAGGTTGTCTTGCCTCTCAAATTCCATATTCCATCTCTCCACATCTCATTACAAGACATGCTCAACGACGATGACTTTCACTAGGACCGTTTGACATAACTTGAGTTGTTAGATGAGTGTCATCTCAATGCTCTTGATCATCTCCAAATCTACCAAAAACATATCAAGTGTGCCTATGATAAATGTTTCCATGAACAAACCTTCCAGGTTGGTGACCTCATCTTGAAGGAAAATCAACATGTAACCAAAGAAGAGAAAAGTAAATGGGGTAAATTTTCTCCTAATTGGCTAGGACCCTATATCGTTACTCATGCCTATGGATCAGGTGCTTATCGTTTGTCTTCACTTGAAGGTAAACCTGAACTTGAGTCCCTCAATGCCTTGCATCTTAGACAATTTTATTGTTGAAATCAAGTCCTATATCACCTTTTGTCTATTGACCGCCCGTCCCTTTAGCACCGTTAACCTTCCATGTTACCTATTTTGAGGATCAACAACTAAACAAGAATCATGTGATTACCCATCAACTTCGACCTTATCTTCAATATGAGTACCATGGCTCTACTCATGGCATGATTCTCATGGATACTTTTCATATTTTTCAAAGATGGAATCCCATGGTCATTCATCACTTAAAACCATCTCTTTCATAGTTAACCTCTGTGTGCTATGGTTTTGTCTTCTAAACAAGAACCTAATCTTCCTCTATAGTCTTGTCCATGACTTAAATGCCCAAAAGAAAAATGGGATTCAACTCCTTGAGTCAAACTTCCAAAAAATATGACTCCCTCAAAAGGGACATCTCTTCTCATTATCTCGCCACTATAAATAGACTCTTCCCTCAAAGGACAAAGCTATATAAAGTCATTGCAAAAATACAACAAAATTTTCAGAAGCTTCCCGCATTAATTAGCTTCATGGAGAACTCAAGGAGATAATATACTCATCCCATATAGACTTCCCGCATCGATCAGTCTATCACAAACAAAAACACAAAATGAAGAAAATGATAACTTTTTGTCATGGGCTTGCCTATTTTTTATCATGGGTTTCTTGCTAGGTAAACATGTTGTCGTACATTAAGTTACGCTAAACCACTCATTTCCACCTCATTGCCTTTTCACCCTAATTTCCTATCTGCTTGAGGGAGTTGTCATAATTGTGACATTTCATGATCATGTGACTTTCTTCACCCTTAGAATAGTCCATTATGCAACGCCTTTAGGGTCTTATGTTCATAAGCCCATCTTGGGTATGGTAGACTCATTAGGGTTCTTATTAATTAAGTGGCTCTTTTACCACCTCTTACCAATCACCTTCTTCACTACTTATTGATAACCTTATATAAGACTAGACCATCGACACCTATATTTTAAAATATTTCCACTATCACCTAAAACTCCACCATGCCTATGACCTATACTCAATCATGCCTAAGACCTACCAATCCATCCTTCTAATTCATCATATTCTTCCCTAGCTTATGGGAGAACTACATTAGCCTGAGGCCCCTTTTTTCTAGGGCTATGTATGCAACACTTCGAGGGCATGGGGCCCTTAAAGGTTAGCTCACCACTCTTTACCCTAACCCATTTCCTCCCACATGTCTGTCTATTGAAATTTTACCGCAATTAGTTTCCATTCTTCACAAACCTTGGAAATTTACCACACATACATATCTACCATTTTATCACACCATAAAAACATCTAATCAATCATTCCACATTTCTGTAATATCAAAATTTTTGGAAATTAACACCATAAAACACATATATCTCATCATTTATTTCCCATGTTACTAATAACTTGGAAATTAAATAAAAACTAAAAACATAATCAAACCATGCCTAACCGACTGACTCAACCATGCCTAACTCGACCTAACTCAACCATGTATATATACTGACTCAACCATGCCTATACCGACTCAACCATGCCTAACTAACACGACTCCATCCTACCTAAAAATGACCTAACTCTATCATGCCTAAAATAACCTGACTCCATCATGCCTAAACCGACTTGACTCCATCATGCCTAATCCACCTAGTTTCCACCCATATACATATAACAATGGAAATTAAAGTAACTACATCATCCATACCATAAATCCCATCATCTATACCAATGAAAGTCTAGCACATCAATACAAATGTACACCGATAAAAATACATAAAAGTATCTCAAGAATCTCACATACAACCTCACCATCTTGCACACGCACTTGATATATGATCAAAACTCACAAAAACTCTCATGTACAGACCTCACTATCATCAAAGCACACACACGATATATATCAAAAATAATAAACAAAATGACGACATCAATCTTTGGCGCATCTAATATGAGGCCGGTCTCATTTTTCCTCCTCCTCTCTCCTCTAACCCAAAGACCCCCATCATCTCTCCACCCTCTACGGGTCTATCTCTTGCCTCTGCTCCGCCTACACTGGGTCTCGACTTTCGTGAACTAGTGGCCTCCCCTAACCTTGTCTCTGGGCTCATCAACCCCTTGTACTCTCTACACTATGTGTGCGAGATCTCATCCTCTCACTCGAGGCTTGTTATACCGTACTCCACATAGTAAGGGACGTCTATCCTAACAGCAGTCAAATGATCCTGGTAGTATCTATCCTCATTCAGGGAATCCCTAATTCTAGCCATTGGTATTATTTGTGGGGGTTCCATAGGTCTTATAGCAACCTATGAGCTCTGCCTTGCTCCGGTGGCCTCGACCCCCGCACATGTGAGCCCTACCCTCCTCTCTATACCATGGGACCCTGTCCCGTTGATTCCTGTACCATGGGCCCTATCCCCGAGCTTGAGGTGATGCTTTTACTATGATATGGGCCTATAAGGCCACAATGATCGAGCTCGTAGTGGCCAATCGCCCCGAACCCTACTACTGCACTGTAGGGAAAATACTTGTCCCCCATCTCCATCTATACCATGTGCGGGTGCCTGTCCCTATGTAATATGGGAATGTAAAGCCACCACCTGTGCCTGTAATATGGCAACATGTGCCTCAGACCCCATCAGCTACCCCTGTAATACTGCAATCTGGGTCCAGTAAAGTGACAACCTAGCCCCGCAAATATATCCTTTGAACTATAAGGGTAGACAAGTTTGGATGCCCTGCCTAGGTGATGCTGCTCGTAGCTAGACTACCCACCATTGCATGTATCTATTTATAACTCGTGTCCTCAATCCATCAGTCCACTACCTCGCTCCTCCTACCTGGGCCGACACTCGCTGGTTAGAGGTATAGGCCTCTCTCACGTCATCTCTTGCATCGAGGGAACGATGGTGGCATGTCCCGGGAAGCCCAAACTTCCACTTGACTTTGTCAATAGATATCATCACATGCCTATTGGTACAACACCCCTCTATCCACCTCAGTAGTTGTAACTCATCTAGCTCTAAGGCCATCTACCTGTATGAAGGGAAGCCAACATACAGCCTCCAAATGATGTTCACTCTAGATAACCCCTCCAACACCCACCTATAATATGCCACATCATGTGCAGCCCCTGTATCTCTCGCGCTCTCTAACAATAGGCACCAAACACATGTATCCAACTCAACCAAGCCCACATCAAATGCATATGGCCAAGGCATACCAACTAGACGCACACATACGATGTGCTCATATGCCCAGTAGTAGATACGAAAGGTGCGGCACAAATTGAACCTTCGCAACCTCCCGTAGGCCCACAACTCCTGTATAACTTGCACCAAGAATGTTGGCACCCAAGAAAAATTAGTCCTATCCACCATCATATCATGGAGGAATCCCATCAATGCTCGAGGGAATCTCCCACCCTCTCGCGTGTGGCAGCGCAAAACAACACATTGCCTCCATGATCGAATAACCAACCTCATCTCCTCGGGATGGGCCGCGTACATATCTCCATAGCTTAGGCTCATGCTATAGAACCTCATCTCTATCATCCCCTCTCCAAACACCATCAACATCAGCTCCTTTGATGCCTCTGAAGAAATAGAATAAACCTGCATCCCCACTATTGGTAACCGTAAGATCCTGATACACATCCTCCAGGGTGACTGTGATCTCACCCGTCAGTAGATGAAATGTGTTGGTTGTTGAATCCCATTTGTCGATGAGTGCGACCATCAAGCTTTCGGTCCCAAAGTATGTGCCTCGTAGCGTCGACCCCAATTAGGCCGACATATGTAACATGACGCAACTTTTTGTTGTCATGATCCTTCGTACCACTAGTAATAGAGGTGGTACTATGTCTCTCATCTCGCAACTGGTCCCTAGACTGCACCTAATAAACCACACCATTATTAAATCTTGACCACACTTAACATATCACTTACCCGGCTCACCTATTCCTGAAACTCTTATTATTTATTTCCCCGCAACCCTAATGACCTACCCCTTTCCCCCATCCCACTTTCACACCCCTTAACTCATATCATATATACCTTTTACCCTACCTATTCTCAACACACTTGCCTTTATTCCTCACTCCCTATCTTTCCCTCTAACCATAACCCTTTCTTGATCTATTTTTCCTCAAAAGCCGATCCGGCATCGGCCATCGATGACCGACATCAATCTATCATGATTGAAATCGGTCACATGCTATTTGACCAATGCCGGCTATGGCCGACCGATGTCGACACACTTAACCGACATAAGTCAACATCACACCGTCCAAACCCACAAACCCTTCCCCATTTCTCAAAATTTTACCATTCTGACCTAAATACCTACCCTATCCTACCCAAACCTCCACTACCTTTCTCCCTACCCATATTTAACCCACATTGGACTTCCTACCCTTCCCATTTCATCAATTTTACTTCCAAATTCAAAATTAATTCCTACCCAAAACCATTTCTACCCAAACCAATTTCTACGAACTATTTCAACTAACAAGCATAGAATTGGATTGAATCTTACCTCATCTCGGTTATGTTAGCGTGGTGGTACATCTGGTTGTTGCACCGGTGGCCCACTCGAACCCTCTCCCACCTCTGTCATGCCAAAATCCACTCCTCACCTCCAACCAATCAAATCAATCACACCGCTCTCGTGGACCCGTCTACTAGCTCCTCTCACCAACTCGTAATCTCCACCTCATCCCGGTACAATGCCTTGTCCTTCTCTCTAGGAAAAGTGCTACAAGTTCAAATGGCTCTGTCATTTTCTCAAAAGTCACAACACAACAATGATTCTGTAAAATATAGAATTTTTATTTTATAAACCCAACTTGACCTGACCGACGTCGATCATATTTTTTTCCTAGACAACCGTATGTCAATCACCCATTGGTTAAACCTTATAACTATTTTCCTTGCTAAGCTTCCTTTTACCTACACCCATTAGTTCTCACACACCTTTTATCATTCCTGGACACCTATGGAACCATACCTACGAGCCCAAACTACCCCTACATTTCCTTCGTTGCATCTTGGGATTTGTTATTTTACCTATACCTTGGCCTTACCCATGCCACGACCTATTTACCTGAACCTGACCTACTTGGTGTGACCATTGACCTTATGTACTCGTTATACCTTGTGATGTTGTTACCAATGTTGTTTTAGCCTAACAACCATACCTTGCCTATTGTCATTTTGTTTATCCCGACCAAACCTTTGGTGTACCAGAACATACCTAAACATTCTTGCACCTGACCTACGTTATGTTTTTGGACCATATCATATACCTTGGATACCTAAACCACTTCACCCTTGTTTGGATAAACCTATCAACCTTGGACAATGTAGAGTTTGCAAGATCTTCAACCTAGTACCATATTGCAATCTATACGTGTGCATGTGTTTGATTTCCATTACCCATTACCCGATTTTGACCCTAGCCTATTACCTATTACCCGAGTTGAACATCACCCTTTCCCATAGTACTCATACCCATCCTCACCTACCTCCACTTCCTCCAACTACACATTTGTCAAACCACTCACCGATTCCGTATAACACCTCATTAGTTCCTGGTTTGAGGGGATCACCTTCACCCACACATGGGGAAATCACTTCTTGTTTTTGTCACCATCGCTTACTAATACAAGCTACACGACAAAAAGGGGAAAAATGTAGACATCAAATTTAGGTCACACTCCCCTTTACCCCACATGTATATTAATTTAATTACCCACAATTAAATTGATTCCCATACTCACAATAGTCATTATTTAATTACCTTAATTAAACTAATTTCCACCTCACCTAGACACCTCATCATAAACCTATTCTTATCATGTTTCCCTTTTACTTAGACTCAATATCCACTCACCAAAACTAACTAAGACTTAGTCCTACCTACCTTAATTAACTAAGACTTATTTCAACCCTAAAATCACATGCCTATTCTCCCTCTAACCATTTTCCTCTTATCTAAGCACAACATTCTCGCTTTAATCCGTAAGAATAGAAAGAGTGACCAAAAATATTGCCAAGATCTGTCATTTTTAGTAAACCTAGGATTTCCTACCTTGACCGATGTTGGTCACCCTAAACTATCGTCGGTAACCATATATTCATTTTGGTAACCTTGTTTGAGAGGTTGGAATAATTATTCAAGTCTTGGAGAAGAGATATCTACATGCAAGCATGCATCATAGCACTCCGACACATTCAGACACCCTAAACCAGCAACCAAACACTAATATGAAATAAAAACATTTATGGTAGCATTCTGGGAAGCACAACCATAGCACTGACCACTAGTTCCATGGATCAACCATCACCTCCATCCAACCACTAGGTCTACAAACACCAGTAAGTACATTTGGATCTGCACCTTCCCATATTTATTTAGATTAGCTTCTTCATCTCTTTTTGGGAGTTCTAATCTCCTTTGCATCCCATCACCTCTCACCTCCCTGTCAATCCCTTTACCCAACCACCTACAACCCCCACCTCCCATACCTAACTCCAGGACACCTCTAACTACCCCCAACATTGTCATCTACCTCCCATTATCTATCCATTCCTTGGGCAATCCTAGAGAATCACCAAAATCCACCTTCACTAAGTTTCTACCAGCCCGACCCTACCGACGTTGGTTAACCCAAACCGTCATTAGTTTCCTCTCAACTGGCATCGGTCATACCCTACCGACGTCGGTCTCGTATCTGATAAACCTGCTTGTAATAACAACCTCAAACCTTTCATCCAAACAACCCAAATCATTTAAAGTTTGATCCTAACTTGTCCCAACCACTTTATTTACCTGTCTGACTTCCATATTTGATCATAACCTAGCCTATTATATTAGATTTGTTTATTATGCTTGAATGAGATACCTAAATCATATCAACTACAATAAGACATTATTGGTTCATATTATTTCTTGCACCAAGTTGTTTTAAACAGAGATTAATAGCCATCTAGAAAGTACTACACTTCCCGGATCTAGCATATGCTAGGCGATCCACTGACAAATATTATTTAATATTCCTTTTGTGGTCTTGTTTATATTCACAGGTAATTCCTCCTTGAAAAAGGAAATTCTCGCAATCAACATTGGAATGGGAAATTAGAATGCGCACACTCTACTTTCCACCTTCAATCACAAGTATTCCTCCTCACCCTTACCTTATATGTTTTTCTCTTACGTACGCATCACTAATTCGGTGAAACAGAGTGTGATCCTATTATTACAGGTGATAATGCAACCCAAAAATCTATGAGAAGAAAGAGAAATACATGGACCATTGGTAGGACTTTTAAGTTCGACTAGGCTGTAAATTTTCCATTCATTGAACCAATAGAACCCGAGAGAAAAATACTTGATATTCCAAATGAGTGTAAATTTACTATTTGTAGTTGGAAACTAGGAAAGGATCAAAAATGCAACTCAAACTTGACACAATAGAGAAACATTGTGGTAAAGTATATGTGTCAATTAAATAAGAAGATGGTCAAATAAAATGAACACATAGATGGAAAAATGCAAAAGAATGCATGCATGTTAGATATGCAGAAGAGTATGAAAATGAAAAGAAATGCCTAGAAAAGCTTGTTGAGAAAGGAGGAACTATTACAGACTCACCTAGGAAAAGTTGTTTAGACTAATCTGCGAGCTATTTCTCGAAAAGGGTAGACCTATTTCTGATTTTTAGGATTATAAAGTTTTATTTCAACTTAATGGATTTCCTAATCTTCCACAATCCCATTGGTCAAACAACAATGCTTGGGAAATTTCCAAATGTCTAGCAATGATTGAGAAGGAGGATTTGAAAGAAAAAGTAAAAATGCAAAACTTTTGCCAGTGTCTATTGATGAGTTCACAATTGTTGACAATACAATGTGGGTTTGCATTCATATATATACTCTTGAGAGCCATCAAATGATACCTCATTTATTGATAATACAAAAAACGACAGAAAACTACAATGCAGAGAACATTTACAAGCTTGTTATTTTAAGTTTGAGAACTATGATGGGAATGGATGATTATAGTATCACTACTAAATTGGTGTGCATTGGTATAGATGTCGCATCAATCATGCATGGGAGCATAAATGGTCTGTGCATTCGACTTCAAACCTCTGTTTTACCATACATGATTCCAATCCATTACATGACGCACATAATGAATCTTTCATATGGAATAGTTAACACATTTAAAACTATTGCAAAAGTAGAAGAGCTGATCCGTGACCTTCATGCATATATGTCCAGTAGTCATAAGAGATTCCTTGAGTTTCAAAAAATTTCAATTGGCGTGACTGATGGTAAAAGTCGCTTAAAGATGTAGATATAAGGTGGATTTCTATGTATGAACCTACATGCAATTTTTTTCAAGAATATCCATCATTGGCGGTTTTATGTACAAATATCGTAGAGAAGTTAACAAGGAAAAGATCTATTGTACCATTTAACATATTTGGAAACATTACATGACTTTTAGTGAAATCCTCCCCATGTTAAGGGAAATAAAAAAATTTTGTAAACATGCTTAAGAGAGGTTAATATATATTGTTGATTTCATACGGTTGAGGAAACGTGTTTGTCAAACTCTAGATAAGTTGTACCTATCCCAAGAGAGTTTTAAAGGGCCTGTATTTGAGAACTAGAAAATGTTAACAAACATCAAGGATCCTAATTGCTATCTGAAATTCAATATTAAGGATTATCTTTGTATATTTTTTAATGGGAAGGAAATTCCAATGCATATGTTTCAACAAAGAGTTGATTTGGCTGGAGCAGAAATTGAAGAAGTTCCTGTTACACGCATCTTATATGAGAATGTTATTTCTAATACAAGGATGAAATTGAGAAATATTTCACAAAGTTTATCTTCAGAAATTCATGATTGTTTTAAAAGGGATGATCTTCTAGAGGCTATAGGAGTAGTGAATCCCATATTCTGGAACGTCTTTGATGGTAATAGTGAACAATTTGTAGGTGAATTATTTCACAAGCATATGTCTTTTCCGTAAAGCATTTCAGCAAGACTGTATAGATAAATGGTGTTGAGATTAAAGGTATTTTACAAAAAAATTACTAACATCTCAGTCATCACATTTTGGAATTACAATGTTGGATCAATATCGAGTACCTAGACAATCCAATAGAAAATGGAGCTATAACAAGGCTATGGAAAAATTGAATCCAAGCAACATCCTACAAGAAAGTCTTAGTGAATATTTTCGGCTATATGATATTTTCCAAAAATGATTTTTGGGTTAGTAGAAGATGAATGTGTCTTTAGTGGACTATATTTTGTGAAATCAAAGCTTCAAAACATGTTACATAAAAATTTGGAGACATGTTTGAGATTATATGTTTCACATTATCCAGTGGATGCATTTCCTTATGAAAAGGAAATTGTGAATTGGACTTCACTTGTTGATAGAATAGGAGTTGTTAGGTTGTGGAGCCTATTTTCATGTGTGAAAATGTTGAATACTGTACACTAAGATTATTGTACACTTTCCACGGTTGTCTTATCGAGGTTGGAATAACTTTGGTAATGGCGGTAAACAACTCGGTTCTAACTAACTCAAAGTTGAAGTTTGAGGATGTTGTAGGGGTGATTCTAAGCAAGGAAATGCAAAGAAAAATCTCTGGGGAATATTCTACTTCATGGAATGCTTTGATAGTGGAAACTAGAGGGAGATAGAAGAATAGAGGAAGCCATGGAAAATTGAAGGATCATGCAAGGTAAAAATCCAAAAGCAAGATAGTATGTTGGCACTGTGGAAAGTCTAGGCATACAAAGGACTGTTGGGAGCTTTGGGATAAGAAGAAACAACAAGAAGAAAACAAGGATGAAAATGTGGCAATGGGTAATGTATGTCAGGATGCTTTGATTATTTCTTTGCACAATATTACTAAATCTTGGGTTTTAAATTTGGGGGCTTCTTTCCATGCTACTCCACATAGGAATTATTTTTTTGATTATGTTCAAGGAGATTTTGGGCATGTTTTTCTTGGTGATGATGAGCCCCGCAACATAGTTAGAAAAGGTTTTTGGGGTTAAGATGCGAATGTGAATACTTGACTATTGAAGGATGTCGACATGTGCCTACATTAAGACAAAATTTGATATTGATAGGGCAAACTGGGAAGTGATGGTTGTCTTGTGATATTTACAACGAGACTCTTTGAAGGTTATCAAGGGTGCTCTTGTGGTGGCAAGAGAGGTAAGAAGATTGAAGTCTTGTATTTAACCACTTATAGCACTAATGTTTGTAATCTTTTAGCTTCAAAAGTAGATATAAACATTGTGGCACTATAGGCTTGGTCATATGAGCCATAAGGGCATGGATATCATAAAGAATGATTTTACAGGATATACGAGAAATAGGTTTGGAGTTTTGTGAGGAATGCATATACGTGAAATAGAAGTGGGTAAGGATTCTCAAGGTTAGACCTACAAAGAAAGAGATTAAGTTAGAGTTGGTGCATTCGATGTGTGGCGGTCGACTCGTATCATCTCTTGGAGGTTCAAGTTATTATGTTAATTTTATAGATGATGCAACAAGGAAAGTTTGGGTTTATTGTATTATAAACAAATTTTATGTATTTGACACTTTTGTTAAATGGAAAGTCTTGGTAGAGAATGAAATAGGTCTTAAGCTAAAATGTCCTGGGTCGGATAATGGAGGGGAGTATTGCAATAATGAATTTGATGATTATTGTTCTAAGAATGGAATCTGTAAGAAAAATATGGTTCTAGAACTCCGCAGAATGAGGTGTCATAAATGATGAACAAAACAATAATGGAATGTGCTAGAGCATGAGGTTACATACAGGACTGCATCTTTCTTTTAGGGTATGAAGCGGTGAGCACAACTATGTACTTGATAAATAGATGACCCTCAAGTGCCTTGGATGGAGGCATACCTGAGGAGGCTTGGTATGGTAAGAAATTTGATTATTCATTTCTTAGAGTCTTTGGATGTGAGGTATTTTTCCATATAGACAATGATGATAAGACCAAGCTAGAGGTTAAATTAGAAAAATGTAATTTCATTGGATATGGTGGTGATGACTTTGGATATAAATGTTAGAGTATTAAGGACAAGAAAATCATACGATCTAGGGATGTGGTCTTTAATGATAAATTCATGTATAAGCAACAATTTCAGGAAAATAGGGAAGAATCTAAGAAAGAATATGTAATGGTAGAGGATCTTCCGAATGAGAAAGTGACACATGAATCAGAGTTCAGAACCTCCTCAATAGGAACCCCAAACTCCTGTATTGAGGAGGTCTTCTAGGGTAAGAAGATAACCTAAACGTTTTTCTCCTTCTCTTTATTATTTATTACTCAACAACGAGTGGAGAGCTAAAGATATTTGGTGAAGCAATGTAGGTAGATGTCGAAGAAGAAGTGGGAGCAAGCCATGGATGAGGAACATCATGCTCTCATGGAGAATGAAACATCGGATTTGATGAAGCTACCCAAAAGAAAAAGAGTATTACATAACAATTGGGTGCAGAGAGTCAAAGAGGAAGAAGGAGGCAAGAAAAGATACAAGGCCCGGTTGGTGGTCAAGGGGTTTGCATAGAAAAAAGGTATAGATTTTGATGAGATTTTTTCTCCTGTAGTAAAAATGACTTCTATTAGAATTGTTCTTGGAATAGTTGCAGCATAAGACTTGCACTTAGAGTAGCTTGATGTAAAGACTGCATTTCTCCATGGTGATTTAGAGGAGGATCTATATATGCAGCAGCCAGAGGGCTATGAGGTCAAAGGTAAAGAGGAGATGGTGTGAAAACTGAAGAAGAGCTTGTATGGCTTGAAACAAGCTCCACATCAATGGTATAAGAAATTTGATAGCTTCATGATGGAGCAAGGTTATATTAGATTTCATTCTGACCATTGCATGTATACAAATAAATTTGAGGATGGCAGTTATATTATCCTGTATCTATATGTGGATGACATGTTGGTTACAGTAAAAACATGCAGAAATAAAAGTACTCAAGAAATAGCTAAGTGACTCCTTTGCTATGAAGGATTTGGGGGCAGCCAAACAAATCCTTGGTATGAGGATATCTCGGGATATGAAGGAACAAAAGTTGACTTTATCTCAGGAAGAGTAAATTAAGGTCTTGGAGAGGTTTAATATGTAGGATGCTAAACTAGTTGGGACTCCTTTGGAAAGCCATTTCAAGTTATCAAAGGAGTAGTGTCCCAAGACAGAGAAGGAGAGAAACCATATGTCCAAGGTACCTTACTCATTAGTGGTTGGCAGTTTGATGTATGTCATGGTGTGCACCGGGCACGATATTGCCCATGCAAAGGGGAGCGATGAGTATATTTATGAGTGATCCAGATTAGACATCACTAGCGAGACAAGAAAGTGGATCCTTCGGTATTTGAGAGGGACCATGGGGACAATTTTGTGCTATAGTGGATCAGACACCACTTTGCATGGTTATGTAGATTCATATATGGATGGATATGTAGACAATAGGAGGAGCATGACAGTTATATTTACACTATAGGTGGGACAATAGTGAGCTATATTTCACGACTACAAAAGTTGGTGGCTTTGTCAACCACAGAGGTTGAGTATGTTGCTGCCACAGAGGCAAGTAAAGAGATGATTTGGATACAAAAATTGCTTGAGGATTTGGAACATAAGCAAGAGGAAGGGAAGTTGCATAGTGATAGTCAGAGTGTTATACACCTAGCTAAGAACTCGCTTTCCACTCTAGGATGAAGCATATATAACTTAGGTACCATTTCATCAAGACAACTTTGGAGGAAGAGAAGTTAAAGTTAGAGAAGATTCATACTAGTCAGAATCCTACAAACATGATGAACAAGGTGGTCACAAGGGAAAAACTAAAGTTGTGTTCATCTTTGGTTGGTCTTCATGGAAACTAGTGAAGGGTTAAGAATCTTGCTCAAAGGAAAACTAGTCTCCAAGTGGGAGATTGTTAGGTTGTGGAGCCTATTTTCATGTGTGAAAATGTTAAAGACTGTACACTAAGAGTACTGTACACTTTCCACAGTTGTCTTTCCGGGGTATGATATATCGGAAACGTGCTTTTCTCATATGGGTGGGATTTTTGACCCATATGTTTATGGGATGGTTTTGGCCCATGGTTTTGATACCCACGGTTTTGTAAAAATGCTAAAGTAATTGTCTACTTATGTGGTTTTTTGCATATGGTAGGGTTGATGTAACATTGCAAATGTGTTTGAATTCGGGTGTGAATTTTGTAGAGTTTGTTGAGCATATCTCCAAACAGATCTGGGTATTGTATTAAGAGAGTGGTGGCTTGTAATAAAATCTGAGCAAGTGATTCTTGGTGGACGTAGCCCAAATTGGGTGAACCACGTTAAATATTGTCTCTTTGTGTTGTTCTTTTATTATTTTACACTTTTATTTCAAATCTATAATATTTTCTACATATTAGTTTCTACTGTTGTGATTTTGTGAGGGGTTATTCCGCATAATTTATCCATTATTTCCTAACAAGAGTCACTAACACAAAAAGCAATAAAGATTATATTAGTTTTGAACCAAGAGGTGGATGCTCTTCCAAGTCGACACAACAGATGCAAATGTCTCCAAGGAAAATGCTCGAACATTGTTTCAGCTGCCTACTTTTTAGGCTTGACACTTGTACCTTGGTAAGACTCAAGATGTATGTTTATATAATCCTATCTATAAACTTCATATGAAATTGATACATATTTTTGAATAAATGATTTCAGTATCTTTATTCCTTTTAAATTTTGTATACAATGTAATAATAAGATACGAAAATAATAATTACAAATAGAAAAAATTTACAAATTACATTATGTCACTTTGTGTTGTGAGAAAAACACCAAACATGCAAATTTATATAATCCTATCTATAAATTTCAAATGGAATTGATATATATTTTTTGAATAAATGATTTCAGTATCTTTATTCCTTTTAATTTTTGTATACAATGCAATAATAAGATACTAAAAACATTAATTACGAATAGAAAACATATATATTATACTTTACAAATTACATTGTTTCAGTTTGCGTTGTGAAAAATAAAACACCAAAGATGCAATGAAAACATTAACAATATAATAAAAGTGTTGATTCATATTGTTTCAAAATACTTTACAAAAAGTGCAAAACATCTCAGTAGAAAGTATTACAAAGTCATACAATGTAACAAAATACAAAGTCATAAATTATAACAAAATATTATCTTAATCTATTATCTATGATGTTCCCTCTGGCTCTAGTATTTTTTCATCTTGAAGTACTCCTAATTTAACTAGATCTAGAGTTGCGGCATTGATACTAGCAAGATTTTCAATATCTTGTTTCACCACATCACCTATTGAAAGTAAACTGGGATCCGCATCAGATTTCTCCTTGAACAAAACCTTTGGATCTATGCCTGCTCCTTGATAATTTTCTTCATGTATTGTTTTGTTTATTTTGGAGCACAAGTTTTTCTTTCAGTGAAATATCAACAGCTTAAAAAATAATTTTTCAATATTTAGATGCGAGATCTAAGACCTGTGCTTCATTTTTAAAATTTTCATATTTTGACTACATTTGAAAAAAATTATTAGTTACGAATCTAAATGTGTAAAACTAAAATTTCAATGCAAAGAAAGAAAAGTAAAACTTATGACAACTTTATCTTTTTCCACATTTGCAATCACAACGTGTTTTTATCTCTAGCCCATTGGTTATAGTAAGCTTGGGCTTCACCATTTAAATTTTCTAACTTGTTTAACATTACATCCAAAACATCATCATTATAGCCATTGTCTACTATAATGGTACTTGAAAGAGCCTTATTCACCAATACATCAATATTTCTGGATCATTTTGAACTGAAGCAAATAATAAATTTCTTTGGGAATGGTTATGAAAATGGATATTTATTTCCTTCACAAATTTTTGCCCGTGATTCCCAAGTTTTCAATTTTTGTATATCAGACAAAATAACTTCAGTCATGTTATCATAACAACTTTCTGCTAGCAAATTATTCAAAGGAAAAGATGTTAATTGATCTACATTCTGTCGTACTGGAGGAGGTAGAGAGGATGTGTCATGTGAAATAGGTGAATCAGGCTATAAAAAATGAGCTTCTTTGATCTTTCCTTGAATAATAGTATGGGGATTAAAGGTAGATGGATCACCTGGTACCACTCTTAATACCCAAGAAATCATCATCAAGATCAATTTGATGCAAAATGGTGGTGCCCATTGCACTTGGGAGACCACTCAAGGATAAATTTAAAAACCGATATCCTGTCAATGAATTCTCGCCACCACTATGAGCCGGAAAGATATTCTTTTCCCTTTTGTATGACCTTGTCTCTGGGGCGGTGATGGTGGCGACATATTTTTTGTTTTAGGAGAAGGAACTACAAAATTTAAATTTGAAAACACAAGAATTCAATATTTAGTAAATTTAGAAGAAAAGTTAAAGTTTGAAGTAATTAAAAATGTACATTATACTTACCATGTTGGTGATTAACTAAAATAGAACTATAAGCAATATATGTTATGAAATAGTAATCCTAGTTAATCTAATTAAGAGGACTAAAAATTGTATAAATGAACTAAAATAATATGTAATAATTGTAACTAATTGTTCTAGGTGAAATAAAACCCTAAGTATGCAAGTAAAAAAGGGATAAATGACTTAGATGATTGGAGAAGATTGTCATAGTTTGTCACAGGTTTGAATAGGAAATTTGGAAGTGCAAACGAACACTCGGGGACCCCTGCGAAGGGAAGATCAAGAAAATATGAGGTGTCCGAGACACCTAGGGGTGTCTTGGGGCACCCCGGGGCCCTGTTTGTAATTTGGGTGCTCTCAACACCGTAAATACTTAAAACCTAAGTTCGGCAAGTCGTAACTTGTCTCAAACCCTACTTGTTTGTGCTGGATCTTTCGAATGAACTGGAAAATGACCAGCAATGCAAAGAGAAGTATCAAACCTTAATAAAATAAAACATGCAAATGAATGGGTCAAATTGACCTCAAACTAGCAAACTAGTGGTCTTATCACTAAGCGTTGCACTACATTTCAGACCCGGATGTAGTTCTAGTGTGTGCGTAAATGTCATGCCCTAGGTGCTCTTGTGCGAGTCACACTTTATGAAGTAGTGAGCAATAGTAACTATAGAAAATGTAAGTAGAATGTGTGCATGGAATAGAATAGAATCCCTCCCCTATGTAGTGTGTGTGATGCAGATCTCCTAGCCTTGATGCATGGAACTAATGGATGCAAGTGATGCAATGGATGCAGCTCTAGATGGAGTGATAGTAATATGTGATGTTAGGACCCTCATTATGGTCTTATAAGCTTTATATTTATAGGGCTCTCAAGTTTAATTTTGTAATTAATCTTGACAAGGTCGAATGAGGAAAAGATAAAGACAACAAACGACTAGAAAAGCCCCAAAAAGAAGTGGGAAAAGGATGTGCATAGACCAGGGGCACCCAGAAGTGGGACTAGGGTGCCCTGAATTTGGGCTAGAATGACGGGGCAATTGCAAAAATGGGTGGGTATGTGCTGGAAAATACACAAGGGAAGTATGAAATAAAATATAAAATAAATATGGCCAAAAGGTGGGATTAATTAGTACTTTATCCACTTGAGAACCTTCTAAATAGTAGTATAAGACCAAGCTAAATTATGTGTAAAGTACATAACTTTTTGTCTACGATTAGGTATGTCTAGGAGTAGGGGTAGAAATTTCTTCCATTGTTAGTGGTTGATTCATCATGGAACACATTTGTTCAACTTGATGTCAAGAAGATTAATGAGTACTATCGAGGAATTTGTAAATATGTTGTAATGTTTAAAACTACACATAGTTGATAATTGATTGATAAAAAATTAATATTAAATACTCCATTATTTTATGAATCATAGTTTGAGTCTTGAGCCTTAACTATACAAGATTACATAATGGACCACGGTATTAATAATCTGGAATAATTGATGCAGATGCTTCTAGCGCTTGCAATTGAGTGGGTGTAAGAGAATTCCTCATGCGTTTTTGTCTTGAACTTGTAGTTGAAGATACTTCGCATCGAGGTACGAATATGCAATATCCTCTGGTCCTTAATGACCTCTTAGTGTATCTTGTCTTCTTGCATTCGATGCAAGTTCTTTCTTCTGAAAGAAAATTGAAAATTAGCTGAATTTTGCAAATAAATTAATGAGTTTTTACACAAATTGAAACTTTAAACTTACATGTTTCTCATCAATAGAAAGGCATTTTATTTTCATTATTTCATCAAGTGTAGTAGGAATATTAGCATCGAGTTCAAATTATGATTCATCACATGCATTCATGGGAAGAAACAACCCTACAAATGGCAACAAGATGAGATAAGATTGCGAACTCAAAGTTTCTAAAATCTCCTCATCAAAGAGGCTACAAAATCCTTCTTCTTGTATTGATGCTTAATCGAAGTTGTACATAGTGGAGAAATGGAGGAAATTGAGAAAAGGGGGAAAATGGAAGAAAAATGGCTATCTCCTTTGTTTTCTCTAAGTACAATGCACTCGTGAGTTTACAAGATCAATTACCAACCCTCGATAATGGCATGAAGAAGAAGCCATTAAATCTCCTCCAAGAAATGGTTACAACTTCTTCTTTGTTAGCAAGAAATGGTTTACAATTTCTTTTCAATCATTTGCATCCATTCGGATTCTTGATTCGAAAGAAATGCCAATGGTGGAAAAACCAGACTTTTCATAATGCAGCTCATTACATTTGTTTTGTAACTTTGAATTTGAACCATTTATCTTGCCTTCAAACTTTAAACCAGAGTCATCCACGTGGGAGAAATTTATTGGAGCGGGCGTGGAGGATGCCTTTTGCATTTTATGCCTTTGTAGAAAATTGGCATTTTTTGACATTTTGGTCCACCCTTCACCTCTCTGCCATAGGCCTGACACGTGGCTTTATTTGAGTGGCGAAGGAATCATGGCTCACTTTTTTCAATTTTAACCTTTTTTAGAAAAATGCTCAAAACTTCAAAGTTCTCCGCCGCTCCGCTCTCCCGCTTTGACTTTTCAACGGCGGGCCCGAGACCTTGGTGGAGCCACAGAGCATTCTAGAAATTTTACTTCACTTTTGGAAATTTGGTTAAATTTCCAAAAGTGCCCGATGGCCCACTCATCCGACTTTGAATTTTCAATGGCGGGCTTCACTTTGACGTTTTCCCCAGGCTTTTTCACCTTTGACGTTTCACCTTTGACTTTTCCTTGATAGCCTGATCGGGCTGCGGGTCACTTTTTAAATTTTCACCTTTTTTACAAAGAGGCTCAAAATCTCAAATCCCCTTGATGGTCCACCTCCCTGCTTTGACTCCTTTGACTGTGGGCTCAAGATTTGACTTTTTCTTTAAGCCTGATCGGGGTCATGGTCACTTTTTAACTTTTCACCTTTTTTACAAAGAGGCTCAAAAACACAAATTTCTCCACCGACCCACTTCCAATTAGGTATGTCCATGTACCCATGGATGATGGGGCCAAAATTTGATGGGGAAGAAAATGCCCATCGTTCCCGACTATGGGAAAAAATGCAGAGAAGAAGAAAACTCCACCATTTCACGCTTTGATTTTCAAATTTCTTTCACGAGCCAAGGAATTGAAAACAATACAAGGTTCGATGATCCAGGGCATAGAAAGATTGACAATTTCATTCAAATGAGGACAACAATAAAATTTTCACGCGTCCAGATAGGAAAATGGAAAATTTATCAAAACAAGTAGATTGGGATTTGAAACAACTCTAGGGCATGGATTTTTCTATCTCTTCAACTTTCAACTTGGCTTAAATACTTTAGGAGGGAGAGCTCAAAATTTTGAATTTAACTTGGAAAACAAAAAGTGGTTTTTGGGACAACAATTGGCTCTAGCTTGGGGACATGGCATGGACTGAGCATGGCGAAGACGTGGTATGAGGATCCAAAATCTCAATTTTTAAACCATATAACGTTGACCAGTGCCTTATCCATTGGGCCTTGCAGAGTCATGTACAATTCTGAGAAAGAAAGATCAGAAGAAGGAAACACACAAGCACACAAAAGGAAGGAAACACACGGCACACAATAGAAGGGGAAACAAAACCACACAATGGAAAGGGAAACACACCAAGAAATCACCTATGGTACAAGGCGGGGGACAACCCACTTTCACTAATGATATAGTTTCAAGTATTTCCCACTTTGAGGCAATTCCAATGGTGTTCCATCCAAGTATGAGAGGAGAAAAACATTCTCACCACAAGCTCCATGAATTTGGAATGGGCCGAGCCATAATGAATCAAACTTTCCATGGCTGCCCTTTGGTTCTCTTCTCTTGTCCCATAGCAGGACAAAGTCTCCAACCTTGAATTCTCTTGCCTTAGCCCTCTTGTCAAAGATCTTCTTCACTTTCAATTGGTGTTCTTTGATTCGATCCACCACCTAGAATCTATTTTCTTCCAGCTTCTCCAGAAATAGGATCCTTTTGTCTAAGGAATCTTTGTATTGACCATCTTCTATTTCCTATAGCAACTTAAGAGCTGGCATCTCAATTGTGAGGGGAATCTCTTGCTTCAACTCCATACAATAGTTGGAATGGAGACATACCTATCACCTTCTTGGGAGTGATCCTATCTACCCACAATGCATCGTACAACCTTTTGTGCCAATTCCTTTGATTCTCATCTACAAGCTTGCAGACAATGGTCACAATGTTCTTGTTGCTTGATTCGGCCTGTCCATTTCCTTGTGGATAGTAGTCAGAAGAATGAGCTAGGGAGATTCCATAGCTATAGAAAAACTCGGTCAGCTCTCTTGAAGAGAAATAGGTAGCATTATCTACTACAATCTTCTGTGGCACTCCAAATGGACTATGATATTCTCCTTGATGAAGTTGCATATTGTTTCAGTGTTGGCTTGTTTGGCCGGAATGGCTTCCACCCATTTGGTGAAGTAGTCTATTGTTGTGAGTACATAGGTGTGCCCACTTTGAGTGAGGGTTCAAAACACCAATGAAGTCCAGCCCCCACTGTTGAAATGGTTCTTCAATAACCACCGGCCGAGTGGTAATGCAACGAGTCATGGTCTTCCAATGAATTGTTGGCATGCTTTGCATTTAGAAACCCAATCTCGAGTATCTGCAAAGATGGTGGGCCAATAATACCTTCCTCGAGAGGATCTTGTGTGTAGTGACCATTGCTGAAAAATGTCCACCACATGCTTGGTCATGGTATGCTTATAAGCAACTTTTCTTGTTGCTCTTTATCTACGCACCTGAGGAAACAACCATCCAGCCTCTTTTGTAAAGTGCATGATTCCAGATCACAAACTTGGTTGCCTTCAGCTTGAGTGTTCTTCTTTGTTTGTAATCAAGATGAGGAGGGCATTCTCCATAAGTCAAGTAGTAGGCAATATCAGCATACCACTCATCGGTAGTGGTGACAAAGAGAACTAGTGGGTTGTCTTCTGAACAAGTTGAGAAAGTACATGTTTCTTCACCATGTTGAACTTTGAGAGTTTCATCTTCAACAATCAACTTGCACAAGCCATTTCCCCTTACCAGATTGGAGGGTCGAATCTCCAAGTCATATTCTTGAGTCTTTGCAATCCAATTTCCTCTTTTAGCTCCGGGATCTTGTTGTGTCAAGATGGACTTGATTGCACTGCCAGGGACCATCACCACTGTATGAGAATTGAGGATGTAAAACCTGAAGTTTTTTACATCCTTGACCACTGCATAGGCATGCTTCTCCAATTGGTTGTACTTTAGCTCATGCTTCTTCAAAGGACAACTCATGAAAGCAATAGGTGCTTCAACATCTTCATCATTTTTCTGAACAAGAACAACAGAGTGTATGCTCTGATGCATAACAATACATGATGAAATCTTTGTTAAAATATGGAGACACAAGGGTTGGAGCCTTGCAATGGATTTCTTGATCTCTTCAAATGTTGCCTTCCCTTCATTGTTCCATTTGAAACTTTCTTGAGGTTTCATCATGGAAGTGATGTGCTTTGTCAATTCAGCAAACTCAGGCACAAAATGACAAAGAAAGTTTACCTTTCCAAAGAATGAATGAACTCCCTTCTTGCTTGTGGGTAGGGCTAATGCTTGAATGGCTCTAATCCTCTCAGGATCAATGTGTGCTCCATGTTTGTTCACAATGTGCCCCAATAACTTGCCTTCTGTGACTCCAAAAATGCACTTTTTGGATTTAGTGATATGCCATGTTTCCTACACCTTGCAAGTACATGTTCCAAGTGATAGATATGATCTCCCCTCTTCTTTGAAAATACTGTGAGATCATCAAGATATATGACAATGCAATGCTTCAGATCTTTAAAGGCCAAATCCATCACCCTTTGGAATGTAGCTCCTACATTGATTAGGCCAAAAGGCATTCTGTTGTAGGCAAAAGTGCCCCAAGGTGTTGTAAAGGTTGTCTTGGTGTGGTCTTCCTCTGCCACTTTGATTTGATTGTATCCTAAGAATCCATCAAGTAATGAAAGCATTTCAGATCCAGTGACTACTTACAGGATATGGTCCATGATAGGAAGAGGATAATTGTCCTTGAGTGATGCCTGGTTCAAGTTGCGAAAATCTACACATATCCTTATTTCACCATTCTTCTTCCACACTGGCACAATGTTAGCCACCCACGTTGAATGGTGGATGGGAAAGATGATCCTTGCATTAAGCATCTTCATTACCTCCTCCTTGATGGTATCAACAATCTTTGGGTTATACGGCCTTTGTTTCTACCTGAAGGGCTTAACACCCTACTTCAAAGGAATTGAGTGATGCATTTCTTTTGGCTGGAAGGATTTGAGTTCATCATAAGAGTAGGCCAAGACATCTGAGTATTTCTTGAGTAATGCAACAAACCTTCTTTTTTCTTCAGGTGAGCAACATTTTCCAATATTGACCATCCTTGGCTCCTCCGGGGTACCAATGTTTTCTTTATCAAAATCAGCTGGGCACCGAGAAGATTGCTTTTCTTTCTCTTGAATGAATCTGTCATGTTTGTCAAAGAGGTCTTCTAAAGAGACTAGGCCTTTGGGAATTTTGTTCCCTTTCAATTTGATTACTCCCTCATCATCAATCCCTTCAATTCCTTCTTTCTCTTCTTCGGGGACTACTTCTCGGTGTGGATTTTCACCTCCTTCAAGAAGAGATTATTGAAATTATCCCTTTGCTCCAAAAAGGATAGAATTTGGTTATCATCATTGAAGACTTGCCAATGATTTGCATTGTCTGGTACACTAGGCCGAATACCATTTCAATGGTCACTTTGTCTTTACCAAAAGAAGGATGAGGTGTCACTAGGAAGGCGACACTACAAGAGAATCAACCTTTTCATTCTTTCCCTTGGAATAGCTTCAATGGAAAATGCATCAAAAGATTCAATGCAATCCCACACTCTATTTCTGTAATGCCCGAGCCTTGGATTTTTCACCTGATATCGTTGGTGACCTACTTTACCACAATCTCTACATCACCTTTACATCTCAGCTTCTTGATTCCCATGTCCTCTTTGCATTCATGCCTAAGAGAAATGCTTCATACTCTACAGTATTGTTTGTATTATCAAATTGCAGCTTGTAGGCAAAAGGGTACACCTCATTGGAAGGAGAGTACAATACTACACCAGCTCCTGAACCTACTCTGGAATGACTACCATCAAATTCCATTGTCCAAATTTGATCTTCCTCTTCCTCCATGAGAAGTGGAAAGTTCTCCTCTTTTTGATGTGAGGAAGTAGTTTCCTAGCCCACAATCTTGAAAGAGAATGTTTGCTTTCGGATCATCAGAACTTTCATACTGTGAACTTCATCTTTCTTACTTGGTAGAAACTTCTTCATCTCACCTTTTACTAGGATAGTTGTAGATGACCAATCCATTTTTATTTCTCCACCTAGGTCTCTACAAAAACTTCTACTCAAAAGCATACCAAAAGATGTTGGGATGTCTACTACCAGTATGGTCAAGAGCACCTTCTTGTCTGGAAAATCAGCTAGTGCCACCTGTGCATCCTTGATTCTTCCTACCAATGGAACTTGTTTGGATTCCATTGAGTAGCATGTGCCATTTACCTGGGTCAAAGTGAGGCCTAGAGATTTGCAACTTTGGCTGGCATCACATTGTCTGAGGCTCCAGAATCTATGATACAATTATTTAGCTGGAAGCCTTTAATGAGGAGTGATAGGTAGAAAGGTTCAACCTATTGGTTTTGGAGGCACTGAGGGCTAGCATGTTTTGGGAAGGTGGTGTGGATGGTGTGGGAAGTAAGCCTTTAGAATTAGGACTCAAGGATATAGGGTTACCACCATGAAACTGTATTAATGAACCTGTCAAACTTGGGCAGGGTGTGTTTGTAGGTATTCTATTTCTGAGAGCTGACTTTGGTTTTGCTTGCATGTTCCACAAAGTCAAATGGGGAAATGGTGGGTGAGGAAGAGGCTCCTAAAATGGAGGAAGATCTACATGGTAGAGACTTTTCTACTTTTGGTGTTGGGTTCTCTTTTTTAGATGTAACAATTGGCTTGGAAGGGGGTGAGGGTGTAGCCTTTGACTGAACTTTAGATGTTTTTGCAGGACCAACATTTAGAAGAGAATTATTCTTAGCAACTTTTGAGCTGGAAGAAGAATCAAATGACTTACTTGGTATAGTAGCATGCTCTTTGGCAACCAGTGAGTCTAGTTTTTCTTTGGCTGATTCCATGGAAGGTGGTAATGGTGATCCTCTATTGATGATTTTATTTTGTGTAACCTCTGGAGGACAATCTTCTTTATTCTTCTTCTTATCCTTTGCTTGTAACTGTTGGGGCTGAAATCCCTTTCTTAGATTGAGCACGAGTGAAAACAACACATGAGAAACTTGGAACTTCTTCATCACCTTCATCTTCATCATCAACATATTCAATCAGGCCATTGTGCATATCAACTTCCTCAATCTCAAGATAGTTTTCATAATCTTCCATGTTTTCTTCTTCAGTTTCATCAATTTTTGCTTCCTCCTCTAGCTCTTTGGTGTCACAGATGGCATTGACTAGTGGTGCTTCAAGAGCAAGCCGATGAGGAGGTGGAGAAATCCTTGGCCTATCTGGAGGGTTTGGTCTCCTTGAAGCATTCCACATTGTGATATGAGATAGCTGCTTCTTCAAGGCAACCAAGTCATTTGCCATTTTTTGGAACATCGGATCTGTGGTGACAGAGTTTGAATTCTGACCCTTTTGTTTCCCATTGGGGCCTTTCACCTTTCTAGAAAGGATTAGATCATCATCGGTTTCTATTGCAAAGTTCTTGGCTTGCCTCAATGTTCTTGGTTGGGCTCTTCTAAGGAAGAAACCTACTTCTGATGGCAGAGCACTAATGAAAAACCTCTTCAAATTATTTTCGGGAGGCACCACATCTTCAGGGATCCTTCTTATCACTCTATCATATCTTGCTACAAAGTCCCTCATTGACTCGGAGGTTTCTTTCTTCATTTGTACCAATTGGACCAAAAGATCTTGACAATCTTCCGTGGTCTTGAACCTATGTTCAAATGCACTTCTTATATCTTCCCAACATAGGTGACAGACCTCGGGGGTAGCATGTAGAACCATTCGAAAGCCTTTTCTTGAAGTGACTCCACAAAGAGTCGACTGACACATCTTCATCCTCAACACCCAACACACCGCAAGTAGTGATAAATGTTGCTACATGCTCTTCAGGGAGTTGAGAACCATCCCCTCTAAATTTTGGGAAGTTTTTTCTCGAGCCTCTCGGTAGCTCATGGAGTGGTTGAGCAAGAGCCAGTGGACCGGTGTTTCCTCCCCATGGTACATTAGGCCTACGGGCTTCACGATCCCATTCACGCTCATGATCCCGATCCCCCATTCTATTTTTATTTCTATCTTCCAACCTTGCTAAGGTTGTGGCTTCTACTGCTTCTCTTTCATCTGCCTCGGCTTGAAGTCTCTCGATTTCTTTGAGTTGAGCTCTTATTTCTTCGTCGGCTCTCTTCTCTCTTTCTCTCTAGCTTCTTCTTCTTTGGTCTTCACGTCAGTGAAGTCTACAAGGTTCTCATTTATGTATGAAAATTCACCATCCAAAGGATTGGCAACACTCAGGTTCCCAACGTGACCGGTTGCTTGAAAAGGAAGCCTCTTGGATTCGAGTAGCTCTTGTCTCCTTTGAAGTTCCTCAAAAATGGGATCAGTTTTTTCCTCCTTGTCTCTTTGTTGGGTGAATCTTCTATCCACCAACTTGAAAATCTATGCTCTTCTTTGTGGTGCTGGGATTTGTCTTTGCCTCTCCAATTCAACAACGCGTTCTTCTTCAAGGTCCAAAATTCTCGTGGCAATGAAGTAGTGATTGGCACTTTGTCTATTATGCCAGATAGCTTCCCTCAAATCTGAAGCAACGTCTTCTTGGATGTGGAAGAGAAATTCAGGGTCTTTCAACAGAGGGTTTCCCAGAATAGCCATGATTTGAATCCATGTGGCTCATATAGCCATTCAAATTCTAGAAATTTTTCTCTTTTTGAATTTTGAATTTTTTGACCTTGCGGTCGCATTCAGTGCAAATGCTTTGCTAAATCTACCCCATGGTGGGCACCAAAAACTATTGGCGAGGAATTTTTCGGTGGAAAAATTTGTGAATTCCTTGCCAATGCTCTGGGAATCTAAGTCCCTCTACTTAACCGGTGCAACTACCATATATGCATGCGTGAAAAATGTGGATTTCTATGGTGGCCTTTTGGTCGGGGATCCAACAGGGGCACTCCATTGACCTTATGGCAAAATGCTTGCAGATTATCTGCAAGAGAAAATTTTCTATGAAAGTGGGAAAGGGAGTGAGAAAAGAGGTAGGAGAACTAATGTTGTAGGTAGGAAATCAGATTCCTGCACACACTAGTTAGAAAATTCATCACATGCATTCATGGGAAGAAACAACCCTGCAAATGGCAACAAGACGAGATAAGATTGTGAACTCAAAGTTTCTAAAATCTCCTCATCAAAGAGGCTACAAAATCCTTCTTCTTGTATTGATGCTTAATCAGAAGTTGTACATAGTGGAGAAATGGAGGAAATTGAGAAAAGGGGGGGAAAATGGAAGAAAAATGGCTATCTCCTTTGTTTTCTCTAAGTACAATGCACTCGTGAGTTTACAAGATCAATCACCAACCCTCGACAATGGCATGAAGAAGCCATTAAATCTCCTCCAAGAAATGGTTACAACTTCTTCTTTGTTAGCAAGAAATGGTTTACAATTTCTTTTCAATCATTTACATCCATTCGGATTCTTGATTCGCGAAGAAACACCAATGGCGGAAAAACTAGACTTTTCATAATGCAGCCATTACATTCATTTTGTAACTTTGAATTTGAACCATTTATCTTGCCTTTGAAACTTTAAACCAGAGTCGTCCACGTGGGAGAAATTTATTGGAGCGGGCATGGAGGATGCCTTTTGCATTTTATGCCTTTGTAGAAAATTGGCATTTTTTGACATTTTGGTCCACCCTTCCGCCTCTCCACCATAGGCCTGACACGTGGCTTTATTTGAGTGGAAAGAATCATGGCTCACTTTTTTCAATTTTAACCTTTTTTAGAAAAATGCTCAAAACTTCAAAGTTCTCCACCGCTCTTGCTCTCTCCGCTTTGACTTTTCAACGGTGGGCCCGAGACCTTGGTGGAGCTACGGAGCATTCTAGAACTTTTACTTCACTTTTGGAAATTTGGTTAAATTTCCAAAAGTGCCCCGATGGCCCGCTCACTCATCTTTGACTTTTCAACAGGGGGCTTCACCTTTGACTTTTCCTATGGACTTTTTCCCCGATAGGGCTTCACCTTTGACTTTTTCCCTTATACTCCTTTATGAAGCTTTTTCTTTATCGGGGCTGCGGGTCACTTTTTAAATTTTCACCTTTTTACAAAGAGGCTCAAAATCTCAAATCCCCCGATGGTCCCTCCTCCCTACTTTGACTCCTTTGACTGTGGGCTCAAGATTTGACTTTTTCTTTAAGCTTGATCGGGGCTATGGGTCACTTTTTAACTTTTCACCTTTTTTACAAAGAGGCTCAAAAACACAAATTTCTCCACCGACCCGCTTCCAATTAGGTATGTCCATGTACCCATGGATGATGGGGCCAAAATTTGATGGGGAAGAAAATGCCCATCGTTCCCGATTGTGGGAAAAAATGCAGAGAAGAAGAAAACTCCACCATTTCACGCCCGATTTTCAAATTTCTTTCATGAGCCAAGGAATTGAAAACAATACAAGGTTCGATGATCCAAGGGCATAGAAAGATTGACAATTTCATTCAAACGAGGACAATCAATAAAAAATTTTCATTGAAAACAATACAAGGTTCGATGATCCAGGGGCATAGAAAGATTGAAAATTTCATTCAAATGAGGACAACAATAAAATTTTCACGCGTTAGCAACTAGAATAGGAAAATGGAAAATTTATCAAAACAAGTAGAAAAAAATTGATTGGCACAAACAACTTAAACAACTTGCATGGATTTTTTCTATCTCTTCAACTTTTCAACTTGGCTTAAATACTTTACGACATGTAAATTATCCCTTGAAAGTAACATTGATTGACCCAAATCGGTGAATGTGTCCTTTTCACGAGTAATGTGTAAATTTAGGGGCACATAAGGTTTTTGAACTGAGTTTTGGGTTTTCCTATGATTGGGAATAAGCTTGGGAGGACGAATGAGAATGAGCTTAGGGGAGGAATAAGAATCCATTTATAAATTGGAATTTGGTCCTTAGAGTAGCCCGTAGAAGGATATTGATTTAGATTTTAGATTCTTGTAGCTCAAAACATGAGTGGATTTTGGACTCTCAAGTTGGAACATGGAGAGGCTGGAGCGAGGAGACAAGAGAATGAAATAGGGCTCTAGGAGGGAGGACCTATATATATATATATATATATATATATATATATATATATATATATATATATATATATATATATATATATATATATACATACGAGTGATTTGAAGGCCATGTAGTGGTAAAAGGGGCTACAACCAAAAGAAATGGTCATACGAGTGCAAACAGGTGGTTGTACTTCCTCCCACATCCACCGCGTTTATATGTAGACAAACAACTACATAGGTAGTCGGATGGATGCATGTGCAAAGGATGAATGTAGGCCACATATGCATTCGGTAGATACATATGCAATCGGGTGGTTACGTGTGTTGTCGGGCCCAATTGCATATACATTCGCCCGGTTTCATATGTGTCTTGTAGTCGTGCGGTTGCATACACAACCGGCATCTACACATGTAGCCGCTGATTGTGTGTATAACCATCCGATGACATTTTTGGTCGCCCAATTGCACTTGCACTTGCGTGGTTTTATGTTGCAACAATGCATCTATACAATTTTTCCTATTTTTTTTGTTTTACACTTTTTTACTACGAATCCATTTTTTTAGATTTTCACCATTTTTTGGAAGCCTATTTCGAGAGATTCGCCACCCATACTATAATAATTTTTTTGGGAGGGTCTTAAAGTAAACCTTGCATATTGTTAGTGTTTTATAAATGAGATTGTTTCTTGGTTAAAATCGTGAACTAAAAAAATAATCAATGAAGAAAAATAAAATAGGTTGTGTAAAACAACTGCAAATTGGTCACACAACATTTATTTATTATATTGATTAATTTAAGAAAAGTGTGAAATGAGAAAAATGGTAGAAAGGGTAATAAGAAAAATTTGTCTAAGGCTGGTTTCAAGTAAGTTTAAGGATGGATTCCTCAATATACCCAAAGGTACACGAATCCCATATCTATGTTGGTGTCAGTTTGAGGCATGGTATTGGGGCCTACCCCCTCACTTCACGATCCCACAGTGATTAGGGTGTCAAATGCTTAGCCGATATATCACCCACTAGATTGTTTATACTCAGCTAGAACACCAATTTGGTTTATCCTCTTGCAATGAAATCCAAGTAGGTCCACCTAGGAAGGATTATTAAAATGCAAATTTAATGTGATATGTGGTTTGTTTGTGTGTGAAGGGAATTTTGTGAATGTAATTTTTTGAACTCCTAATTATACTAGATGAAAAATTAGATATGAAGGTTCATTTTAAGATCCAAAAGAAATGTTTATTTCAATGAGAACAAGATAACCAAAATGCAATGCTAGAAGGGAAAACGCGAAAGGAAAGGGGCGTACCTATGATCGTTATTCCTTTTTAATTTTTAATTTAATTTTCTAGGTGTGTTTTCGAAACAATGAACATCAAAGCACTCCAAGCTAAAATGTTAGATGATATTGACAATAAAAGAAATAAAAAGATATCAAATATAAACTAAAAAGTGACTAAGATGTCCCACTTTGGGTGTGTTAGGACGTTAATAGTGAATTTCAATTAGTTTTTATAGTGCGGAAATACCAAAAATCAAATAAAATAGGGTTTACGATACACGTGCCAACAAATGTAATGTAGGGATGATTGTACATATGAAAAATGAAAAAGAATCGTCCTTTTGCCAAGTGATAAGACCTGCACTACAACGACAACTAAACGTATAAATATTACATAAAGATGTAACAAGTTTCTTGGCAAAGGTTGTTCCCGGAATCCAAAGTGATTCCTTGAAGGGTGTCAAATCGTGTTATAAAATTAAGTGATTCAATATGATAGGATAAAAGACAATGTAATTTAAAACTCAAGAGGGATAGATAGATCATTCTCTGCGTTGTAGGTGGCCCGGAGCTAGGGAAGTGGCAAGCTCGAAGTCTGGGAAATAGTCCAACTAGGTTTGTTCCGCTACATCTTGTATTTTTTGTATCACTTTGAGTTGATCTTCGATTTCTGGTGTGATTGTGATGGCACACAGGTAATCTCATGTGAGATCTCGAACTACTCCCACACGAAAGTTTGTTAGACAATCTGGAGATTGTATATGCTTGTGATGGGGTGTGACAAACCTGAACAATCATCTACAAAGAGTACATCTTACAAGATAACATATTAGGCTAGAATAGATTGATGAAAACATAATAAATTTTGAAAATGACTAAAAATGTAGGGATTGACGACGATCGGGGAAAAATGTTGAATATGATAAAACGGATAACGATTGATGCAAGATAAAATTTGACAAAGACTAAGACAAACTAGAAGGAATCTAGAAACACATAAAGTTCAAAAATGGATATTTAGATGTGTTTGAAAGGCTAATGAGAAGTAGAGAGGTTAAGACACCGATTGACGATGATCATGTGATCACTATCAAAATTGTAAGTATTCTAAAAACTTGACTAACTCGATCAAATGAAAGACAAAGTGTGAAGTGGAAAAGAGGGATGGTGTAGAAGACTACTTATAGATAATGGTTCATGAAAAATATGATTGAAAATGCTAAACAATAACGTACTAACCTTGTTGGATGTTTTGAGGATGACAAGGCTCCAAAATGTGGTTGATGACTTGACGAGATTTCTTCAAGTATTGACAAAAAGTGTTGATGTTTCCAAGTGTAGTGATGTGATACCGAGGTGTAGCAATGTGTTCCCTAATCCAATTATCTAACTAACTTGTTTGTATGTAAGCTCGTGAAAATGGGCAACAGGGTGATTTAAGTAGAATTGACGACATCTGCACAATCGTTGGTGATCATAGATCACTTTGTCGATTTTCCTAGAGATGTAGAAAATCAACTAAGGAAAGTTAGAAAAATGGTTGAAACCACTTTCCATCCAAAGATTAAGGTTGTTTGCTAAACGGTGGGAGGTTAGGAATTCGGTTAAGAAGGTGTTAGGGGTTATGATGGGTGGGATAAATTAGAATAGGTTTATTTTAGGTGGTTAGGGAGGGTAAACAAAGATTTACGTGGGTAAACAATGGTTTACGATGGTAAATGAGTGTTTGTGATTTTAAATTTGATGTAATTAGGATAGGAAATAAATGATAATATGATTAATGAGCGTCGGGTCACCTAGGGGTAAAAATCGGTGTCTACACCACTCTCACTCACATCATTTCATCTCTCTTAAGAACTCTTGACATCTTATACTTGATTTTTCTTACTCTCTTGCTCATATATCTCAGATTTTAAGGTCTTAAATAAGTGAAATCAAGGCACAAAGGAACAATACAACTTGTTACAACACTATTTTAGCATAATTCCAACACATGCGGGAATCACAATTGCAATTGGCTTGTGATCTTTGTGTAATTTTTAGTGAATCACAACTACAATTGTCCTGCGATATGAGTTAGGTATACTTGTCATTTCATTTATTGTTTTTTCATTTTACATCAATAAAATGTATTTTATCTCCTTAAAAGGGTTAGGGATATGACCAAGGCAGGTCCCCTAACCACCAAAAACAACTAACATTTTCAAGTGTGCTTATGTGTAGGTTCATATTTATATCAAAAAGAGTTTTACCCACTTTATTCAATGAAAGAAACCACAATTGTCCCTCTCTTTACAATGGCATCATAAGCCCATTATGTTATAGTAGCATTCACTTAGAGTTTTCATGTTAACTAATCTATCTTATAGGTGATCTAAATCTAGGCATACACATAGTTACCATTTAGAGGCTTGAAAAATATCAAAAGAGTTTTAATATTCTCTTTTTTCATGCCCCAAAATGAATTGTGTTTTCCTTAATCTTTCAAGTATTTCTACCCAAATAGGGTAAGAAAAATAAATATACTTAGTAGGCGACCAAAGAGAAAATGCAAAAAACTAAGCAAGGTTTTTGAGACTAGAACTAAGCAAATGTAGTCATTTAGTTATGTTTATACGTGTTTACATTTTTATAGGAACATCACAATACTTTATACACCATCACGAGAGGACAAAATGATCATAGGAAACTTATTTTTCATTGTCAAATTTTGGTTTTGATTTATATTACTTCAAGGTGTATATTTCCAATATTACATTTTGACAATTGTCACCAAATCACTAAATAAAAAAAGCATCAAACTTTTATCCCTCTCTTCTCTGGTTTTAGGATTAATTAAATAGGCTTGATTTTTATTTCACACATGTTATTTAGTCTCGTATAATGTAACTGGGTACTTTTGGTGTTAATTATACTCAATTTATGTATAACATATGTTGATGCTCACACATGTAATCTTTAAACCCTTTTAGGGTTAGATCTCGCTTCTTCTTAGGCCAAATCATAACATGTCTAATTTTTCTAGGCTTTATTTGATTGCATGCTTTTAAATATAGTGACCCTAGCTTTCTTATACTTGATCCCAAATCATAGATTAATTTTTTCTAACCTTTATGTGTGTATGTTCCATATTTGATCTTAATTTATACCATAAAAAATGATTAAATATAAAGATTCAACTAGGAAGAGTGTTATGATTAATCGAGAATCTATTGATTTTATTGACATTCCCTTGGGTATTTCTATATTTAGATTGAAAAATAAAATAGAATCTAAATAGATGGTTAATTTTACTCCAAAAATTATTTTTATTACAAATGATGGTAATAAGGTGCTTTTTCCTAATAGTGTTATGAATGGAACTCAAATTGATAATGTAAGTGAAATAAACTATGATCAAGAAGTATGTTAGTATGAGTAAGATATGGTTGAGAATATTGCATATTTTATGAAATATGACACAAAAAACCTTAATGAAATAACATATTAACGATGGTATTGAAGGAAGTTGCAAGTCAAAATATAGATTAAGGGGATCATTTGAAAACTAAGATAGGGTTAGAGTTGAAGATGTGGTTTTAAGGTAGATAATGGATATATGAGTGGTCATAATGATGATCATGGCCTTAATTTTATAAGCTTTATTTCTATACATACTCATCAAATGCATGTTCTAAGTAATGTTATTCAATAATTGCGACATATGCCTCCTTGTGTAATCCTTTCTCAAATTTATGTTGCTTAAATTTATATTTCGTCTAATGTTGTTTTTTTATTCCACATGTTTCCCATACTTTTCAAAATGTAATCATCTAACAACATGCTTCTCGAGTTCCTCCATTTTTTTAAAATTTATTTGGTTCTCCTTAAGTTACCCTATTTCCTCAACATGTTCCAATTGCTTATTGAATTCCGTAATCAATAAATCATGCACTTTGGGGAAATATTTAGTCTTGGTCTCATACTACTATTTATAAGGTTCTTGAGTAAAGAAAGTACTAATTAACCCTTCTTTTTGGCCATCTTTATTTTGTTTATTTTGACAATCCTAACCTTTATGACACATACACACATGTTGTTTTTATTTTCCCGTAGTTCCCGCCATAAAACTAGGGTGCCCTAGTTTGACCATGGGTGACCCGATCCTTTTCCCACTTTTCCTACCTTTTTAACATCTTTTAGCCATTGCAACTTTTCAAATTTCTTGTGGTCAGCCTATTCGGGGTTAATTACGAAATTAGAGCAAGAGAACCTTATAAATATAAAGTTATGAGACCATAATGAGGGACCAAGCACTAGTCACTACTATCACTCACCTAGAGTTGCATCCATTGGAGGTCATTTGCATCCATTAGCTCCATCACAAAGGGACAAGGTTGGTTCATCTGCATCACACACATCATAGGAGGGATTTATTCTATTCCATGCACCATTCCACTACATGGTCAAAGAAGAACTAGAGAAGCTATTGACATTAGGTTTTATTAGACCTAGTGATTATTCGTAATGGATATACAATATAGTGTCAATACAAAAGAAACTAGTTGGTATCGGAATCTACATAGACTTCGGGGCTATTAATAAGGCATGTCCTATAGATAATTTTCCTCTACCCAACATTGACATGATTTTCGATTCAACTTTAGGTTATGAAATGTTTTCCTCATGGATGAATTTTCGTGTTATAACTAGATCAAGATTGTTGTTGGCGAGAAAAATGCCAAAGTGGAAAATTGATGGACTTCTTGCCAACGCTCTAGGATTCTAAGTCCCTCTACTTAACCGGTGCAACTTTCGTATGTGCATGCGTGAGTAAAAGAGAGTTTTATCCTAGTGGCCTTTTGGTCGGGGATCCAACAAGGCCACTACACCGACCCTCTACGAGAAAAGCTTGCAGAGATATTTGCAAGGGAGGAATTTGCTAGGAAAGCGGGAAAGGGAGTGAGAAAGTTAGAAAAGAGAAACTAATGTTGCAAGTAGAAAATTAGAGACTTGCATACACCAGCCAAAAATTTCATTACATGCACTTGAATTTAGAAGAAATAAAATATGTGTAACAAACAAGACCAAATAATGTTTAATGAACACAAAGTACCACTAAACTCCTCAGTCAAAAAAGGCTAAAATTCCTTCTTCCTTTATTGAAGCTCAAGCGAAAATTTGTACATAACATAGAAATAGAAGACATTTTTGAGTAGGGAAAATGGAAGAAATTTTTATCTCTTTTCTCTCTTCACAAGGATATCTCTTTGATCTCGTAGGGAATCTCACTCCTACATCCTCAGATGGCCATACACATCTCATAACTGCCATCAAGTATTTCACTAAATGGGTACAGTTGTCCATCTCACATATGTTATAGGTGTGCAAATACAAAAATTCATCATGAACCACCTCATTTTCCATTACAACATCCCCTCCACCATTGTAACAGAAAATGGTAAGTCTTTCAAGAACAAGACAGTTAAAGTGTTATGTCAATGCTTCCAAATCCGTTTAAAGTGTTCCACTCCCTATTACCCTCAAGGTAATGGACAAGCAGAGGCCACTAAAAAAACATTTGTTCACATAATAGAAAATATGGTAAGAAAAATAGACCGTAATTGACACTTACAAATCCACCCCGCCCTCTGGGATTATAAAATCTCTATCTGCACTCCCTACTAGTGCTACACCCTACTCACTAGTCTTTGGAACTGAGGCCATCATACCATTGGAGATTGAGCTTCCTTCCCTGAGAATATCTCTCAGGACTATCTGGATAAGGATGAAGATTACCGAGTGGCTCAACTAGCAGAGTTGGAGCTACTAGATGAGAAACACATGCATACACTTAATCACTTAAAGGTATATCAAAATTGAGTGTCACGAGGCTACAACAAGTGGATGATACCTCACTAGTTTGAGGTAGGAGATCTAGTACTCAAAGAAAATCAGTTCAATACCACCAAGGACTGGGAAAAGAAAGGAAAGTTTGAGCCAAACTGGTTAGGACCATATGTTTTGGTCGCTAAGTATGGTTCAGGGGCATACAAACGGCTCACTCGGATGGTGAGGAACTAAAGGAAACCGTTAACGCAATGCATCTCAAGAGGTTATATGCTTGAGTATGGAGTTCCTCAAAAATCAAAGAAAAAACAAAAAAATTAAAAAATCAAGAAAAAGTAAAAAGAAAATAGGTCATCCAACTGTGAAAACCACACAATTGTGGCACTTTGGAAAAGTCCTTAGGTGAAAACTGGTTTTCAACACCTTGGGAGGATCTGTTGTTCACAAGCATATCTCGCATCTCGGGGTACACTTGCTTTAATCTAGGGCTCATTTTCCCTAGAATTTGAGATCTTGTTGAACCTATCCTTCATGGCCTTGATCCGGCTGATATACTCTTGTCTATGTGTGAAGGGTTCATCTTTGTACATTTCCATCTAATGTTGGGGGCACCTTCGCATCTTCTCCTTCTTGTACATACGTGTGGCTTTCTACCTTTGCACATTCTTGTCTAACATTGGGGGCATCCAGCTACTTTGTCTTCTATACATAGCTTCAGAAAACCTTATAAAATTCTAAAAACATCTGTATAACTTCGAAATCACATAAACATTCAAATATGTTATAAAAACCCTAAACATCTGATAAACCCTTTTAGGGACAAAACTACAAAAACAATATAAAATTTCCTCAAGATAACACCAAAAACAATGAAAAATGTTTCAAAACTGTCTGTAAAAACAAAGTAGTAGTTTGCTTACTTTTAGTTGTTGGTTTGTATAGTTTTGATTGCATTACTTTTTTCTTCTTGTGTGATTTAAATTGGATTTATTTTCTTACTTAGATTGAGTGTTACTTTAATTTGTTGTGCATTGCATTGAGTTCATTTTATCTTGCATACTTGTAGATATTTGTGTTGCTTTGATTAGATTTGATTAAACTTATGCTTGTTGTTTTCTTGTACATTTTCACATCATCATATCATCTATCATCACATCTATACATCATATATCAATAAAGGCTAAGCTACATCATCATGAACATGAAAATTAAACATGTATGCTAAGCTAACATCATATAATATCGCCAAGAGGGGCAAGAGGGACCGCCTTTTGTCCCCCCTCAAACATAGACCATAATAAAAACATGGACAATCATAAGTATCACATGCAAAACATATGATATCATCTATTGCTATCTCATACACAAATTGTGATAAGTAGAACACAAAGTATCTCATCAAACATATGATATCATCTAATTTTATCTCATAAATCAAACACATGTGATACAAGATCATGAATCATAAATAAAAATTCCATCATCATCATATATATCTCTCCCAAAATATCATTTTCCATATACAATGTGTCTCAAGACATAATCATCGGATACATGATATACCATCATGGGCATCAATAAAAATGTGCCTTCATAGTGAGGCATAGCCAAAAATAATACATATACATGATCAAAAATGTGCCATCATATTGAGGTATACATAAAAATGCATACATCTGTAAGTACATCAAATAAAACAGAGTCATGATTAACTCTCTCCATCATGTGGACTGCCCGGCCTCGATCTCGGTGGTGCTCCCATCACTGTGGCCTTTGATGACTGTTGGTGGCTGCTCCACTAACTGGTTGATGCAATCGCCCTATGCAATCGTGAGGTACTCTTTCTCATGACATGATGACTGAATGCGGGAGCTCTCTATCCCTATGGGATGACATCATAGTACAAATATCTATAATATGTTGCCTCTCCAATGGATGTAGCCATATCCATATAAACTCGGGCGTGGCGTAAGCACCGATGGATCAAGTAAACAACTACCTCCTTGGAGAGCTTGGCCACCATGGCATGAAGTTATACCCACTTTTTCTAGAGTTGATCTTGCTCCATTGTCACTACTTGTACCTATGCCCCCTAGGCATGCAGTTTGTCCCTCTCTCTTTAGAGTTGATCTCAATACACTACAAGCTATAACAGCTATGTTGTAGATTGCTATAATAACACTTGTGACCTACTAGATTTGGTCGACCATCTATTGTAGCTACTACCTAAGGGCAACCGATTCATCCTCACCCCCTTTTCCTTCTTCTCGGATGTGTGGTGGGCTAACAATAGGTACCTGCAGGTGGAGCCTAATGTACATGTCCTTATGGAGGAACCTATTGTAAGGGCACATGAATACCCACCTAGGGCATCTAATCCTATGGTTGTATAGGAGCTTGTCTCTGTCCACCATATCCCGCCCCATCCCCATCATGTCCTTGTCCATCAGACCCATCATCAATGTCACTACCCTATTGTCCTCTCCACCCTGCTCTCTCTCCACAAGGTTGGTGCTCCGGTGGCGGCCGCACTCCTGCATCAAGTGCAACCTATGGTATAATCATCCACCTCAGGAGAATTATCACATACCATACTGGGTACGTTGTTGTGGTCCATGTATCTATGATCTATCGTAAAGGATCCCAGGCCAATGGAACCATCCACTCGAAGCTATCTCTAGCTCATTATGTCCTGATCAAAGGGCCAATATCAAATGTCTCTCTAGCATGACGCCCATACCACATCTCTATGTCACAAACATCCTGTATGGCACCAAAATTTTGATGTACCCCATCAATCCTATAGTACTCCATGATATAAATGTGGCTCCCAATTATAACATGCTCAACCAATGCAACCCCGAGCTTGACTGGATTCGTTGGCTACTGAAAATGCCTGTACGGTCTCCAAACAATCATCCATAACTGAATCTCATCAAAGGCACAATGGTTGAAGTAGGTGTCTCCCATAAAACACATCATTGCCTACATGAGCCCATCCAATCACCGAAGGCTCATCAGGATATTGATCTCGTAATGCTCATACGGAAACCAATGGCAATATGGTCCCATGCCTAATCTGCAAAAGCATAAATTTGGCCCCACGGTGTTCTCGACCGCGGTAAGTAATAAGATGTAGATCCTAATATAAATGTGTCGCAGACATTGTACCCAGCAATATCGCTCTCCTCCGATCGGACCACAAATAACTCCAATCGTGCCCAATGGAAATGAAGCACCAGTCTTGTCAGGTAGTAGGATGTCGCTGACAAGAGCCATAAGATACACGGCCACATGGGATAGTCTCGTATATCTCAAACACGGATGCATCCACACTGACATCCCCTCTAGTGGTATCTTGTCTACACTAAACACCTTGATCAAATAGTCTATGATCTACATAGGGTCCTCAACATACTCTATCAATCGCCTTGAATCGGTACCTCGAATATATACCGACATCCTTCGAGTTAGGGTCACCGCCAATAGGTAACTTTGAATCACCGAATATTTACCAGACTTCCCGACGACGGTCTACTAGTAGTGCTAAAGTTGTTCAAAGCTTCTCGTAGCAAGTTCCTTTGAGAAGGAATCGAAAGTGCATCCCACATTGTGACACGCTCAAATTGGTTTTCTTCATTTGTTCCACTATGCTAAATGGAATTGCTCCCACTTTGCTAATACCTTTTGGGATGTTGGGGTCTTCCTTTGGATAATGCTTATTGGGTATCGTGATACTGGATGTCCCATCTTTCTTTGTATTCTGATCAACGGATATTTCGGTGATTTCTTTCTCATGCCTTTATCATCTGGTATCTGTGTTGGGGCCTGAGAAGTGGATGCCTGATCAGTATTGGAAGACCCTACATCTATTTCCCTTTTCTTGGAACGTGTGTTAGATGCTATGGTGGAGGAATTAGTATTCAAACCACAAAAGTCCTCTGCTTTCCAATTTAATAATGTGGTTTCATCAGGAGCTTGATCTTGAATTTCTGAAGTGGATGGTCCAATGATGATTCAGGTGGAGTGGTTATGCTTTGAACCATGAGAGCTTGACTCAAAACTCCATTTGGGAAAGAGATTCTGATTATGGGGCTGAGAACATGGATAGCACCATTCATAGTCTTGGATGAGGTTGTTTTGGACCGGGACTATGGCTCTAGATGAGCTGGCAGCTGAGGGATTCTAGAAGTTCAAAGGCTTCACATTTGCAGCTTGGGTTATGGCTTGGCTTTGTGGCTGACCGTTTCCTTGAAATGGAGGACGGTTTGTCTGATATTGGGGTTGAAAGGGGTGAGCATATTGGGACTGCTGCCTCTTCATTGCTATGAGTTCATTCCCGAAGGTTTGTAACAGTGACTTTACCTCAGCCAAATCATTTGAGGTATTGGAAGCATGCGTAGCTATTGGGACGAAGCAACCGGAATTGGGGCAATGACTGGTTGTTGTCCTACCAACTCTGCAAAAATAGGAATGGGAGGTCTAGGAGCAATTTTACCTACTTGAATTAGGTAGTTCTCATCTCGTATGGCCACTTCATAAGCATTAGGGATCACAGTTCCCCCCATGGATTGGATCATGATAGTGACATCACTATTTAATGCTCGTAAGTAATATAGAAATGCACTTTCTGGGGATGGCCTTACAAGTGTTGGGATCCGTTTCCAAGTCCTGTCAAAGCAGAGGTTGAAGTCGCTCATATACTCTTGGGGAGATCGCTTGATAGTATGAAATTTCTCCACAAGTGAAAGATTATCACTTTTGTCTTCAAACTGTTTACACAACTTTGTGCCTAAATCATTCCAATTGGTAATGGATCCAATAGCTAAACTCCAGAACCATTGAAGTGCCCTGCCTTTGAATGAAGTAGTAAGGAGTTGAACCGCCACGTTATCTTCTATAATATTGTGTACTATGTAGATGCTAGCCACATCCAGTATGTGCTCCCGAGGTGATACATTAGTCTCCCCAGTGTAAAATGGTAAACTTTTCAAAGCGGCTGTTGGTATTGCGTCTCTTTGTGCTAACAACAAAGGACTGCTGGCATTGAACGGAGGACAAGTATTGGCTGCCATGACGTTCACAAACTAGTTGTATCTTGGTAAGGGGTAATGTCCTTCAGGAGGATTTGAATGTCCCCTACGAGGTAAAGCTGCAACTGATGGTACTGAAAGGTTTCTTCCCCTTCTTCTTGGGGGAGACAAAGAAAGTTCTATATGACAATAATTGTCTCACCTTGAAGAAGCTCTTGTGTGAATCCTTTGCATGAGTTGATGTACTTGAACTTTGAAATCCAGAGAGATGGAGTCGCCAGTACCTTGTGTCAATGAAATGAGAAGAGAGGTACCAACTCTATCCCACCTAAGCGTGCCAAAAACTGTTGTCTCCAAATCACTGCACCCCTCGAATGGCCTGAAATGAATCATGACATTCGGTGTGATTGGGACACATGGGATCACCTCTCAAGTTGTGGGACTTGGGCTCGAGGTGAACCTCTAGAGAAGGTCGGCTTCCTCCTCCTAAACTAAATACAAAACTACTTCTGATGTTGAATGGCCTGATATGAATCATGACATTCGGTGTGATTGGGACACATGGGATCACCTCTCAAGTTGTGGGACTTGGGCTCGAGGTGAACCTCTAGAGAAGGTCAGCTTCCTCTTCCTAAACTAAACACAACACTACTTCTGATGTAAGAAAGATGGCTAACTAGTCCTATACTAACATTTCATGGGATTAGGGAGAGAGAATGCAAGGAAATAAAACCTATGCTAGAAGTGGTGATGCACCAAGAAAAGGGGTGTTCAACTTCAGGAAGGGTTAATGTGGATAGAATGCATGCATCATTGGCCACCTTCACCTATTGCAACTTGGAAAGGGTATAAAATACCACAGACTAGAAGCACACATTCCTTTGCTAAACTTTAAACATACACAATAGAGGATCAGCTTTGATTTGATACACAAGATAATTTATCAAAAGGATAATCACAAGCACATGTCCAGTATTCACTTAAGTGATAATAATAATGCAACTCTTAATCAACATGAGGAAAATAGTTTCTCACAACTGATGAGAAGTAATCACACTATTCTTTTCATGATATGAAACAAATAATCTGAAATAAAGGTAAATTAATCAAATAATGCTAAGGAATCACATTCACAAGGCATGTAATGATTAATCATTCAACACAATAAAACATATTTTCAAGTGCAAGGAACAACTTTGAATATAATTAAAAGGTTTCAACAAATCTCTGAAAGCACTCTTCCAAGCTTGAAGAGCAACTTTCCTCAAAATCTCTCAAAAATATGTATATCTCAAATAATGGAAGCACTCCACTATTTATAAGTTCCTAGGCTGAGCCATTACAGTTGGGCCTTCAACTAACATTTAACTAAAAATAGTAATGTCATTAATAAAAGGGAACAGGCTCCCATAAAAATAGCAAATTTGTTACAGAAGGTTGACCAAGTCAACCCTACAACTTTGACCAATTCCAGAGCTTGAACTCTGTCCTTTCATGGCCGCTTAGCTTTGGCCTAGCTCATTCGAATCTCATTTCTCTGCAAGCTTTTGTTTTCCTTCCTCCCATAAATCCATTTGGTGTCTATACTCGAGAAAAACTCTTAACAATACCCTGAGTTTCTTCATCTCCAGGTCCACACGCATAGTGATTCACTACATCTATTGTTTTGATCTCTTTCATGATCCTGGTGGGAACCTTTGAAGCTTACTTACGAATTTCTTTAGTCTCCCTATGAAGTTATGACATAGAACCAATCGATCAATGGAGTCACTATTGAAAGTCTTCGTAACATCGTCGTCCCGCTTCACTAAATCTTTGAAATTTTCTTTAATCTGGTCCTCAGGAAGAGCATCGATATTCTCATTGAAGAACTTGCAGTGGCGTTGTCAAACTCCTCAGAGATATCATTGAGGGCATTCGTAATCTCCACCCGTTTATCCTCCAATTTCTTAATTAGATCTTGCAGCACCTGACACCAAAATTCCATAGCCTTTTGATATTCGAACAATTTAGAGGCATCATCAATTACCTCTTCCTGTAGAAGTAAGTTAGAATCTTCTTCTCTAATGTCACTCCATGTTGCCAAAGTTAAATTCAAGTTATTATTATCTTCGGAGAGAGATTCATCCATCTTAGCAATGGTGGCTTTCAGTAATCTGTAAATCAATATAAATCTCCATAGCTTCCTTAATCAGAGGATTAGCCTCCTGTAAGATCCTTTCCATCCATCCATTCACTGTTCTCCCTTTCTGGCCTAGCTTCTCGAGCTCATGATAAGAGATATCATTGATTGTAGATGAAATCGTCATGGCTGTAGTAGTTGAGATGTCATTGGATGGAGTGGGCTAGGTTACTCTCTGCACGCAAAGCAAAGGTGCGGTGAGTTGCTCATCCTTGGTGGCCTTGTCTTTGTTGTACTTCTCCAAAAGGGCCCCAAGAGCAGTGTGTACATCCTGCTTGGATCCTTCATGAGTAGCCTTCCCCAATGAGAACTTTGAGATCCGGTAGTCTGTTGTTGTGATGGTTTCTTTAGTTTTCCCCTCAATAGGGGTAGCTACTTCTATCACACACTCTCCTGATGGATTAACCATTAGACTTGATACGGTTCTCGGTCTCTTGGCTTGTCTTTTGGGCATGGACTCCAATATACTAAGATCTATCACATCTCCTAGAGGAACCTTTTTCTTTTGCTTAGGAGTCTGTCTAAACAACCACTCTGGTATGGCTAGAGCCGAGGAAGACGGAGTAGCAGATCTGATACCTGAAGTACCAGTTAGGGAAGATTGCTAGAAATGCCAACTGATATTTGATCGAGGTGGCAATGATGGAAGGTGTGGGTGTGAGGACAGCCATAGGAATTGACAAGGCAATGTTGGGGGTTGAGATCGAAGAAAATGGGAGTGTCAAAGGAAGTGAGGAGGAAATGGGTGACCCAATATTTTCCCCAACTGATAAAACTGGAAGTGACGAAAATACCTGGGCCATAGAAGGAGATGGGAAGGAAGAAATGGTGGTAGAAGTGGAGGGAACTAATATTGGGAGTGATAATGGAGGAAGGGGAAGATGGGATGGATCCTGAATGACACTAGGGGAATCACTTACTTCCACAACCTCAGTGACTGGTATTGTAGATGTTGTAATCCCGGAGCAGCAGACCTAGAAAGAGATGAGCCACCAACCATAAATGAGATCTTATTTGGAATGGTAGGAACCCTCTGAGTCGACCTCTTTCCTTTTGTGGGTGTGGGTTGGTTTACTTGCTGATGTAGACCCTATATTTGTAGGTTGATTTTCACCTTTGGGTGAGATTCCCAAGGTGGCCAACCAACTGAAAGTTCTCCTTAGAATGGGTCCTGCCCTTTCTTTGGTATTGTTGCACTCTTCCACATACCAATCAACCCATGGCAGTGGTTGATTGGAAACATTATCATTCTTGTATGATGGATCTAGGACCTCATCATTGTCTTGCAAATCCTTTGGCACATCAACCAATCCAAATTGTTGCACTTCATCAAGAGTTAACCTTTCGTAATCCCTTTTCCGCATGATGTACTCATCTCGACAATGGATCCATATGTCTTCTAATTGGGGCATATGAGCACTAGAATTTCCTCTCTCCAAACTTACCCCAATAGTCAAAGTTAGTTCATGGATGGAAAGTCCACAGGGTTACCTCAGCCATTTCAGCATCCACATTTCTTGCCTTGTGGATAGTTGGGAAAGAATACTTACCAATTGTAATAGGGAAATGCATTCCCACCTTGTGATGCTTATTTTGGATTTTATGGTAATCCAACAACTACCGAACCAATTCCAGAAGAACCCATTTTTAGTGGGGCACCTTGGCAACTTGCTTGGGGCACCTATGAAACCTGGAATCCAAAGGTAGGTGAATGTGGGAAACTGAAGGTAGATTTCTCCCCATTCTTGCACCTCTTAGAAAGCCTCATCGAAAACCCGTCAATTATATAGCTCCTTGTCGAAGCGATAGAGGACAACGGCGAAGAAAGTGTCATTGATTATTTAGAAGTGCTTACTCCCTTCGTCCAGAGTAAGTTGGGGATAAAACTCATATATTTGGGATGTGCTGCAAACACCCCTGGTATTCAATCTTGCAAAATCCCCATACCGGCGTGATGCATATACTAGGAAAGATGTCATGTAGAAGGATTTAGTTTCTGCCACCTTGCCCAACTAGTAGCGAATGTTGCTACTAATATGTTCACCCCATCGATAAACTCATCATTCTTCTTGATGGTCACTATGTACAAGAACATCCATTCTTGGAATTCCTTTGTAGAAGGAAGACCTAAAACTCGCTTAAAAGTATAATGAGATCGTTGACTTCCTGAATGAAATCCGATCGATGTATAGTCTTGGGAAACTTGGCAAAATTCTTAGTCAGGTAGGACTTCATCATGACCTTCGAGCATACTTCCTCTTTTTTATCCCAGTGCTCAATTGCTATTTCAGGTGAGATAGTGGTGTAATCTTGAACATCTAGAAGTTTAAACAAGTCTTCAAAGAAGTTCGGTCCAGACAGATTACCACTTTATCATCGCTATCTCTTATTGACATAAATCCCTCGTCGTAGTGGGATGTTACAGCTAGGAAAAATTATGGGCATTGCAAGGATTTGGTTAAATCAAGGCGCAAGGAAAAGACCACTGTCGAAGATGGCCTGCATCCATGGATTTTTATTCGAGACCTTTAATATTTCCCAGAACTCGGGAAGATCAATCTGTCTGAGATCGGTGTCCCCGATATTTCCTAAATCAGAGGTTAAGCAGGATTGGGGAGAAACTCTAAGAAATGTGTACTTCATCTTTTATTTCCCCTTTGAAGTGGAGGCAGACATCAAAACTTGTGTTTTGAGAGTTTGAATATTGCAGAAATTCTGAAAACCTGAGAGCAAGAAAAATATGAAATCCCGAACTGAAAAAGTATGAAAGGAATAAATGAAAGGAATAAATGAAAGAAATATTTGAAAAGGTTTTCTGAATTCGTGAGGTCCCGAAAATCCAAAATTTTTGATTCTCCGAAAACTCAAATCTAAATTCTCTGAAAACCCGAAACTGAAATATCTGAAAACCTAAAACTGAAATCTCCGAAATAGTTTCCCGAATTCAAGAAGTTTGAAATAAATCTCCGAAGAGAAAACTCAAAAGGTTTTCCAAGTATTTTCCCAAAGCAAGAAGTCCAAAACCCAAAATAAACAGTTCTCAAGCAAAGCAGTAGTTCTCCGAAATTCTAAAATCGAAAAACTCTGAAGATTTCATTAAAAATTTTCTCTGAAATAGTTTCCTACTTGTGATCTTTTGAAGGAATTCTCCAAAATGAATTTTCTGAAAATAATCTCTGAATGGTCTCTGGAGGAACTACAAAAAGGAATGTTAAGAAGCCAAGTTGGATTTTGAGAAACAGGAGGAAGTATGAGGGATCTAAAAGATCTCCCGAACATACTTGAAAACCTAGAGAAAACCCACAAAAAACATGGTGAAAAAGAAAGACATTACAAGAAAACACAGAGGGAAAACAAAAAGAAAACCAAATGGGAGAAGGAGGAGGAAAAAGACCTAAACCAAAAGAAAATAAAACCAAAAACATACCTTGAAAAGGATGCCTTGAAAAGTACGAGAGTGAAATGTCAGAGCGAATGTGTCAGGTAAAAAAATAAAAGTAAAAATCCATGTTTATATAGAAATCCCAATATTAATGGTAAAAATACGATCCGTACGGAGGTAGGTGAGAATTAATCATGCATAGAACCTCCAAAGTTCCGAAACCTAAAAACCTAAAATTCTGAAAATTTAGGATTTCGGACTTTAGAAAAATAGCGAGCAAAAGATGAATTGAAACTAAAAGTCTGAAACCCGAAAACCCAATTCTGAAAATTCAGACTTTTCGGAGTTTTGGACTTGAAAAAAATCAAGTGAAAATCCTAAAATGACTCGAGAACTCTGAAAACCCGAAACCCGAAAGTCCAAATTTTTAGACTTCAGAAGTCCGAGTTGGATTTAAACAAAATGAGCCAAAAAGTTCCGTAGGCCCGAAAGTCTAAAAATTTAGACTTGCGTGAGTTTCGAACTTTCAAAAAACTCAAATGCAATTCCGAACCGAGCTTAAAAACTCCGAAATAGAAAAACTCCAAAGTTTGAAAAAATATTCGATTCTCGGCCTTGGAAAATTTCACCGTGCGAGGATTTCTTTAAATGGTTAACAACGCCCACGCATGTGCTTGCGATCATGCATTTTTCCCACACCCGCGCTGCCTCATATTGCATGTGTGCCCTAAGGTGCATGCATACATTATCACACCCCATTTCTACCCCGATAAATGCTATTAAATGCTAGAAAATTACAAGATGGATGGGGTACTCACGTAGGGTTCATCTCCGTGAACCCACACATACTCTTGGATTGTGTCTTCTTACCACGTACACCTCTCGAACTTACACCATATCTCTCAATAGTAAAACTAAATATCAAAGTAAAATCAGCAAGGGCTCAGTAACAAATGAATTACTTGCGATTTACTCCCCTGGGAGGGGTACATGGTCACTTTGACCCCTCCGCGATGTGTTTTCACTGGCTGTGATGGTTGAGAGGCATGATATGGCAGTCGTGATCATTTTAACTTCTTCTATCACCTTCCGTGATATTTATTTTTAATAAATTATCATTTTTCACTGTTTTCACCCCGTCCGTGGCATAGTTCCCCTACCGGTGACTATTTCTTCTTCCTGGGCACTTTTCTTACTTTCATGAAATCTTCCCTCATCTAATTTCTTCTAAAAATCAAAAATCACTAAACAATTACAAAAATCAACATTTTCAAAAAATTGGTAAAAATCATTAAAAACCAAAAATTCAAAAATTTGCAAAAATTGGTAAAACATTGGTACGCACAAAGCCTGTGTCAAACACATTGTATTCAAATTATATCTTGCTTGTGTTTTCACTTATTTCGTAACAACTTGTGGATCATTTGGATCTACCCCATTAAAAAAGTTGGTCTGTTTGCTCTGTCTGTACTATCTTGGCACAACGAGTTGTCGATCTTGTTTGTGGCATATGAATGTTTTTCATTGGACCCCTACGTCCATCATATTTCCCCTCGCATACATCCTTGCTTGGGGCCCCACTTTTAACCCTTGTCATTACACATGAACATTTGGGAACTACAACTTGATAACAAAACATTTGTGCAACTATCTTAGACGTTGTTGGTTTAAGTATGTGTGTTTGTACTTGTTTCCTTGTTAGGTTGTCTTGTTGACTTACTCACATTATATTACATTTTGTATGTTACATGGAGTTGGTGTTTTAGCAATAGACATTTTTTCATACTATGGATTTTCATGTCATTCTACACTTTTGTCGTATGCTTACATTTTTAATAAGGACCGATGATGAAGATTACTAGCAATATGATGAAAATAAAGTTGTTTACACAACACTAGATGGATGTTAGCTCAATCCCCCTTTCTCATATTATTTTATTCTACATCCCCTTTCTTCTCTTCACACTATTCTACTATTTACTAGGGGCATATTATCCCCTTAGTATTCTATCTATTTCCTTCATCTTTTGACCGTCGATCGACCTCTTTCATCACCCCATTAACACTCGAGGGGGCATCCTTCACCCTACTAATTTTTTTCTACCCCTTCAAAAATTATTTTTCTATGCTTTTCTACTATCTTTGAAGTGGCACAAAGATATACCACCCCAAAGAGGGGAAAATTTAGACACCTACAATTTGATCAAAGTAATTTTATTACTAACATTTCACTAACTATTCTATTCCCCCGTAAATTGACAATACTTCATCAATCGACTTATCTTCCTTCAACTCTCGGTGATTAATTACATCACGTTAATAAACCCTCCTATCACTCAGGATGTTAATTTACGACACTTTGTTGATTATAATCCTCTTAATTAACTACTATATGTTGATTAAGCCTCCTATCTTGCATTTAACCAATAAACCTTCTTATTGGCTAAATCTTGCTTCCAAAACATCCAAAATCTATCAAAACCTCCTCTAGATGCTCCCAGAAAGCTTCCTAAGCTTACTTGGGATTCTTAATTAATCCTAAAAGATTAATTAAATTCTAATCCTAATCAAAAAGTACATTGACTTGTAAAAAGTGCTTTTTGGACTTACCTTTTGTCCCACATGCACCAAGTTCATACCATTCTTAGAATGTGAAACCTATAAATAGAACCCTCCTCCTTACCATTTGTTAGAACACTTTTGCTCCATTAGCATAAACTATGGGCATTTAGGATCTTAAGCCATCCTCCATTAATATTAAGCTAGCATCTTCATAATGTATCCATTAACTCAAGCTTGAGTAATATGGAGAGAACCAATATGGTCTTGTAGCCATTGTTGGTGAGACTCCATTCTCAAAACCTTGAGATCATACTAATAATCACATTTGATTGCTAAGGATCTTCTTAGGTTCATTTCAAAGTTAGCATTCAAAGAGTAGAGATTGATTTAGGCATGTTAGTTTGATTGTTTTCAAAGTTATATGCATGTTAAAGAAGTTAGTCTCCCTAAGCTCTTATCTTGATGGTTCTTGTTAGATTAGTTTAAAGCTTTGAAACTCTTAGGTGTTTAGTTTCAATTCTTATAGCTTTCCTAATTTACACATGAACATACCCCCCACATGATTTTTTACCTTCCCTCATCACTTGTGACCTTGCACATTCCTAGGAATCAAAATGAGTCTTTTTATTATTGATTAGAAAGAAATCTTACAATGTTGAATTAAGGGGTCACGTAATTGAATAGGAAAAAATAGGCAAAAAGTGCATTCTTATTGAAGAATTAGAATATGGACAGAGATAAGAGAGAGAAAGAGAGAAGGATTGACCAATATGATGAAGATGAAGCCTTCTGATGGACCTTTGAGGAAATGTTTCATGAATGATAATCTTGACCTCCGACCACATATTGAATTGAAACACTATGATTTCACATGCTTCCTCCTTCTGCAAGATGCAAGAACACTCTAGAGTACTGAATGAGTGTTTAGAAACATTGTTGTGAGACATTGCAATGTGAACCTAGGATGACTATTGGCATCACTCATGATGGTTCTTTCCTGATCTCACAGTGAGAGTGAGGATCACTTTATTTCTTCTTAGGCTTTCACAATTGACCCTAGTGATCAAAAATCAACTATATAATGCTCGAACCTCTCGATGTTTTTCTTTCGTTCACCAAAATACATCCTCGCTTTGTATATGATCAAACTAAAAGGTTCTCGAATGAGTTTTTAAGAACACCGACAAGACAATGGCATTAAGGATCATCCTCTTATATAATTGAACTCGAATGGAGCTCTCGATTATTTTCAAAATCTTCACCGACCTCATGATTTTCCTGATTGCACTCATTATGCAAGTGAACACTCTTATCTTTGTTCCTTGTCACTATGTGATCTACATGATATCCCTTTCATGAATGAATTCAATCAGAATGAATTCCTTCTACCATGATTGGAATAAGTTAGATCATCTAGCTCCTTTCATCAAATTGTGTTGTGCAACAATCTCCTCGATCGATGCTTTGAGAGCCTATTGAGGGTTTTCTATTCTTTTTAGGCCACAAAAACCTTCTTGGAATTGTGATGATGGAAAAAATCAATGATATAATTAAAACGGGATTTTTCATAGTTTTCTGGGCTCAATTCTAAAAGTTACTATTTTTAGCAAGTTTTGGCAGGACTGTTATATTTAACAATTATTCATTGTTTTCACTTCCTGATGCTTCTTACTCATTCGGAGTTTCGAGAATGTTGAGGATTTTCCATTTTTGATAACTTACTATTTTTAGAAATGCCTCACCATGAACACATGTTATTTTTAGTAAGTTCACCTACATGTTTCGAAATCTAACGAAAATAGTCTTGAAATTATGGTTTTTACTCCAAAATTCCCTGCTCCAATTTTTAGATGATTCCCTCGTTTGGATGAGTGGGAAAATGATATTTTCAATGAAGGGGGAGAATAATAGGAAAAAATCAATCCTCTGTATCTTGAAAAATCAGCCACCTCATCATACAAGAAATGACTTAGATGAAACTAGATTTTTTAGGGTCATTAACGCCAAGCTTGAGATGATTTCACCGTCGGATCTATAAGAAAATGAAAAATTATTTGAAGAGGGAAGAATGCTAAGAGAAAACTCAATCTCCCACATTCCTAAAAATTAGCCTCCTCATTGTTTAAAAATGGCTTGGATGAAAGTGGATTTTTTTAGGAACATTTGCTCCAAATTTCAAATGATTTTACATGTCAAATCTTCATAAAATCAAAGAAGAATTTTGTTGTCATTTTGTTTTTGTGGCATGACAACCATTAATGGAGGTTGGAGGATATTTTAACATAAAACTTCATAAAATAGATAATTGTGTAGTGAGAATTATTTGCAAATGATTTTTAGTGAGGTTTTAACTCACCATACTAATTGTGCTTTGAACCCGGGTTGAAGTTGAGTTTACATGGGTTTTAAATATGGTGCAATTGGTATAATTATGGCAAAGAAGTGTGAATTGGATTAGGATTGTGACAAGTGGCAACATGGGGAGAGAGATGAGTGAGATGAGGGGCCAGGGAAAAGCACCTAGGGGCTAGGAAATGGTGTCGGCGGAGCTGGAGAGGGTCATATGGGGTCCAGAGGCTACATACATGCCTTGGGTCACACTTTTATGTCCCCTTATCCCCTCGGGGAAAATTGGGACAATTAGGACACAAAAGTGTGTCTTGGAGCAAGGTGGTCACATGTGGCAACTTGATAACTTGGGTTTGGGGATTAAATGAGGTCATGTGGATCCGAGAAAGAGATAATGAAATGACCAGAGACTAAACGCAATCCTTGGGTTACACTTTTGTGTCCAATGTCTTCCTTTTTAGGACAATTAGGACAATTAGGACACAAAAGTGTGATTTTCCCCATTTGGAAAGTCATTTTTGCCTTAGATGTCAATTTTTAGACACCAAACTTGAAAATTTCACCACGGAGCTTAGGAAAATGGTTTGGGGTCAAATATTATATGATTTTGACTCCAAATCACATTTCAAGATCAATGAAAGCATTCCAAAAATTTAATTCTTCCTAAATCTCAAAATTCAGGGATTTTCATCTGGAACAAAGAGGGGCAGCTAAAGAAGTTTGAAATATCTCAAGAAATCCTTAAAACTTAGATCAAATCATTTAGGAATTATCTAAAGAAGTCAAGTTTGACCAACGAGCCTTCATTTCCCACACCACGAAAACCCAATGTTGAACAAATTGTTCCTGAATTTGATTTTCTTTCCTAAAATTTCCCAAATTGATTTAAGCCTATTCAATACTCTGTGACACCACCCTTGGATGCTTTATATCATCCCTAAACATTCTCAGAGGATGCACACTGGATTCAAAATGACCAAAATTATCCTTTTTAGGCCTCGACGAAGACTTTTCTTTCATCAAACTTCACCGAATTAAATCAACTTGTGTAATAATATCTACACACTTAAACAAAATGAATGATATTGTTAACACTTTCTTTTCATCCTGGATGAGGTTTGAATCAAGACAATATCGCTAGAGGAAGGATGCGCAGTGGATGGGGAAGCCTAATTTTCAATTAAGGGCTTATTTGTCATGCTTCAAAATTTTCAATTTTCATGACAATGAGACACACATGTCCCTTTACACCTTGGGTACGAGTTCAAGATGACACTTTATCTCCTAAAGTGTGACATGGGTATTGGGAACATGAGAGATGAGCCAAGTATGAGTGGGAGCGAGTTTACCATGTTTCTATCACCTCAAGTTGTCACTTAAGTGATACAACCAACTCAATACATGGGGAGCACACTTTTGTGTCCCTCATATCCCTTTACACATTGGGTATAAGTGAAAGGGGACACACCATCCTCCAAAATGCACCAAGGGTTTGCATCTCATGAGAAGGGGACTTGGGAACTTGAAACACTCACATGCACCTTCTAACACTCCAAGTTGTTGTTTAAGTGAGGAAACTACCATAATGGATAGGGGGCACACATATTTTTCCCTCATGTACCTTTACACCTTGTGAAAAATTTAAAGGGACACACAATCTTCAAAAGTGTGTTCATGATTTTTCATTTGTTGATGTCATCCTAACAACTCAATTTTACAACACCGGAGAGCCTTTTCTATCCTTGGAGCATGGAAAAAGTTTTGAGGTCAAAATTTATATGATTTTAAATCCGAATCACCTTTTGAGATAACCCCAACCACTTTCAATATCCATTTATAACTGAAATTTTATTTTCAGGGCATGTTCCGGTCTTGGCTTGAAAGGACAGCTGAGGTGTCTCTAATTAACATGGAATCTTTTGAAGTCTTGGAACAAAATTGATGCTTCCATCATGTGGAGGATTCTAAGATATTTATATTGACTTTTTGGCACCTAACTCCTCCCGTAACTACCAAAATCATCAAGACAAGTCAACTTTCTCCGTTGGAGTATGACATTCCCTGCACAAGATGGCTAGAGGAAGGGTTTATAGTGGCCGACACATGAAATTTTCAAATGGGGACTTGCTTGTGATTAAGCTAAAGATGCAATATATATGCCTAATCTGAATGTTATGGTAGCAATAAATATATGACAATTAAGTACAACAACAAACACCTAAGCAACTAAGCGAAAAATTATGAAACCCTAATTGCAAGTAAGAGAAAAAGGTACTTAGTTGATTCACAATAAATTCTGAAATGTACCAAAGTGTTGACCAAGTGAACAGAGAGGCAAGAGCATCACACGAGATGCCGAGAAAATGTAGAAATGGAGGATTAAGCTAGACAGGGGCTCCCGAAAGGGGCAGGGGGTTCCCAAAGGTGCTACTGATTGGAAATAGGCGCTGAGTCAGTGAAAATGCTTGGAATCCCAAATTTTTAGGGTTAGAATTTGTTTAGTGTTGTTCACCTTTGGTCACTATGGATTCACATTAAGATTTCTAATTTCACCGGAAAATCTACAATGAAATGTGAACCTATAAAACCCTCAAATAGATATCAAATCCCCAAAAAGAAATATACAAAATGAGGGGTCAAACTATACTCATTGTCATAATAGTGAACTTACGACTGAGTGATGCACTACATTTGGACCAATGTAGTTCTCGATGTGTGTGTTTGTGTAGACATTGTGTCCTAGGTGGCTCTTGTGCGTGTTGCACTTGATATTGAGCAAGTAACTAGATGTAAAAATGTAAATAGATGTGTGCATGAAATAGAATAGTCTCCCCTCCTATGAAGTGTGATGCAAAAATATGCACCTTTCCCTTGAATGGATACTAGAATGGATCCTTTGATGCTCTTTGATAACCTTTGGATGTAACCTTAGGTGGTGATAACTAATGTTTAGTGTTTGGTCCTTTATTATGATCACATAACTTTATATTTATATGATTCCCTTGCTTGAATTTCATAATTAACCCCAAAAGGCTGACTACCAAAAAGATAAAGTGCTCAAATGGCTAGAAATGACCCAAAATAGGTGAGTAAAGTACAAAGAGGGTAGGAGCACCTAGAGGGGAAGGGAATGCTTAGCATTGACATCTTAGTTGGGTGTTGGTTTCCAAACTCAAAGAAACTGAAGGGTTGGAGGTCGACTGAGCAAGAGGGTGTACAAGACCAAAAGTAATGTAAAAAAAAAAAAGAAAGGTGGCCAAAGACATGGGTTATTTATTACTTTTCTTACTTAGGAATCACATGAATAGTATTATGTAATCAGGAATAACTAATTACCCAAAGTGTTTGATTTAGTGTCTACATTTTCCCCCACTTTATGTTGTTGAGTGAAAGATCAATAACATAAAGTAGATAGAGATGTGTACTTGATAACCATGTAGATCAATGGCAAGAAATGTGCCGAGAGACAAGGAAAAAGTGTGGAGTGATAAAAACTTGGAGCGTGGAGACTAAATATTATAAAGTGTAAAAAGTGATGAGATGTCGAACCTAGGGCAGAAACACATGTTGTAGATGTCACGAACGTGCCTGTTGTCGATGTCGATGTTGTTTTGTGTGATGTTATGAGATGTTGAATGATGGTTGACTATTTCTTCTCATATGGATGGACCTACAAAAGAGAAAAATGAAAAAGTAGTGTAACATCCCCATTTTAAGATACTAGAACAAGGGAAAAAAAAATTATAAAACGTTCTCTGTTATGAATTATATAATTCAAACACACGTTCAAGTTTTAATAATTGTTCTCTGCCCAAACAATGCAGTTTGGAACACACAATTTCCTTTTAAAACTAATGTTCCTTGTTCACATATTTGTAATATGGAACACACATTCAGTGCCATTCAATCTTATAATAGATTCTATATGCTACTGTAAATGACTCGAAGAACTACCGATCTCCCATTTTCATGGCTCGGAGTTTCAACGATCTCTCATTTCATGACTCGGCAACTACCGATCCTTCATGTTCATTCATGCATAGTATAATATATATACAAGGTTCTCTTTACCGTTTCCGGTTATCGAAGTGATCCATTTAAGAAGCCTATCTGAATATCTGTTACTGATATTCATCTGACATCCTGCATCTTAAATTAGGTGATTAGGACAACGCAACCAGCACTTGCGATACTTTGGCCAAAGATTTTCACATGCTTTGCATGATCATATTCCTGGATGTGATACACACCAATGGAATACGTCCTTCACCTCACTTCACCTGTTATCTAGAATGGTCTTTCCTGGTTCCTACCAGTCCTTCCAAAATAAGGTCAAATTCTAACTCCAACTAGCAATATGAACGAGTATAGGAAGGCACTCATGGTAACTAAAGATACGCAGACATACGATGTCGTTCCTAAACGACTCCGTGTGTCTAGTTATCTTTAGTCCTCTGGAGTCACTCCGTATACGTGATCATACTCCTATCCCCAACCAAGATCTTAATATTCAGCTTGTGTAATCTTGATGATTTAATTCGGGAGGGCATTGTAATATGTCAGCTATAACATTGTGTCGTCATGAAGGCCCCGCCTTCATGAAGACACCTTGTTGTAACTGGCGTATGTCAATGTCCTACGGAATCCTCCCATCGAGAGTACACATCCACTCAAGTGATTTGGATATGATCTTAATATTTAAGATCAACTTTCAAAGAACCATGCTTTGATCCTTTATTCTCGTTCTCATTACGGTTGTATGGAGCTAAGAGAGACTAAATCCGTCTTCTAGCTTGCTATGCATCTTCTCCTTTGTACCGAAGGGTTGCATTTTCTCTACTTGGTTCTTTTCTTAATCATTGGATTAAGCAGCCCATTACCGACAGACGTAATAAGTTTAACCTATTAAACTTAACCAAGTTTTCACAACTGTAACCAAATTCAGAATTCCAGCTTATTAGACGTCATTTAAACGAGGTCTAATTCTCAATAAATATATTCATTTATTCTCCTTAACCTTACATAGTTAAGGTCTATTAGCCCTGGATATATTTTTCCCATATCCTTACTTTCTGAATTTAACATACGAGGCTATTAACGGAGTCCGAATGCGAAGTTCGGTTGCTCCTAAGTTATTTGATATTCCTTAGCTTCCAAGCTAATCCTGAATACCTATCAGTTATGAGATCATGTTCCTCCTAATCCTTTTTAATGTCAATTAAAAATTCATCTTAACTCAAGTATGAACTAATTGCACATTTCAACTTAAAAGTTACATTTAGGTAAGAATAGAAATCAGTTCCCTTTAAATCCATCCAAGGACAATTGAATAATTCCAAATCAAGAAATAACATTATATTTCCAATTTAATCAACAATATCAAACTGATATAGTCATTAAAATATCACACTTGTATTTGTATTCATCAATCCATTTCATAATCCATACATTTTCCAGTCCAAATGACTGGACTTTGTTTATATTAAACAACGTTACAACTCAAAGATAGAAGAATGTACTTTCTTCTTTTCACAATTCCTCGTAGAGGAATAATAACTAACAAATACAATTCATCTTCAGACAATCAAAAGAAGTATCAGAAAACAGCCATGTCTTCGTTTTACTCAAATTCCATCTGCAAATTACTTTCAGACAGTCGATTGATGAATCGAGCATATTAAGCACTTGTCATTAAAATGAGGTGCTTCAAATTAACTGTCTCAATAAAAGAACCCTGCTTTTATGAAACGTTAATAAGAACATCAATCAAGAATTAAGCATCAAAAAGAATGAACAACATGACAACTGAACCATCTAAATACCATCCCAATCAGTCAAAGGATTTCTGTCCTATTTCCCACATAACCATTACAAGATGCAATTTCCTTCGACAGTTCCAGATTACAACATTTGTAAGAACTAGGAATACAAGTAAAAGCATACTGTTGTTATAATCATAACTGCTATCCCTTCTCTTTCCTTACATTAGTAATAAATGCAAAGGATAAAATCTAACTGAAATGTAAACCAATTACTTTCCTTTCAGTTCATGCATCTCCTTGATTTCAAGCAATCAAGTACAGATGAGAAAAGCAAACAAAGAATAAATATAGATGCTTAAACCCAAGCAATACAAAATTCATTCTTAAACAATTCTGATTTCCAATCGTATGAGAGAAGAAATGATCATTATTCCAAGTTATCCATCCACATTCCTATTCCTTTCCTCATGATTGTACTGAAAATTGAATCCAAACGAGACATCAAATCAAGATAACGATTCGAGTGAAACTTACAAAATCCATTCAAAATTCACTTTCCAAAGAAAGAAAGAATAATTCCATTCATATTCAACTTTAAATAAAGACAAGGAAGAATTTATTATCCATATCAATACTCCCTTTCAAGCGTGCACATACGAATACCAAAAACAAGTTGTTAAAACATCGTATCCATCATAGAACAAGCATTATAAAGAATTCATACTATGTACCTCTTTGTACTAAAAGATTTCATACTTCTTTCACCGTATTCTAACCGAACAAACAGTTATACATCACTTAATTAATTATCCACATGACTTTCTATATCCATGAACACATACGGTTCATAATTAACAATTTGCACATTGTTGTTACCTCTACAAGCCCAATCCGGATGTACATTGAAGCTCTAGTGCTATTTCCGAATTCAAACAAAGAAGAAGAAAAAGAAATTCATCCTCAGAACTATTTTAATAAGAAAACATCCATTTTCTTCAAGCATAACAAGAATCACTCAATCAATTCATTCTTTCTTTTTTTTTTTGAATGACTGTGCAAAATTAGAGATCCCACGAAACATTTCAACCTTCCATTTGTACAGAAGAAAACAAAGCACTCAAAAAAATAATCTAAATACCACTGTGTCACTTCTATCAAGTTTGAACCTATAAAGTTCATTAAATCCCCACTTAACATGTCTTCAAAATTTAAAACAAAGAGAGGAAGAAGAACTCGTTTCCTATTAATTTCATAAAAGAAACGATGCCAAAACCACTCGCATGACAAAGATGCACAAATTTTATTCAATATACCATATGAAAAGAATGCCCAATTCGAGTTTCTTCTTGATCAACATTTAAATCCAAAATAGCATTCTCCTATGATTTCAATGATGTACGAACTCAAAATACAATACTCATTTATCAATACCTACATCAAGGCAAACCCGCATAGGGTATTAAATCGTAAGCTTGGTACAATCAAGACAGACTCAATAGCAAGCTAATTCCCATGCATTTCATTCATTGCACGAAAATACAAAGTCGAGTTTGCATTCACGAATACAATCCGAATCGGAAGATCGAACCGTATCAACAAAACACAATAAAATCATCTTCCCAATCACAAAGCGAGGAGAAAATATAATCATTCATAAGTTCGAAGAAAAACAGCTTACTTTCTCCAACTTTCACAAATACCCAAGTCGCATTCATCCATTTCTTTTACAAAAGAAAAAGCACTGACATGCGAATAAGAATATCACTTCCACCAACCGAGCTCATAATGCTCAATAAAACCCATTTATCATTTCCTTGAGAATCTAAAATGAAAAGGAAGAGGAACTCATTTCCTCAAAATTTCAAAGATAGAAACAACGTCAAACAACTCGCATACAATGCAAAGCACAATAACATAGTATAATGAACAAATTTCCCAATCACTGCCGAGCAAACCAACACAAAGCAAGGTCAGTATTTCCAACTCAAATAAATACAAAGACAGTTCAAATCACAACATCAATTAAATGATTCTACCCAATCATTTCCAACATAACAACAAAATCGACTAAACCCAAATCATCTTAGTCATGACAGCAATAAAATAAACCCAAAACCCCCTTCATCAGAAGAGCAGGGTTGTTTTAATGAGACGTTTAAGCAAAGCAAGAGTTTTAAAGAGAAGGGCTTAACATGCCTGGTATTCTTCCTCGAATGCTCGAAGAAAACCATGTCTCTGACGAGTATTTTCCTTCCACGACGACAAAATGACAAGCTTCCCAACAATCACCTTCTGCTACAGGCTCGAAAAAATAGCCTTCAATTTCCAAAGAACAAGTGGTAACAACCAAACACAACTGGTTCGACTGAACCAAGAAAAACCAAATGCAGAGCAACTTCCAAAAATCCGAACAAACACAAATGACCAACAAAAATTCCTCCATACTCTTTCCAAGGCGGGCTGGTCGCAAAGACCAAGAAATTAAATGCATTAAAGGCTCTACCTTTTTCCTATTTTCTCACGCCACCGCCGACTCGGGTTGGCGAACTTCCAATTTCAAATTTTGCATGCAAACAGAGTTTAGTTACATAACTAACTAGATACCTCTAGCTTTTCCCTGTTCCCACCAAACTGGCGCTGTCCACGTAAGGACCTTCATTCAATGCCATTAAATTTCCTTCCATCCTTATCCTTTCCATCCCCCCCATGGGTCTGTGCGTCCCCTTCCATAAGTTAGGATTAGTTAGGATTTATAATAGTGTCCAAACTTAGGTCATCGCCTAGTTCTTAGGTTAATAGGATTTAGATCCATTTTCACCATTTAGAATTTAAAAATCCACTTAGGATAGTAGTTTAGGATGTAAGGTAGAACTTAGGGTTAGATTAGGATCTAATTCCCCCTAACACTTAACAAATCGATTTCCAGTCAAGTCTTTTCGATTGACATCTAATTTCAACACTGTGCAGGACATTTCGTCCCACGTTACACATGCCTGAGTCACCCGCATCCAGGCATTTACCGCCTTACGAGGTCTCATGTTTCAACAGTGCATGGTTCGGAATCGAACCTTTTCCGTTGGCATCTACGTTCAGCTATTCATACACGAAATCGAGTCTTTGCACATTTATATCAACCTTCAGTCCGGTTTAAGAGTAAATCGACAAAGCGATTACAAGAAGGCCACAGCATATAGAGTTCAGCAAGCATACGACAAATTTTTCATCACATCAAGAAACATACAAGCAATAATAATCATGTTGTCCCCTCAGTAAACAAATTACAAAGATGTATGCGAATCCGGATTAGCAACACATTCCCTTAAGATCAAAAATATATCTTAACATGTTTGTCTTCATTTCAACATTCTGACATTATGAAAAATAATCACCATGATAACTTACAAAAATCAGGGTGTTACAAGTAGTCAAATATGCATGTGTGTGTGTGTGTGTGTGTGTGTGTGTATATATATATATATATATATATATATATATATATATAAACATGTAAAGAAGTATGCAAAAATGTTGAAAATGTGAAAAAGGAACATGTGCACCTAATAGGTGATGAGGAAAGAATGTAGAAAAGTATCATGTAAGTGTTAGTGACGTGAGATTTTTTTAGGCGATCTCACAACAAGAAATGGAAGAAGTGTAGGAAAAATAGTCTAGTGTCATCCTCCAACCTTTAACCACTTCCCACAATGTAGAACACCATTGCAAATGGTGTGTATAAATGCAAGTGCTAAGGATTGTGTGCCCTGTAAAATTCGTCATGTGAATTTCTATAGACTATGTTGAACTACCAATCGCTATGTAATTTCCCCCTAGTTACAAGCATCCAAGAAGGGTCGATGTGCTAAGGACCTAATTCTTATTCTAAGCCATGAAACTAAAAATTGTGTTGTACTGGTACTATGTTGTGTTAAACAGTGACTGTATAGCATTATATGGGGTGAATGATTCGCCCAAATGATGACCCCCTCATTTGGGGTGCATGAGACTTCGTTAAAGGAGTATACACCCAAAGGATGACCGACCCACAATGTGCAAAACTCTACCTGCGCAAGGGGAGGGAGTGTGTTTGGTAAAAGCCAAGGCACACGTAAACAAGTGGCTAAGAAAATAAGTGTTAGTACAAGCAAAGAAAATCACACATGTAGAAGACAATGTAGACAATGTGTCACCTAATACAAGCTAGATAATCTAAAACACGCAATAAGACAATGTAGACCATGAAGAGTGGGTTGTAAACATTGGACACCATCCATGATGTCGCAAGACAATCAAGGCTAATGAGGCAAAAACATACAAGTATGCACACATGACAAAGGAAAAGACCGCAAACAATGGAAAATAAGAACAAGCAATGCTATAGACAACCATGGTAGCAAATAGGCCTGCAAAACAAATGTTGCACATGTTAGCATGTTATAAAGATAAAAAATATGTCAAAGCATGTATAATCTGATATAGTAATTTTCTATGAAACAAAATGAAACAATAGCACCTATAGTGTATGAAAGTGGATGCCCCCAGGAGCCATGATGGGAATTGTAATAGGTAGTATGCCAAGCATCTATGTTGCACAAAATGGATCTGTATAATCTACGATCACAACTAGAAACAAAGTGAGTGTGCATGTGTGTATGATAAAGATAATGACATATAAAATATCTATCTAATATGTGTAACAAGATGTGCATGTAACCAGAAAATGTAAGTAAGACTAAGAGCAACTAAGATATGCAACATGTCATAGATGGATGAAATGGAATGGAATGCAATGTGAATGATAGAGTCGCATGCCCCAGAGTGAGTGCAAATGAAATTATATGCAATGAGGTTCATTTATTTATACCACTGATTAGTCAAGAATGAATCAAATGAGACTGTGTCATTGGGAAATGGTCTCGAAATGTGTATGCTAAAAGGATGTGATCGTCAAAGTGTAGAGCGTAGACTGTAAAAACATGAGTGAATGAGTGATTTGATTAAATGTGTGAGTGTGGTGAGGTCCATTTGAGATGTAGACCCTCAGTAGTCGAGTATGGACCACGAGAACTAGAGTGTGTCATAGGGTATTGATTCGATTGTGTACGCTTAGATAGATAGACTAATGAAGTGCATCGCGTGAAAGTGGAGAGAGGTTATTATTGTAATAGATCCCTCAATAGTCATGTAAGAACCATGAGAACATGAGTGCATCATCGGGGAGGTAATAGAATCACCTACCAAATACCAAATGGGTGTGGAGTGAGGGAAGCATGTAGAGCGTAAGCGATGTGAGTGTATGAACCAAATGAATGCTATATGATGCAACAGCAGTGTGAAGCACGGATGTTGACATCTTAGGAAGCCAATGTGTAAAAGGAACATAATGTGGCATATGAGATGGTGATGCGGTGGATGGATGAGATGGAGAGCGTGCATGAATAATAACCTGTTATGGCGAATAAGTGGTGACCTTAGGAGTAGTTGATGGAGATAAATGAACTGATCTAGATGCATGTCTATGTGGAATTGGAGTCATATACCTCACACGAGAGTGAGAGACAAAGGCAATGACACCCTTGTCTTATAATTATTGTAATCGATCATGAGGGAATAATAGTCATGATGGCGGTGATGTGATGATAGTTACGATAGTCTATCAAACTATCGTTGCAAGTGATGAGGTGGATGATGTTGATTAGAGGGTAAGCAATTCATGCACGTATAAAGTAAAGTACACAACACATCATGAGGCTAGCATCACGTGAAAATTGTAATGGGTCCCATAGAGGGGATGAAGATGCCTTAGGTGTAGTCTAATGCAATGGAGGTGATATAAGATGCGTATGCGATGGGGAAGATTGATTTTTATTACGAGGTGGAGGAGATGGAGACCTATGAGGCCGTTGAGCAGATGATGAAAGAGGAGATGAACTAGATGATCTGCAACATGAGAACTAGGAAGAGGATCTATGACATGTGTAGCAATGAGATCTTGTTCTAAATTGCTAACCTTATAGCATAAGAGTGTGAATGATTCACATGTATCATATTATAAGTGTTGTTTTAAGGAGAGAATCGAGCCACAAAAAGATGAATTGCCTTTCTAAATCAATAGGCTAAAAATTAACTAATGCATTGTTGGGTTTCAGATTGCACTTGGAATGAAACCACAATTAGGGACAAGCAAGTCCATCCTCTTTAATTGGAGAGGTTCCCTTATTGAAAGCGGGGAAAAACTTATGGACAAATGCACACTCTTTCATTCAATGGTGGTTTTCTAATATCCTGAAACGTGTTTTAAGCCCGGAAATTTATCAATACATGAGGATAGAAGAATTTGAAGAGAGGAGGGAGGTAGAAGAAGACAATACTTTCAGGGAAAAGAGATGGCAGAGAAAACCCTTATATGTATTGTGTAAATGAGATACAGAGTAGAACCATCCACGTTTATAACAGACACAATTCACAGACTCAAAGTTCTGGAGATTATACAAACTAGAACACAAATTTTCCAAGCACGCAAGGATTAGATGATTCATAGATCAGAACTAGAAGGAAAGAGAAAGCAAAAGAAAAAGGGAAAAACCTTTGTATTGATTTCTTCCAATTCGAAATTACAATTCCAGAATAATCAAAATTCCAACCCTTTACAATGGTTTTGAAAGCTCATGATATAGCTCGCAAGATACAGTTACAACTTCCTCGAGCAAGCAAGAAACAGATTATAACTTATTCCAATCATCCACACCCTTTCGAATTCTTGATTTGCAAAGAAACGTTAATGGTAGAAAAACAATTTTTAAATATACGGTCGTTACATTATTTTACCAGTTAAAACATGGGCCATTCGATTTGCTTTTACAACTTCAAATTTGGGCCACCCACGTGGGAGAAATTAATTGGAGCGGGCCTGCAGACGCCTTCTACATTTTTTTGCCTTTGAAGCTACGTCAGGCTAACACGTGGAGAGCTCTGTTAGTTCCTTCATACTTTGCCAATTCGAGTCTATTTCCTGCTTGACCTATGTTGACCCCTAGACACGTGGAGGGTGGCGCTCATTTGAGTTTCCATTTTGGAAATGCCTCTTAAAATCGTGCCAGAGCCGACACGTGTCTCCTTCCGCTGGTCTTAGACTTTTCAACGACCAACTCTATTTCATCATTGACTTTAACCACGTGGTGAGCTGGCACTACTTGGAGACTGACCCTTTGATTTCACTTTCGAAATGGTGTTGTTAAGGCACGTGGCGGCTTCTGCCAACCCATCCATACTTAGTCAATTTTAACGATCGGCTTTGTCCCTTTTGGACCTAGGACACATAGAGGATTGACGCAAGTTTGAGAACTACCCCCATCTTTTACTCTTGAAGTTGCGCCGATAAGGCATGTGGTGCCATCCGCTGAGTCTTCCATACTTAGCTGATTTTAGCTTATTTTGTCTTCATTTTGTACCTGGGACATGCGGAAAGCCTGCGCTTATTTGAGGATTGTCCCTTGGACCCTGCCCCTGAAGTTGTGTCGTTCGGACACATGGAGGCTTCCGTTAAACCTTGAAATATGGCCAAACCACATCTAATGAAAGATATTCGCGTATTACCTGTGGAATCTGGGGAAAATTTTAACAGGGAAAAACGTCTGTCATTCCTTCATGCGGGAAGACAATAAAAAGGAAAGGAAAGGAACTTTACTATACGCTTGACTTTCAAATTTTTCTCCATGAACAGGAAAATTGCAAACAATGTCAGGATAGACGCGATTTGATACTCCAAGGCACAGACTCAATTTTTTTGAAACTTTGACTTCAAAAGAGGGGAATTTTGGGGCCGACAACAGCTGGTGCTCTTTCTAGGAATGACTTGGCTTGAACAAAGACACAAGGCAAGATCAATAACTACTGATAACTCTGGAGAAAAGAGGACTACTTTGCTTTATCCATTAGGAAAAGGATTCGAAGGAAAAACCAATACAAGGCAACACACACAAGACGGAAAAGAAACAAAACAAACCAAAAGGGAAGAACATAACGAAAAACAAAGGAACGACCCAAAACCAAAACATTGTACATAATATACAGAAGGACCACCTAGTCACCTAGGACTTGAACAAATTCAGATACTACCCACTATAAGGAAGTGGGAGAGGAGAACCATCCATGTAATCCAGATAAAAATAGTTCTCTCTAGCAAAATGTTTGATTCTAAAAGGACCAAGCCAAAGAGAATCAAACTTACCATGGCTTCCTCGTGGCTCATGTCTTTTGTCCCAAAGCATCACAATGTCTCCCACTTGGAAGACTCTAGGTTTGGCTTTCTTGTCAAACAAAGCCTTTACTTTCAATTGATGAGTTGTTATCCTGTCAACCACTTACAATCTTTCCTCATCAAGCTTCTGAAGGTATAAAATTATTTTATCCAAAGAGCTATTGAAACTTGAATCTTCAATGGTTTTCATCATATGCAAGGCTGGTAATTCCACCGTGACTGGCAGTTGAGCTTCCACACCATACACCACTTGGAAAGGAGACATTCCAATTGCTCTCTTGGGTGTAATTCTATCAGCCCAAAGTGCATCGTATAGCTTTTTATGCCAGTTCTTATGAGAATCATTTATAAGCTTTCTAACTATTCTCACTAAGTTCTTGTTTGTTGATTCTACCTATCCATTTCCTTAAGGGTATTTATATGAAGAATGAACAAGGGATATCCCGTACCCATAGAATAAGTCCATCATCTCGAGCAAAATAAAATCTGGAAGCATTATTAGTCACAATTTTGTTTGGGATCCCAAACCCGATCAATATGTTCTCTTTAATGAAGTTGAAAACTACCCCGAGGTAGTGCTCTTGATCGGGATGGCTTCCACCCACATGGTGAAGTAATATGTGGCATTCAACACATGGGTATCTCTAACACTTTGGAAGGTGGGTTAAGAGTTCCAATGAAGTCTAAACCCATTGTTGAAATGACTCTTCAATCACTCTTGGCTTGAGAGGCAAAGTAGCCAACTTAGGTCTTCCAACAAACATTTGGTAGGCTTCACATTTACCAACCCATTTTGATGCATCTCTCGAAAAGAGTGGGCCAATAATAACCAACACGAAGTATTTTATGAGCCGTTATAGTAGAGGAGAAATGACCTCCACAAGCTGGTCATGAAAAGCACGAAACACCTCCTTTGTTGCTCCTTGTCTACACACTTCAAAACCTTCCATCTATGCCTCATTTGAATAAAGCATTCTCCCATAACACATATTGTGTAGATCGTAGTTGGATATCTCTCTTCTCTTTAGCACTCAAGTGAGAAGGACACTCTCCATAGGTCGAAAATTGAGCAATGTCGCATACCATACATCCGTCGAGTTGAGGAACAAAATAATAGGGACGCTCAACTTCATCTTTGGACAACTCCTTGGCAGCTCCTTCAGCAATGAGTTCACACAGGCCCTTACCTCGAACTAGATTTGTTGGCCTAATATCAAGATAATACTCTTGCACCTTTCTTTGCCCAATTACCTCTCTTGGTTCCAAATTCTTGCTAAGAAAGAATGGATTTGATTGTTGTATCAAGCACTAGCACCACAGAATGAGAAATAAGAATGTAAAACTTGAACTGTTTGACAGCTTTGACAACTGCAAAAGCATGTTTCTCCATCGTGGTGTACTTCAGCTCATGATATTTCAAGACATAACTCATAAATGCAATTGGGAGCTCATGATCTTCATCGTTCTTATGGGCTAACACTGGCAGCTAGGGTATTTTCAGTGGCATAACAATAGATAATGAAATCTTTGCTAAAGTCAGGGCACGCCAAGATTGGAGTCTTTGCAATAGCTTGTTTAATGTTCTCAAATGATTTCTTCCCTTCAAAGGACCAACCAAAAGTTTGCTTCCCTTGCATCATGTGAGCAATGCTCATAGTAAGTTCTACAAAATTGGGGATGAATCTCCTTAGGAAATTGATCTTACCAAAGAAAGAATGGACACCCTTCTTACTTGATGGAAGAGGAATTTTCTGGATGGCCTGAACTCTCTCCTGGATCAATCGTGATCCCTTCCTTTAAAACAACATGTCCCAACAACTTTCCTTCGTGACACAAAACACGAGACTTCTTAGGGTTTACTGAAATTTCATGCTCTCTACACTTCTGCAATAATGTTTCAAGGTGTTGAAAGTGATCTTTTCTTGCTTTAGAAAACACGGTCAAGTCATCCAAATACACAACAATGCATTTCCCTTTCAAACTACCAAAAGCCAAGTCCATGGCCCTCTGGAAAGTAGCACCAACATTGATGAGACCAAATGGCATCCTCTTGTATGCAAAAGTGCCCCAAGGAGTAGTAAAGGTAGTCTTATGTTGATCTGTAGTATTCACCTCTACTTGATTGTACCTCGAGAATCCATCTAACATAGATAGCATCTCCGAGCCTGTAACAACATGCAATACTTGGTCCATCATGGGGAGAGGATAATTTTTCTTCAAAGAATCCTGATTTAGATTTCTAAAGTCCACACAAATCTGATCTCACCATTCTTCTTCCTAACAAGCACTATATTAGCAATCCACGTTGAATGGTGGATGGGGAAGATGATCCTAGCCTTCGAGCTTCTATATTTCTTGGAAAATTATATCAGCTATCTTTGGATTATATTGCATTTTCTTGTTTGAAGGGTTTGATCCCAGGCTTAAGAGGAATGAAATGTTGCATTTATTTAGGCTAAAAATCCTTAAGATCATCATAAGAGTAAGCTAGAACATCAACATACCTTTTCAACAGATTCACCACCTTCTTTTTCTCTTCCTAAGTGCAGCATTTTCCAATGTTGACCATTTTGGGATCATCAAGACTCCCAATATTCACTTTCTCAGTCTTAGCAGATTTTCGGGCTCCTTGGGAAACTTTAGACTTCATATATTTACCATGTTTATAAAAATATCCTCCAAACTCACCAAATTCTCTAGGTATTGTGTTGCCTTTCGGTTTGATGTATCCATCTTGATCCATCTCTTCTTTGACACCCTCTTCATTGGATGACACACAATCTCTAGGTAGATTATCACTTCCTTCAAAGTACAACTGATCAAAGTTGTCTCTAAACTCCAAGAAAGAAAGAACATGTTGGTAATCATTGAAAAATTGCCAATTATTTGCATTTTCAGTACAATCTTTGGATCTATGGATCATCTCAATGGTGAATTTCTCTTAAGAAAAATCGGGATGAGGAATCAAAGAAGGACCCCAAAACAGCTAGAGAGCCATCCCTAGTGTTCCTTTCCTTTGACACGCCTTCTTGAATGAAAAATCATCAAGGAATTCAATGGAATCCCATACCATATTCCTATAGTGTTTCAACCTTTTGTTCTTTACCTGATAAAGGTCTCTAACTTGTTTTACAATTAGCTCGGCATCTCCACGAGCAAGAAGGTTATTCACTCCCATCTCCTTCTCGCATGTTCAACCTAAGAATAAGGGCCTCATACTCAGCAGATGTTGTTGGTATTTTCAAACTGAATTTTGAAAGAGAAAAGATGAACCTTACCCGCAGGAGCAATAAGCACTACACTAGCTCTAGAACCTGCTGAGGAACAGCTTCCATCAAACTCCAAAGTCCACACATAATTAGGATCAAGCAACACTTCCTTTGGCAGACTTTTCTCCTCTTGTGACATGATCATGTAGTTCGCATGCCCAATGTCTTCATACAATATTTGTGCTTTAGGATCATCTGTATTTTACACAATATACTTTACTTGTTTCTCGAAAAGCTTCTTCATCTTCCCATTGACAGGGATCAAGGCATGTGACCAATCCATTTGGATCTCACCTCCAACATCTTTGCAAAAGTTCCTACTTAGCAACATGCCATAGGAAGGAGGGATATCAACAACCAAGATGGTAGCCAAGACCTTCTTCTCTAGTAAAAGCGTAAAAGCTACTTGTGCATCCTTGATTCTCCCAACCAAAGGCACTTCTCTACTTTCCATGGAATAGCAAGAGCCATAAGTGTGGGTTAAGGTTAGACCCAAAGCATGAGCCACTTTTGCAGGCATTACATTATCAGATGCACCAGAATCAATGACACAATTGCTAAGCTTGTGGCCAGCTATGAGGAGAGTCACATAGAAGGGTTTGATCTTCTCATTGGGTGAAGTGACTGTAGCCACAAGGCCAGGTTGAGGCGGAGAAGGAGTGGGCAAAAGGCCTTTAGAAGAATGGGCTGAGGTTTTAGATTTAGAATTTACAAAGTTAACCATTTTGGCAAAGGCTTTAGGATGGGTTTGATAGAACTCTACCTCAAAAATCTGAATCTTGGTCATTTTAAGATGGTCTATAATGTCAAAAGATCCAGATGTGCATGGGGAATCGCTACTAGGAGTAGGAGGAGCTTTTGATCTATCAGTTTTATCATTTGTTGGACAAGAATTCTCAAAAACAGAAGTAGAGGAAGAAGGACTAGCAGAGCTTACCTTTTGGGTGGAAGTAGTAGGAATATGAGCTCCTCTTCTTGCAATCACCGGGATGGTGGTGGGGTACTCCTTGGATATTTTTGCAGGTTACACCACTTTTTCCTTTTTGTTGGTCTACTCCCGGGTCATAACAACATATGATTCATTGTTCATCTCAGCCACTACATCATCATAGTCATCTTGATCATCCACACCCTCAATGGTGAGGAAATGAACTCGATAACCACCAGGCTCCTCCAGTTCTTCATTAGCTTCCTCTTCTTGTTCATCATAGAGCCCATTTTCTTCCTCATCATCAAGCTCAAGAACTTCACAAGTAGCATTAACAGGAACCTTGAGGGGTGGACCTTTAATAGCCAACCTGGTTTGGGAAGAGGGCAAGTGGTTCCTAGGCTGAAATTTCTTCCTTGGAACATCTTGATATGGAGCATGCTAAGCCAATTGTTTCTTAATGGCAATGAGGTTATTAGCCGGTTTTGCACCAACTGATATGCATTACCTCTAGGAGAAGGGAAAGAAGAAGATGCTTTGGATTTGAAAGACTCCCTTTTCAGCTTGTCGGACATGATCAAGTCATCTTCCACACCGACACCCAATCTCGATCAAAGCACCCAAAGTTGCAATATTTTCTCTCCTCAAGGCATAGCTTACTTCCAGAAATTGAGCATTCAAGAAGAAACACTTCTGAATCGGGTCAATAGGCCTAGTATTTACTAGAATCTTGTTAATCAATTTGTTAAACTTGGCCACAAATTCTCTCATAGGATCATGTGGTTCCTTCTTGATTTGAGAAATATGAGCTAGCAAAGCATGCACATCTTCAACAGGTTTGAAACGCTGCTCAAATTTAGTCCTCATAGTAGTCCAATCGATGATGGTCCCAGCAGGAAGATGGTAAAATTAATCTGCAACATTGTCTTGCAAGGTTTCCACAAATAGCCTCATAGAGACATCCTCATGTTCAACTCCAAGGACCCCACATGCAACAATGAAGGCTGCAATGTGTTCATTAGGGTGTACTTTGCCATCACCTCTAAATTTGGGAAAATTCTTCTTGTTACCCCTAGGTAACTCATGCAATGGTTGAGGAAGAGCCAGAGGCCCAACTCTTTGTCCCAAAGTCCGAGGTGATGCCATCCTTGGAAAGATTGTTTGAAGTGGAACTAAGACACCAGCAAGGATTAGGGCACGGAGATTAGGGCTAAGTTGTGCTTGAGGAATGCTACTACCAAAATCTTTGTCTTCAACAAGAGGTGTGCTTGTGGAACAAGCTCTTCTATTTCTTCTTGTTGGAGGAAGTTGAAAATCTTGTTGATCCAAGAGTTGAAATTGGGGATCTTCAATTCCAAGAGCCCTTCTACCACGAGTATATCTTAGAGTCGTCAAATCAAAGAAATGATCAAATTAGTTGTTTTTTTAGAAAAGAAATTTGTTGAACAAATTTCCCAGCAGATTCACCAAAAACTGTTGGGTTTCAGATTTGCACTTGGAATGAAACCACAGTCAGGGGACAAGCAAGTCCCTCCTCTTTAATGGGAGAGGTTCCCTTATTGAAATCAGGGGAAAAACCTATGTACAAATGCACAGTCTTTCATTCAATGGTGGTTTCCCGATATCCTGAAATGTGTTTTAAGCTTGGAAAGTTATCAATACATGAGGATAGAAGACTTTGAAGAGAGGAGGGAGGTAGAAGAAGATAATACTTTCAGGGAAAAGAGATGGTAGAGAAAACCCTTATATGTATTGTGTAAATGAGATACAGAGTAGAACCATCCACGTTTATAACAGACACAATTCACAGACTCAAAGTTTTGGAGATTGTACAAACTAGAACACAAAGTTTCCAAGCACGCAAGGATTAGATGATTCACAGATCAGAACTAGAAGGAAAGAGAAAGCAGAAGAAAAAGGGAAAAACCTTTGTATTGATTTCTTCCAATTCAAAATTACAGTTCCAAAATAATCAAAATTCCAACCCTTTACAATGGCTTTGAAAGCTCATGATATAGCTCGCAAGATATGGTTACAACTTCCTCGAAAGCAAGCAAAGCGAAAGCGCGATTCTGACTTATTCCAATCATCCATGCCCTTTTGAATTCTTGATTTGCAAAGAAACGTTAATGGCGAAAAAAATAATTTTTTAAATATACGGTTGTTACATTATTTTACCAGTTAAAACATGGGCCATTTGATTTGCTTTTACAACTTCAAATTTGGGCCACCCACATGGGAGAAATTAATTGGAGCGGGCTGTAGACACCTTCTACATTTTTTTCCTTTGAAGCTGCGTCAGGATGACACGTGGAGAGCTTACTGGTTCCTTCATACTTTGTCAATTCGGGTCTATTTCATGCTTGAGCTATGTTGACCCTAGACATGTGGAGGGCTGGCGCTCATTTGAGTTTCCATTTTGGAAATGCCTCTTAAAACTATGCCAAGTGACGTGTGTCTCCTTCCGCCGGTCTTGGAATTTTCAACGGCCAACTCTATCTCCTCATTGAATTTAACCACGTGGCGAGCTGGCACTACTTGGAGACTGACCCTTTGATTTCACTTCCGAAATGGTGTCGTTAAGGCATGTGGTGGCTTCCGCTAACCCGCCCATACTTAGTCAATTTTAACGATCGGCTCTGTCCCTTTTTGGACCTAGGACACGTGGAGGATTGGCGCAAGTTTGAGAACCTTCCCCGTCTTTGACTCTTAAAGCTGCATCGATAAGGCACATGGCGCTGTCTGCTGAGCCTTCCATACTTAGCTGATTTTAGCTTATTTTGTCTTCATTTTGTACCTGGGACACGCAGAAAAGCTGCTTATTTGAGGACTATCCCTTGGACCCTATCCCTGGAGTTGCGTCATTTGGAAACGTGGAGGCTTCCGCTGCACCTTGAAATATGGTCAAACCGCATCCAATGAAATATATTCACGTCAACCCGTGGACTCTGGGGGCAAAATTTAACGGGGAAAAAACACCTGTCATTCCCAACTGCAAGAAGAAAATAAAAAGGAAAGGAAAGGAACTTTCCCATACACCTGACTTTCAAATTTTTCTCCATGAGCAGGAAAGCTGCAAACAATGTCGGGCTCGACGTGATTCGATACTCCAAGAACATACTCAAAAAAAATTGAAACTTGACTTCAAAAGAGGGGAATTTCGGGCCGACAACATGCATGTAAGCATTGAAATGTAAAACATAATCAACAATAGGTTTTTCTTGCCTTGATTTAAGCCAAGTATTGTATCGTATATAACTCTAGGGCCATTGTTAAGTATAAAGCATTGGAGAAAGGCCTCTTCCATCTCACAATAGGTATTAATAGATCCAAAAGGTAAGTGTGTGTACCATTGAAGAGCGGCATAAGTAGGATTATGAAAAAAATCCTTAAGCAATAATTGGTCATTAGAGTAGGATGTCATAGCTAGATGATAATGCTTAAGATTCAAATACGGATTTCCAGACCTCGAAAGAATGAAAATGTAGGAATAATGAATTCCTTAGGGAATGTTGAATTGTGAATATTTTTTGGAATAGGATTTCCATGTAAAGAATTATTATCGATAGAAGCATAATAGGCTTTTATTTCTAGTGTGAGAGATTAGACTTGAGATTGTAAGTGGCCAACATCATGCATGAGTGATAAGATGTCTTGTGGAGGAATTGTAAGACGATAATAGTGTATTGATTGGTTACAACTTGTCATTATGAGTGATCGTAGGAATGTAAAGAGGAGAAATAGAAGATGTTGATGCTAAGGGCACACTAGATATGGGTGTCGAAGAAGTAAGAGGTGGTGAAGAACATGGAGCATTGATAGAAGCGGTAGGACTAGCATCGAAACATCATTAGGATATAAAGTGATAGAAGGAAATGAATCATGCATCTGATTGGAGAAAATCTTGGGAGGAGATGAAGACGGAGCAGAAAATTCACATTCAAGCGGATGCAAAGAAGTAGAATCATTACTAGTATGTGTATCATCAATATCAGACAAAGATTCGGATGTAAGGATTTCATTAAGCATATCATCAACATACGGTGAAAGAGGAGGAGAGCTAGTATGCGATGCATCATTAGAAACATTATCAAATATACGAGTATGAGATGCAACTATAGAATCATTTTGAGTAGTATGAGAAACAATATCATGCACATGTCTATTTTCCTCTTGTTTTTAGCTAAAGCATTATCATCAAGATTAAGCTTAAAAATAATGTCATCCTCATCTAAGTTTTCATTAGAAATAGCGAGAAGGTGGAGTGTGGCTAAGCTGAATAACAAGGGTACAACGAGTAAAGATTACCGAGATCAAAAATAATGCTAAAGGTAGAGTGATCAAAGCTAGAAGACACATTACATTCATTAGCTAAGAGTTGTCTCGAATGTTATCTAGAAGAATAACGTTGCGATATAGAGTGGTAATTTCAGCTATAGTTGCTTCATCATATATAGGGTTAATACTCTCATGAGGCATAACTTGGGTAGGAGGAGAAGAGCTACTCTTAGCCATTAGGGTTTTAGTGGATCCTAGGGAAAGGAGTTCTAAGATATAGGTTCTCTAAAATAATTAAGATAAATATGCAATATATAGGCCTAATCTAAATGTTATGGTAGCAGTAAATATATGACAATTAAGTACAACAAAAATACCCAAGCAACTAAGCAAAAAATTATGAAACCCTAATTGCAAGTAGGAGAAGAAGGTACTTAGCTGATTCACAATAAATTTTGAAATGTACCGAAGTGTTGACCAGGTGAACAGAGAGGTAGGAGCGTCACACAGAGGCCCAAAAATGCGAAATCGGAGGATTAAGCTAGACAGGGACGCCTAGAAAAGGGCAGGGGTGCCCACGGGTGCTACAGACTAGAAATGGGTGCCTGAGTTTGTGAAAATGCTCAGAATCCCAAATTTTTAGGTCTGGAATTTGTTCAATGTTGTTTTCCTTTAGTCACTACGAATTTGCACTAAGATCATCGAGTTTGCTAGAAAACCTGCAAAACCCTCAAATAAACATCAAATCCTAAAAAATAAAGATGGAGAATGAGGGGTCGAATTGTCCTCAATTATCACAAAGGTGAACTTATGACTAAGTGTTGCACTACATTTCGGACCCAATGTAGTTCTCAGTGTGTGTGTGCAGAAATCGTGCCCTATGTGGCTCTTGTACGTGTCACACTTGATATTAAGAAAGTAACTAGATGTAAAAGATGTAAATAGATGTGTGTATGGAATTGAATAGGCTCCCATCCCATGAAGTGTGATGCAAACATATGCAGTCCTTTGCCCTTGAATGGATGCTAGAATGGATGTTTTAATGCTCTTTGATAGCATTTGGATGCAACCTTAGGTGGTGACAGCTAATGCTTAGTGTTTGGTCCGTTATTTTGATCACATAACTTTATATTTATATGATTTCCTTGCTTGAATTTTGTAATTAACCCCAAAAAGGGTGACTACCAAAAATATAAAGTGCTCAAACGAATAGAAATGACCCAAAAGAGGCAAGTAAAGTACAAAGAGGGTAGGAGCACCCATAGGGGCCGGAGTGCCTAACGTTGGCGTCTTGGATGTGCCCTTGAGTCCAGACTCAAAGAAACTAAAGGGTCGAGAGGTCATATTGAGCAAAAAGGTGTGCAAGACTAAAAGAGGTAAAAGAAAACAAAGAAAGGTGCCTAAAGATATGAGTTAATTATTACTTTTCCTACTTAGGAATCACATGAATATTAGTATGCAATCAATACTAGATAATTACCCAAAGTGCATGATTTAGTGTCTACGAGGTTTTCATGGGAAAAATTTTCAATTTTGCATGTTAGACATTTAACACAACAATAGATAGCCAAATTTTTATTTCGCATAACCCACACCACCTCGCTTTTATCATATAGTGAGCTATTATAATTTCTCCTTGTGTCACACATTTTCCTCCTACCAAACAACTGGCTTCCTTTAATCCTGACCTCTTTTGTTGGTGGCATTCCACTATCGACTATTCCCATGAGGAATGTAAGGATCTTAAAAATATTTCCCTTGATTTATTTCTTGGACCTCATTTTGATACTAATGCCATTATCCAAGAACATTATGAGAAATATCAATCCCTTCTACAAGCCCATGAAAACCACCAATCTAGGAACAACTATCACAAAGAACCTATGAAAAACTTTGTAGGTGTTAGTAAAGGGTTCTATTATCATAACTACCTCAATTTGTAATATGTTAATGCAGCTAAAGTTAATTATTGATGTAAGCCCACACATAAAGACCCCATCTACAAACCCAAAATCCTTCCCCTAATGACCAAAATCTCATTGATACTTCTCACGAGCAACCTAATGATGATCATGCTCCTCGAGTTGAGACTCGTCTCAAAACCCCACTAGAAAGTCTATCTACATAATCAATTCCACCATCCTCGAGATAAAGTTGCTCAATCCTACAAGCCTCATCTATTCATGGTTCCTTCCTTTGTTCTTCATCCTCCTAAATATTTTTATGGCACATATCTTAGGCCACAATGGAATTTCCTAGATGAGCTCAATTCCATGACTTGCAAAATCCCTTTGATGCAACTCATGTGTACTTCTCCACAAAATTGAAGATTTTTTTGGTCACCGTGTGTTAGTGTTATCATTGATGTCAAATACATTGATGGTAAATAGTTTCATTGTTAGGTAAAATTTAGTTTACCTAGGTTAATTATGCATTTACCTTAGTTAATTATTAATTAATGGTAAGTGGTTATTAACCTTTAATTATTTGTAATTGGGAATAGTATTCTCGTACAAGTCTTTTGTCTTTATTATATTTGTTATATAGTTGAAACTATATATTTGGAGTTTTTTGTACACTGGATAAAATTTGTTGCATATTTGCAACTCCTTGTTTTATATGGACATGACTATGCAATATCTATAAATATTGCAATCATCCATTCCATATTTGATTGGATTGATTATTAATAAAATAACCAGGCTTCCTTCCATGTTCTTAATCTTTCATTTGGTACTAGAGCAGATTGGAGCTCCTACCCAGGTTGGGGATAGGTTGTAGAGGAAGAAAAATCTTGGAGAAGAAATCACTTCACATGAGATTCAGTGTTGCCTCCAACAGCTTCCCAAAACTCCTTGCAGTCCCATAACCTCCTGTTTGATCTCCAAGTAAACGTAAAGAAAAAAATTGCCTTGGTGCCCTCTACACCAAAAAAATTGCTCCTGGAAGCTAATCAAATTCAGGAATTAAAAAAAAAAATCTCCCCATTAGGGGTTTTACCTATAATATTAGGGGTGCATTTGGTGATAGTATTAGCTATAGCTAATACTAGCTGACTGTCAAAATGGAGGACTCTGTTATTTTTTTTGGAGGTGTTTTTTCCCGAGTTGTTTGCACTCCACGGTGATTGAGTTGCATTTGAAGGAGTGTGTTTCATTGAGGCCGAGTTAAGATTTTCTTTGGATCGAGTTGTTTGGAGATTATTTTTTTATTATGGACTGAGTTGTGTGAGTTGAACTTTTCATTGCAAGAAAGGGCAAGCCACTCGCACCGAGCCACTTCGTGTTGAACAAGTTGCACATTGAGCTTTGTTAATAAACCGAGCTCTTGCAAACAAAGGCATCTTTATATTGTTACCTCGGCAGGCTCTGTTTTGGAGGCCAAGTTGCTTATTGAATGCACCTGCGTGAATACAACATCTCCATAGTCCTGCACAAGGCAAACAACGATGAGCAAACAGAGGTAATAAATCAATGAACCAGCAATCCATACAAAGTGGTACGTGAAAGAGTAAACTTGCACAAAACAACACACGTTGTTAGCAAATCTAATCTACAATGAATAAGCCACACAAATCCATAAGCATATGTGCCAAAATACAAAGGAGGATAAAATAAAAAGGGGCGATTCGGATCCTTATTTCACGCAAAATATTAAACGCAACGAAGATAACAATGAAAAACCTAATCCAAATCCACCTTCACTAGCGCCCACGTGGATCATCTCCTATGCCATGTCGAGCCGCTTCACATGTTATTCGACTATCATATTGAGCATCGTTTTTAAATATAAAAAAATTCAATTCATATAACAAGTGCATAAAGTGCTTCATTGGATAGTGGCAATGCTTTAGGTATGGGAGGTTCGTGGGTCGACCCCCACCAAAGCCATTTTTTCATTATATTTTGCCCAATTTTGACATTTAGTGGCATATTTGGAAAAAATACCAACTATAGAGGCACATTTAGTAGCAAAATCTCCTCTAAACCGCTTAGCCTCAACTAAACAAGCTACTAAAAATAGCGGAGAAAACCCTAAAATAGGGCAAAAAAATCTCCCAAATTGCTTATTTTTTTGGTTACTGAGCACTTTTGCCAAAGGAGGGGTATCTAAAAACTTCATTTTGAGCCATTTTTTTATCGTCTTTTGCTCAGAGAGCCGTATTGAGCTTCGGAGGCCACCAAGGCCCCAAAAATGAAAAAACATTGCTGTCATTCAATTTTTTCAGAATTTTGGATGTAATTGTATACTTCAGTGTATTGTACTAATTTACAAGTTGTCATATTCAACTGCAAAACTATTGTAACTATTGTAACACTAGCAGAGCTTTGTACTAAAAAATATTAAAAATTGGTTCTGAATCACTCATGAGATCTTGATCTCATTTGAAGTGTTTGGTATAAACAGTGCCTCTGGGAAGCACTTACAGGTAAAGTCACCATGACTATTACTACACTTAACGCCTAATATAGCTGCAACAACGTCGTCTAGGCATCAACCCTTTAAATCTACGGGGAGTAATAAGGACAAAATGTACACACTTTGATCCCTCTCATCCGTCTGTGAATGATTGCTCGACTTAAATCCGGACTAAGAAATTATCCGAGTATATAGCGAAGTTACGCATGTGTATGAGGATATTTCTTTGATCTGGTGTCAATAATCGCACAGAACCCTTTCAGTATTGTATTGGTACCACGTATCGAATTCTTTCACGTACGCTAACGCCTCTTTCACATACTTCTGGGTATATAGAACGGGAGAGCTTCTTCCACGTACTGCAACGGGTAGATCGAAGGGCACTTATATAGAAAGGTTCGGTATATCAGACTGACGGTATATAGATTGGGAGACTATATACCTAGAGTGATAAAAGCCTTACCCTTTGTCAATTGATTTTGCAAAATGGGCACCAACGCCCCAAGTTCTTTCTTCTAGATTCACAACTACTCAAAGGAAATAACTATGCAACATGGAAGACAAAAATCAAGACACAACTTGAGTTTGAAGAGATTTGGACTATTGTGAATGGCACAATAAACAGATCAACAACTGATACAACATAATAGAAATAGTTTGATAGATCCAATCAGAAGGCCAAGCTAATCATCCTATTTGGAGTGTCTAATGACATGCAACCCCACATTTGAGATACCAAAATAGCCAAAGAAGCGTAGGATAAGTTGAGCACGGTGTACGAGGCCAAAAACAAGAATGTCATACTGAATTTGCAGAGTTAGTTACACACATTGAAGTTTTAAAAAAATGAAAAAATATAATCTTTCTTGCAAAGAGTTGTAGAGTTGAGGGCTACACTTCTATCCCTAGGAGAAGAGGTCACAAATGAATCTCTCGTTCCCATTATTATGAGAGCCCTCTCTCCTTCATACCGCATTTTTGTGACAACACTAAACTTGTCGAAATACAACGGTGAGTTTTGATAAATTGGTAAATCTTGCAACAAGAGGAATTCATGTACAATACGGATGATGAAGAGGAGTAGGCACTCTCTTCTCATCAAAAATGGAAAGGAAAAGGAAAATGAAAATCTCATCAAAAACCCCAAAATTAGAATAAAAAGCAACAACGGATAAACAACGAAAGAAGAAATGTCCTATCTGCAAAAGAGGACAATTAAAAGATTTTGGTATAATACTTATAAGAAAGGTTCATCAAGAAAATCTATACCTCAACACCCAAAGAATCTCACAAGGGACATTCTAACTACAATCAAGGGCAAAAAAGGGGAACTGGAAAATAAAACCCTATCAACAAGGAAATATTGTTGAGCAAGAAGAACATTTAGATACTGAAGACTACTTGTACCTTTGCTCGATCAAGTGAACCCTCCACATCATCTAGTGATGTTTGGTATATTGATTCGGGAGCCACTTGACACATGACCGGCCATAGAGACTGGTTTACTTCAATGAGGGACACGCCTTCGAAAAACCATGTTTCGTTAGGTGATGATTCTTCATACACAGTTTAGGGGATTGGGAACATTTCTCTACCTCTTGGTTCACACAACTGTAGATTATCAGATGTACTATATGTCCTTGGGTTGACAAAAAATATGTTGTCAATCAGTCAACTCCTAGACAAATCACGAGGCTCGAAAATAGTTGTAAAAGCCTCCAATGTTGGACGCATGTTCCAAATTTGATTTTGTCCACATAGATGATCGAGCACTTATGGCTAAGAAATCTACCTCTGCGCACAATTGTGGCATCGAGATTAGGTCATATTAGTTTCAAGTATCTCGAGACACTTCTCTAGCATAATATGGTAATAGGATTACCATCTCTTCAAAAGGATACAGATAAATGTCCTCACTGCCTTGCAGGAAAACAACACAGAGCTTTGTTCCAGAAGAGTACTTATCGAGCTCATGGTAAGCTTGATCTGGTTCATACCGATCTTTGCGGTCCAATGTAACCGAGTCATTCTGGATTTCAATACTTCATGCTTTGTGTTGATGATTACTCACGAAAAATGTGGATATATTGTCTTCGCAAGAAAAGTGAAGCTTTTGAAACCTTCAAGAAATTCAAAGTGGTTGTTGAGAACAAAACTGGTCATCACATCGAACTCTCTGCTCAGATTGAGGGGGAATTCACCAGTGATGAGTTCAAATCCTACCTTCAAGATCATGAGATTCGTTGACAAATGCCTCCTCCACACACACCGTAGTAGAATGGTGTTGTTGAGAGAAGAAATTGTACTATCATGGAAATGGTGTGATGTATGATCGATGATTCTAGACTAGCAGGACATTCTAGGCGAAAACAACAAAGACAACAATGTATTTGTTGAACAGAGTGCCCACAATTGCTCTTGACAGAGTAACGCCACATGAAGCATGGTCAAAGGAAACCATTTGTTACACACCTCAGAGTATTTGGGTGCAAAGCAAGTATGCACATACCCAAGAAGAATAGAAAGAAATTGGATATGAAATCAAAAAAAATCATCTTCATTGGGTATAGTGAAGAGACTCTTGGGTATAGGTTGATGGATCTGAAGACCAGGAAAGTCTACACCAAAGAAAGATGTTGAATTCTTTGAGAAGAAGGAAGCAAAGTCTCCTCCTCCAGACTCACCTGATGTAGATTTTTCACTAGTTGTAAAATAAGAAGATGATGTTCCCACAGATGATGAAAGTGATGATGGGGATGTAATGTCCCCAAATGAACATATTTGACCCAAGTTGGATTTTGGGCAAATCCAAACCCCAGAAGCAATATAATAAATTACTTATCAAATCAAACACTACAGATCTGAATTTTATATGAGAAGTGCGACTAGGGTGGAGTGAAATACCACCACAAATCAGCCCCTAAATCTATATCATTCCACGCAAATCTGATACCACTAATTTATAAAGCCCAAATATGTATAAAATGTATATTTCTGATATAAACAATGCTGCAATAAATTATTTAAAACCCATGTCCACAAAGATAACTCCAAAAATTCATATCTTTTGCTAGAGAAGTCCAAATGAGCTGAAACTTTGGATCTTTGGTCACAAAATATGAAAAATAATATTGTAAAATTAGTTTTGCACAAAGAAACACGAAACCCTAATTTTTCCCTAAAAAGTAGGTCACCAAAGCACATTTAGGGCATCAAATCAGCTCCAAAAATTATGAAATTAATTTATTTTCATTCCCAAAATTCAAGATCAATAAGCAAAGTGATAAATTTTAGACCTAGAATGTCTCAAATACACCGCAAAACCAGCCGAAAGATGGATCGCTCCAAGCGGTACAATAAACATACAAGCTGTTTTAATTTTATTCTTCAACAACACTTGAAAATAGTAGAAATCTGTGAAAGCCCGATAGAATTTCCTGAATGGAAATTCCTCTCAAACTCCTAGGGGTTTTCGTCCACAAGAGGGAAATACTAAAGGTTTTCGTCCTTAGATATTTTTACGCAAAAACTACAAGCTTAAGACACAAATCAGAAATTATCAAGTGAATATCGAATGCCTCTCAAGCAAGTCTACTTCTCCTTTTAAAGTAAGAAGAGACCCAAAGGAACCTCCAAAATATCCAATCAGCTTGCATGATTCTTTCAATGCATTTTCCACCCTCCATTTCTCTTAGGGAGAATACAAAAGACATTTAATAATTATTTTCTTCTCCCAAGTCTGGTCGCTTTTTCCTAGAGGGAATACAAAATAGAAATGTTTTATCCTTTCTAAGTTCCCATTATTCCCCCAAGGCAAGTCACCATTTTCCCTAGAAAATACAAATTAAATAAGTGTTTTTCTTTTTATGCACTTTTCTAGGTTCTATTTTAATGTTAAGTTTATTAATTTATTATATGTGCTATTATATTTTAATTTTTTGCACAATATAATAAAATTAATAAAACTTAAGTCACCCTTATATTTTTCCTTTGGCCGTCGGGCTGACAAAATAGGCCAAAGGTCTTCGATTGGGAAGGGGATATTACGAGGATTATAGTGATGATCGAGATAGAACCACGACCCATGGGAGAAGTTCAACGTATGCCTTTTTTAGCATGCTTTAGAGATGCAAGAATGGATGCTCCACCGGATACATCCACAATTGGACCAAGGACTCATGATAAAGCAAGAGAAGAAGTAAACTTTTCTTTGATGAGTAGAGTTATTGAATCTGATGAGCCCTCTGCGGTCCAGAATCCCTACACCAAAAGCTTGGAAAGATGCCTTGGATTTTGAATATAACCCAGTGATGAAAAACAACACTTGGTAGCTTATCGATCTTCCACCAAGAAGAAACCCATTGGATGCGAGATGGATATTTAAAACAAAGTACAAATCAAATGGGACGGTAGACAAGTACAAAGTGAAACTAGTAGCAAAGGGGTATGCATAAAAATAAGGCATTAACTACGAGGAGACATTTGCTCCCACAATTTAAGATCAAAACGATCATGATGATCTTTGCTCTAGGCGCATGATTTAGTTGGAAAGTCCATCGAGATGGATGTAAAAAATTCCTTTCTAAACGGATATTTACAAGAACTCTATATGACTCTACACGAGGGATATGTTGTACACAGTCAAGAAGCAAAGGTATGCGGACTCGGGAAACCTCTGTATGTCCTTAAACAGACACCCCAAGCTTGGTACATCAAAATTGATGAGCATCTCATACAACATGGATTTGTTAGAAATCCATACGATCCCAATCTCTACCTCAAAAATCAAGGGGAGATTGTGATTGTGGTTGTTTATGTCAATGATCTAGTCATCACTAGCAATTCAGTGAGGATGATTGATGCAACAAAGAAAGATCTTAACCAATCATTCGACATGACAGATATTGGGTTGATGCATTATTGTCTTGGATTGGAAATATGGAAAAATGTGAATCACATATTTGTTTCTCAGTTTAAATATACCAAGATAATGATCGAGAAATTCAGGATGATGGATTGCACACCTATTACTACACTTATGGAGAACAGATTTCAGTTATCTCGTTCAGATCCATCTCCTGCGGTAAATGCCACTTTCTATCAGTAGTTGATTGGGAGTATCATTTACTTGACTTACACTAGACTAGATATCCACTTTACAAAGGTGACCTATCTATCTAGGTTCATGCAGGAACCCAAAGTTTTTCATTATAAGGCAACAAGGCACATCTTGAGATATCTCAAGGGAACAGTGGATCTTGGTCTAGAATACAAGAAGAATGACAACTTATTCTTGTCGAATATTTGGATTCAGATCATGCAGGCAACATTGATGACAAAAATCCACTTCAAGGTTTGTGTTCTTTATGGGATCTGGACCAATATCATGGGGAAGCAAGAAACAACACTTTGTTTCTCACTCTTCCACAGTCGAGTATCGTTCTGCAGGTGAAGCTATCTGTGAAGCGATATGGCTACATCGCATACTTGAAGGACTTGGAATACCATAGGACAAACAGACCACCATGTATGTAGGCAATGAAGGTGTTCTCAAACTTGTTTGCAATCAAGTTTTCATGAAATAACAAAGCACATTGAGGTACAAGTACATTTCATACGCGAGCATGTCTTGAAACACAATATACAACTTTAATTTTTCCAACAGTTGAACAATGAGCAGATATCTTCACCAAGTCACTTACACGTGACAAGTTCAAGTTGTTCAGAGAATTCCTCTCTTCATCCCTTGAGGCAATGCAAAATTAAGGGGGAATGTTAGGTAAAATTTAGTTTACCTAGGTTAATTATGCATTTACCTTAGTTAATTATTAATTAATGGTAAGTTGTTATTAACCATTTATTATTTGTAATTGGGAATAGTATTCCGTATAAGTATTTTTTCATTATTATAATTGTTATATAGTTGAAACTATATATTTGGAGTTTTCTGTACACGGGATTATATTTGTTGCATAGTTGCAACTCCTTGTTTTGTATGGACATGATGTGATATCTATAAATATTGCAGTCATCCATTATGTATTTGATTTGATTGATTATTAATAAAATAACTAGGCTTCGTCCCCATTCTTAATCTTTCATTCATGATGTTGTGTGTGTCTCCATGAGTTGTTACTCAATGTCTATCATGAAGGTCGATTGGTAATGTCATGTTTGGTATATTTGTATGAGGTCTTGGAAGCATGATTCGGTGTTTATGGTCATATTTTGAGTCCTCCAATGTTGAGTAAAGGTTTTTATGATGTCTATCATGGTTATTATGGATTGTAATAGGTGTATGAGTGTTTTCAAGATAGGTCACAGGTTGCTTCATATTCTACTTGGTTGTTTTGGAGTTAGTCTAGAGTCCGTACTACTTACTTGAGTATGAACTAGTTGCTTCAAATTTTGGTATGAATGATTCAGAGTGTTTAATAATTTTATTGGAACATATGGTGAAGGTCAAGGATATGTAGATATAATATGAGTACAGGTACATGTTTGAGCTTGGTTTACGGTGTTCATCTAGATGCTTGAAGGTCAAATGAAGCATGAGAGTGAGGTGCGAGAGATATATAAGCTCATGAAGACATGTAGAAATGTGAGGCATGTTGTCTCGGTTGTGTTAGGTCATTTTAGAGACCTTGGAAGCAGAGGTATGAGGTTTGACTACTTGGTCATGGTGCACACTAGGCATAATTCTAGTGTTTGGAGGCCTAATAAGGTATGATAGTCACTTGCAAGTGTGTGTATGAGATTTTGAGAACACTCGAGAATGTATGTCACATCATATTCAACATGTAGAAGTAGTTATTAGAGGTTTCATGCTTGGTTAGAGTGTTGGTTCAATTAGTTTTAGTCTATAACATGCAAAACCCCAAGGGCTTGTCATGAAAGTAATAGTGGTGGTGAAGGTACATATCTATTTGTGGTAGAGTGATGATTGTATATGTTATAAGAGGTTGTTTTGATGTTGTGTAAAAATTTAAAGTCACCATGATGAAGATTTTTCAATATATGAGGTCCGAGGCAAAACAAGGTGTTTGAGAACTCGTTTCCAACTCAAAACAAGAGAAATGCTCATGGTTGGAACATGCAAATTTTACATGGGAATATTATCCTTTTAGGGATATTGGGGCATGGATTTCATAAGATCTTAGAGTTGAAATGATGTCAAATGAGGCCCATATGTTTATGAATGAATGTTACTGAAGTGAAACTCAAGTTATTATGAACTTGAAACCCTATGTTGAGAGAAATGGAGAAGAAATTCTTTGTATGATCCTGGAATGGATTTTTATTGATATTATTTTGATTGGATATTGTATAATACTCCTCTAGATTTCCAAAAAGGTATGGTAAAGTATGTGGTAATGAGTGGACTCCAATCAAACAGGTAAGTTTCTAAAGAAGTTCAGTTTGGGACAAAGTTTTCCAAAGGAGTTGCAAAATTAAACAACATTATTATTAGTATGGGAGTTTTTTTATGTCTATGATGGTTTCATATCATTGTTGATATTATAGAGGGAAAATTGTGCTTTATTTATGAAGACCGATCTTAAGGCGCTTTGGGACAATTCTAGAGAAGTTTCGAGATGGACTTGGTTTAAGGCCTTCCACTTAGAGTTAGAAGGATTTCCAATATGTTCTAGAAAGAGGATTCAAATATATTTCCATTGGGATAGGTTTTGTCTCATGATAAATATATTTTATGGGTCATCCAGTCAGTTTATGAGGGAATATATTGTTGGTTTTCCATAACAAGATTGCTCGGGCTAAAAGAATGAAGTGAATGAGGAATATGATAGATGATTTTATGCTTTATATCAGTTTTAGAGTGAAAAGGGATGAATTTTGTTCCTATTAAAGGAATTTGGAGGTCTTAGAAGTGATAGAAATGGTGCAAACTAGTTGAGTTTGTAAAACTAGTTTCTGGGCATCTCAGTTCAGTGAAGAGGAAATTTGTTGTGGTTTGACCATATAGATGTTTCATGAGCCGTATAAAGCTTGGATGTGATCTACAGGTCTAGGGGTTTCTAATGAGGGGTTACATGTCATAGTTTTGATGTTCTTGGGTGATCTTGAGACCCAAAGGTGAAGATTGGTTCCTAGAAACAGTTGTTTGGTGAAGGATATGAGCCTTCTTGGTAGTGTTGTGATTAATTTGATTAGTGCAAGGATTGTGTTTTTATGTCATATTTGACATGTGAGAAATTAGGAGATTGAATAATCTTGGTTATGGTGTTTGTGAGTTTTAGCCATCTAGGTGATGGGGTTTTGAGTTGTTTTTGAGCTTATTTGGTATGTATGAGCATTTCCGACCTATATGGGTCCTTTTTTATGAATATATATGAGTATGGTGTTATGTTTTTAGTTGTTTTAGTCTAAATTATGATGAATGGATAACTTTCTTTGTGTTAATGAGAAGATAAGGGTATTTTTAGTGTGAAATCATAGCACCCCTAAATGAGTTATGGATCTACTTTTCTAAGGCAGGGTCATTTGGTACGATTTGCATAACATGGAACCATCTCTCAAACTGTGGGACTTGCGGACTTGAGATGGCCCTCTGGAGAAAGCCGGCTTCTTCTTCCTGATCCTAATGCTAAACTACTCCTAATGCAAACATGATGTCTAACTACACCTATCCTAACAATGCCAAGGAGACAGGGAGAGAGAAGTGCATAAAGAGGGAAATCCTACACTAACGAGGTGATAGCACCAAGAAAAGGGAAGTGTTGATCATCTTTCAAAATGGCCATGAAATGAAGGGAAGTGAGGTGAGAAATGGAGAGGATGGACAACAGCATCACAGACCAAATGTCAAATTCACATAGAACTCCATTTTTATCCCCACAAACACAGCTCCCAGATCTGCAAATGAAACGTCCAAAACATGCACGAAATACTCCAGAACAATGATAGGCAAGAAGATGCAATGAAAACAGGTGAAGGATGGACAAATGCATCAAAAAAATGAGTTTTATTGCTGTAGAAATTTACATAGAGCATCATACACAAGCAAGAGGCAAAAACGCCATTTACAAAGCAGGGGAGGAGATTCAAACTCCATTTTCGACCCTAGGGAAGAAAAGAAGAGGGGGCAGGGAAGAAGAATGAACAACTTTTATAATGAATCATGCCCCTATATTTATAGATTTGATTGGAGAGAAGAAGAGAGAGAGAGAAGCGAGAAAACCAAGTTGAAGCTCAACCACCGTTGTTAATGCCTCTGATGAAATATGCCCCAAATTCATCTTTATTGCATGATTCCTTCATTTAGCACCTTGAAGGAAGAGGAAACAGCGGAAATAGATCGAATCCGATCTGGTTATTGAGACAGATGGATCCTGCATTGAAGGCTTGAAGATGTTTCCTCCATTTTCCTTCACCTAACCTCCTCAAAATTAAATTTTCAGACCTCCATGGCGTGGGCGAGGCCAAGATCTTTTCAACGGTGTCATATTTGCAATATTTCGAGCCTTGAGTCAAAAGATATGCCTCTTCAAAGTTTGTATCGGGTCCATACAAGAGGGCGGAAAACAACTTGAAAAATGGGTCCCCTTTTGATATGGTACACGTGGCAACCAGATTAGGGAAAAATCGGGTTTACGGGTTCAGAATTTATCTTTTCCCCTTTTTCCGAGAATCATAAAATCCAGAAAACTCCCGTAGCCCCGCAGCTCCGCTTGGATACGTGGCACCCTTTAGTTGGTCGGGGGATGCACTTCACCTTTTGTCTCTGACTCCCCAATTTGTTTGGCTCAAGCTCAAACTTGACTTTTCCTTTGCCTCATTCTAGAATGCAAGCTCGTAGGTCCGAAACGTTTTCCCTTCATATTTTCTCTATGTGCGGGGTTGTCTTGACCAAATTTGTCGGGGCGAATTTGGGATAACAGTATCAATGAATGTTTGAGTTCAAATTTGAACTAGTGAAGAGTGAGGGAAAAAGTGTGACCCTAGTGTGTGTGTGTGTGTGTGTGTGTGTGTGTGTGTGTGTGTGTGTGTGTGTGTGTGTGTGTGTGTGTGTGTGTGTGTGTAGGTATGAAGGCATCATTTCGAGAGATGAGGAAGTGTGTGAAAATATGAGTCATATTTTGCAAGATTAAGTGAGTTAGAATGAGGGTTTGAAGGTATATGAGTTGAATCTTTGATCACTATTAGTTGTTTGTGTTGAAAACATTTCTGCAAATAGTATTCTTATTCAAATCTTGTGTGATGATTCATATTCATGTAACTCTCTTGTTGTGAGTAATATCAAGAGTTTAGAGGTTGGTGCTCCTTGTGGGGTTGGTGGCTCGCTAAAGAAGTCTCTTGTGATGTGTAATATTCACTTGAGTCTTTGTTATGTGTAATATCAAAAAAAAAATTAGCGGGTATTCTTCCCCTTGAGAGTTTCCCACATATATTGTGTGTTTTTGTGTCTCTCTCATGGTTGTGTTGATTTGATTGAATGTTAAGCACACATTAGTAAATGGTTAAATGGTTTATGGTTTAATTAAAAAATCTGAATTGGTTAAATTTTTGTAAGGACTGATTCACCCCCTCTCATTCCATTTTGCTTCCAACAATTGGTATCAGAACAAGTCCTTTTGGAGAATTTTGATCACTTGAAAACAGATCCTTGAAGCACAAAATGGCAAGTCGGAAGAATGGATTTTCTACCAACAAGGCACCATTGTTTAATGGAGTGAATTATGATTTTTGGAGTCTAAGGATGAGGACTCATATCATGTCCCTAGGGTTTGATATTTGGAAAGTTGTGGAAGATGGTTATACTGACTCCTGCTACACCTCCAACTAGTAATGAAGATAAGAATACATGTTGTGATAATTCAAAAGCTATGAATGCTATCATGTGCGGTCCAGGAGAATCTGAGATGGTGAAGGTGATGCATTGCAAGTCATAAAAAGAAGCATGGGAGAAACTTTAGGTCTTGTATGAAGGATACACCAAGGTAAAAATTGATAAGCTCCAAACTTCAAGAAATTAGTTTGAAAGTATTAAGATAAGTAATGATGAGTCCATAGCTACATATTTTCTTAGGATTGACAAGGTTGTCAACACTATGAAAGGGTTAGGAGAAGATGTGAAGGAAGAAGTTGTAGTTTAAAAGGTTTTGAGATCTCTAACTTCTAAGTTTGATTCCAAAGTCTCTGCTTATTGAATAAGCCAAGGATTTGACTACCTTGAAGATGGATGAGCTGCATGGAACCCTAACAACATATGAGATGAGGATTCAAAATGATAAACCTATCAAGAAGGAGATAGCCTTCAAAGTTGAGAAGAAGACAAAGGACAAGAAGACTAAGGATGATGATGTTGCTCATGAGATGGATGATGATGAGTTGTTTTCCATGATTGTTAGAAGATTGAAAGTTGGATCAGGTAAGTACAAAGGAAAGATCCCTTTTAAATGTTTTAATTGTGGTAAGGTAGGCCATTTTGCAAATAAATGTTTTAATGAGTTGTTTTCCATGATTATTAGAAGATTGAAAGTTGGATCAGGTAAGTACAAAGGAAAGATCCCTTTTAAATGTTTTAATTGTGGTAAGGTAGGCCATTTTGCAAATAAACCTCCTCATAAGCACAAGGATGAGAATGAAGAAAGTGATGGAGAATATGACAAGAAGGATGATAAGTTTAACAAAGGTAAGAAGAGTTTTAAGAAGTTTGATTATAAGAAGAAGAGCAAAAGAGTTTATATACAAAAGAAGAGTGTTATTCATCTAAGGATAGTAACATTGATGATGGAGTATCGATTCTGAATCTAAATCAAAGCATGAAGAGGTTGTTGATGAGGTCTTATTCATGACCAAAGATGCTATGAGATCCATGAGTGAAATTTCAACATTGTTTGGTGATAACATGCAATTTGATGATGAAGAAGAAGAAGATGTTTATGAGACTGAATTGGCATGTTTCAAAGTGAGCTAAAACATGCTTTGAGAGGAATGTAAAGAAGCTAAAGAATCAAGTCAAATAATATGAAAGAAAAATTCATGAGCTTGAAGAGAAACATTGGGTTGTAACTGAAAATCTAGATGAGACAGTGAGAAGGCTAGAGATGCAGATGAGTTCCATGACTCTAAATTTACAATCCAAGGAAGAAGAAGTGACTCTTCTTAAGAGAGAGTTATCTCGATGCGATTAGCAAAGATAAGTATTTTCAAAAATTGAGAAGAGTACCAAGGATCTTGATGATTTCTTGGAAAACAAATATCTGTAGGAGACAGAGTAGGTTTGGGATTCAAATATGACTCTAAAGGTAAAGGTATGATGCAAGAGGATATTATTTTCAACAAAGTTATGAATCAAGAAGATGGAATTCCAATCAAGGTTGGTGAAGGAAAAAGTATCAAGGAAGAAAAGAAATAAACCTTCATCAAAGACAATGTGAAGACAAATTCCATAAGGCAACGTAATGCTTTAAGGTATGAAAGATCATTTAATGGTTATTGTTTTACTTGTAATGGCTTTGGTCATAAGGTAAAGGAGTGTAGAAGTTTTGTTAGAGATGATCACATTTTGAGGGAAGTAGGAGTAAGTAAGAAAATAATGTGGTGTGCTACAACTCGCATGAGAAAGGTCATGTTGCTAGATAGTGTTGTATGATCCACCTAGTCAAGTTGAAGGCTAAAAAGGAAAGAGTTCAGTGGTATGTTTCAGTTGCAATGAAGTTGGTCATGTTGTTAAAGAATGTCACTATGGTTACTCAAAACAACATAATATATTCCAAGGTCCATTGAGGCGGTGGGAGCTAGCCATTGATCTTCAAAGATGTTCTATGTGGCAAGAAGACGAGAAAGAGTCTCAAGACAGAGCAATGTGATTCAAATCATCTCCAAGGCATGATAACATAGCATGTGGTCCTTCTTTTGTGTTTTCGATTAGGTATGGGGTGTATGAGTCCAAGAGGAGTCATAAGGAAGTATGGCATACCGTGTATAGGCTTCTATAGTTGGAAAAAGTAGGTCTTGAATGCATTAAATGAGTTGTTTAGGGATCATTTCCCGAAAGGTTATTTGCAACTTGTGTATGGTAGAGATAAGTATACATGTGTGCATGATAAGTTGATACATATCAAAGATAAGGTAAGAATTATGTTTTAAGCTCTAAATCGGATTTTTGGCATGTATGATCCCTACACCTAGGGGAGTTCTATGGTTTATATGCTTTGAAATGGTCAAATCAGAGTTCAAGGAAGAAATTACATTGTTAGAGGAAAAGTTTGTGATTTTTGCATGGTTGTAGAAAATGTTTGAAGACAAAATATGGAGGATATCACAGTCCGGAATGGGTTACTTGTTTACCGATTCATGGATCGGGTTTTGTTGTTGTTGAGGTCGAAAAAGATAGAGTACATACCAAGGGGGAGTCACTTGTGAAAGTAAGTTTGGTTTTGTGCATTGTTTCCATTGTGTCATGTTGAGTGTTTTCATTTTCCATGTCTAGTTTTCAGTGTAGCTTTTGTCATAGATTTCAAAGGGGAGAGAAGCATCAAAAACATGAAAAAGAGTCAATTATGTGTGTTTTGTCTTATGGTTGCCATCAATGTTTCTGAAGGTGGTTACCATCAATGACAAATGGGGAGATTGTTGGCCATTATGTGGTAGTGTTGTCAATGATGTCAAGTCCATTGATGTAAAATGGTGTCATGATATTGTTTGAGTCTCCATGAGGTGATATTCAATGTCTAGCATGAAGGTTGATTGGTAATGTCATGTTTGGTGTAGTTATATGAGGTCTTAGAAGCATGATTCAATGTGTATGGTCACATTTTGAGTCCTCCCATGTTGAGTAGAGGCTTTCACAAGGTCTATCATGGTTAGTATGGAGTGTTAGAGGTGTATGAGTGTCTGCAAGATAGGTTACATGTTGCTTTGGAGTCTATTTGGTTGCTTTAGAGTTAGTCTCAAGTCTGTACCACTTACTTCAAAGTATGAATTGTTTGCTTGATTTTGGTCTAAATGCTTCATAGTGTATTATAATATTATTGGGACATATGGTGAAGGTCAAGAATTTGCATAGAGAAGATGAGGAGTGCAAGTACGGGTTTGAGCTTGGTTTGCAGTGTTCATCTAGATGCTTGAAGGTCAAATGAAGCATGAGGCCGAGATGCACATGTATATGAGCTCATGGAGACATGCATAAGTGTGAGACATGTTGTCTCAATTGTGTTAGGTCATTTTGGAGATCTTGGAAGCAGAGTTATGAGGTTTGACTACTTGGTCATGGTGCACACTAGGCCTAATCCTAGTGTTTGGTGGCCTAATAAGGTATGAAAGTCACTTGCACATATGCATGAGATCTTGAGAATAGTCGAAAAGGTATGTTACATCATATACAACATGTAGAAGTAGTTGGCAGAGCTTTCATGCTTGGTTAGAGTTTTAGTTCAATTGGTTTTGGTCTAGAACATGCAAAAACCCAAGGTTTTTTCATGCAAGTCCTAATGGTGGTGAAGGTACGAGTTATTTGTGGCGAGTGATGATTGGAGATGTTAGAAGAGGGTGTTGTGATGTTATGGGAAAACATTCAGTTGCCATGATGAATATTTTGCAAGATATGATGTCGAGGCAAAACAGGGATGTTTGAGAACATAGTTTCTAGCTCGAAGTAATAGAAATGCTCATGGTTGGCACCTGCAGAGTTTGCATGGGAAGATGAGCCTTTCATCAATGTTGGGGCATGGATTTTAAAAGATCTCGAAGTTAAAATGAGGTCAAACGAGGCCCATACGTTTATGAACAAATGTTAAGTGAAACTACTTATTATGAGCTTGAAACCCTATGTTGAGAGATATGGAGGAAATATTCTTGGTATAATCCCAAAATGGATTTTTATTGCTATTATGAGTATGCGGTGATGAGTGGACCCCACTCAAACAGAAAGTTTCTAAAGAAGTTCGGTTTAGGACAAATTTGTCCAAAGGAGTTACAAAATTAAAGGACATTATCTTTAGTATGGGAGATTTTCTTGATGTCCATGATCATTTCATATAATGGTTGAGCTTCTAGAGGGCAAAGTGTGCCATATTTATGAAGACTGGTCCTAAGGCGCTTTTGGGATAGTTAAGGAGTAGTTTCGAGAGATGGTCTTGGTTGAAGGCCTTCCACCGAGTTGAAAGGAATTCTAATATGTTCGGAAATAGGATTCAAATATATTTCCATTGGTATAGGCTTTTATCATGATGATGATATTTTATGGGTCGTCCAGGTCAGTTTGTGAGGAAGAAGATTGTTGGTTTTCTAGGACAGATTGCTCAAGCTGAAAGAATGAAGTGAATGAGTCATGAGATAGATGAGCTGATATTTGATATCAACTGCAAAGTGAAAATGGATGCATTTTGTTCCTAATAAAGGAATTTTGAGGTCTTGGAAGTGACAAAAAGGGTGCAAACTAGTTGAGTTTGTAAAACTTGTTTCTGGGCAACTTGGTTTGGTGAAGAGGAAAATAGTTGTGGTTTGAACATATGAATGTTTCATGAGCTATAAAAATCTTGGATGTGATCTACATGTCCATGGGTTTCAAATGAGTAGTTACATGCCCTAATAGAAATGTTATTGGATGATCTTGAGGCCCAAAGGTGAAAATTGGTTCCTAGAAACAGTTGTTTGGTGAAGGATATGAGCCTTGTAGTGTCTGTGATTAATTTGATTAGTAAAATCTAATTAATGACCTTTTATGGTGTTGGTATTTCATATTTTACATGTTTGAGAAATTAGGAGGTTTACTAATCTTGGTTATGGTGTTTGTGAGTTTTAGTCATCTAGGTGATGGGGTTCTAAGTTGTTTTTGAGCTTATTTAGTATGTATGAGCATGGCCGGCCTATATGGGTTCTTTTTATGAATATATATGAGTATGGTGTTATGTTTTTTTTTTTTTGGTCTAAATTATGATTAAGGGCTGACTTGTTTTGTGTTAATGAGAAGACAATGGTATAAAGTGAATGTTTGAGTTCAAATTTGAACTAGTGAAGAGTGAGGGAAAAAGTGTGACCCTAGTGCGTGTTTCAAAAAGTATGAAGGCATAATTTAAAATCGAGGAAGTGTGTGAAATGATGATGAATGATAGAGATATTTTTTTGCAAGAGTTTGATATCAAACCAGGTCATGTTTGTGCAAGATTGAGCAAGCTAAAAGGAGGGTTTGAATGTATATGAGTTGAATATTTGATCACTATTAGTTGTGTGTGTTTACAACATTTCTATAATGGTCTTCTTATTCAAATCTTATGTGATGAGTCATATTCATGAAAGTCTCTTGTTGTGAGTAATATCAACAAGGGTTTAGGGGTTGGTGTTCCTTGTGGGGTTGGTGCCTCACTAAAGAAATCTCTTGTGATGTGTAATATTCACTTAAGTCTTTGTTGTGTGTAATATCAACAATTTTTTCAATGGTTTTTCTTCCCCTTGAGGGTTTCCCAAATATATCTTGTTTACTTGTGTGTCTCTCATGGTTTTGTTGATTTGACTAAATGTTAAACACACATTAAGGAATGGTTAAATGGTTTATGGTTCAAGTAAGCAAATCAATTGGTTAAAATTTTGTAAGGATTGATTCACCCCCCTCTCAGTACATTGTGCTTCCAATAAATTCATCATGCAACAACTCTATCACTTATAGGATTCCTTCGATGAGGTATTGGAACCTCCCTCTATCCCACCTTTCCCTAACCACAAAATCCATTATATCAAAGCTACCATTGCCTCTAAAAATCCAAATCCACAATTATAGAATCTCCCGAAGATGACATGATCAATGATGAAGTATTATTTCGTGTAGATGATTCTCCACTCCTTATTAGTGGTATCATTCATGATGAGCAAGTAAGATAAGTCCTAGTGGATGAAGACTCTTGAATCAATGTCGTCACCACTCTCATCAAAACCTTCTCTTTTCTATTGATGACCTTAAGCACTTTAACTCACTTTTTCATGGATTTGATAAAACTCGTCAGAAACCGCTTGGTTGTATTTGGCTCCCTATTATTGTAGGACCCAAAAGTGTTCATACCAAACTCGTGGTACTTGATCACCCTCTTTCTTACAATCGCTTTTTTCCGACCTTGGACACATCACATGCATGTCGGCTCATCGTCTAGGTACCAATGCATTAAGTTCATTCATAATAATCAACGATATAGACATGATGTTGATCCAAATCCTTGGAACATACATGTCCCCTTTATTGAAAAACCCTTTCACATTCCTACAACTTCCTTAGTGCCCAATATCCCATCCCCGAGTTTTATGACAATAAAACCGATATCCATGTCACTTTAGTTGATTCAAATGATGATGAACCTAATGAATTGCAAAACATAGTCAATAAAAACCATTTACCAAATGCAATTACACTTCGGCTTCCTTCGGTTCTACTACCTCGAGATCGATTTCCTCCCGTTTTAGAATTTGAGGAACCTCCTTATAATGTTGCCTCCTCTAGTCATCATCATGACAACCCACTTGAAAATGATGAGCTCCAAATTGCACATCTCTTCATTAACTCACCATCCTCGTGCTCTTTTAGAAAAATGGGGGTCATGTCCCATGATGATACCTTTGACTCCAACAAACCTAATTATGATGACATGATGACTCATTCTACTTCACCTATCATTAATGAAGACTACATCTTATCTCATGTCGAATCATGTCATTTAGAGGTTCTTTTTTACGAACATAGCTTGGAAATATTACATACCCTTAACCACACTACCAACATGATTGACACTTCTATTGGGGCACCTCGCGATGCTCACCCTCCCTTAAAATCAAAAATTCAACTCCAAGAAATATTCAAATAACAACACCTTCTCTTTAATAATATTCTCCAAATTAATTACTTCATTAACTCGCTACTTTGTTTTAGTTCGATCTCGCTTGGGTTTGAATGGACATCGTTTCCTACCTTGGATACTTTGGTAATTTATCTATCTCTTCAGGCCCACTAACTCTACGACATCATGTCCTAGTTAGTGCCTTTTATCACACTTTATCATCCTTATAACATCTACCCATTGGTTTTTTGTGTTCTTCAGTATTGTTAGCCGCATCTCGACTATCCCTCACATGACCTCCTAGCTAGGTGATTTATGTCTTATTTTACTAATTATCTTCTAGTGTTTCTTTTTAGTTTTTCTTATTAGGGGTTTGAAGCAATTATTGCGCTACCACAACAAGCAAGCCAAGCACATCGATGTGGTAGGTATATCTCATTTAGCATTATTGATATTGCTTTCATTTCAAGTTTACTTTCAACATTTCCTTTCGATTTTGTGTTGCATATAGATATTTTTATGAAGACCATCTCGTATTTCACTATTGTGACATGTGATGATCTTCGGTTGGGGCATATGTATACACTATATTTTTATGTTTGTTAACCATTTCTTTTGTGGAGGGCTTGATGCATTCTCCTCCTGAACGGGTGCCTTAATGGGCCTGTCGAGATTGGGGTATGATCGAACTTGGTCATGTGGGCTAGACCACAACATTTGAGATATGTCACTATTATCCTTAGTCACCCTATACATGCCTTATTTCTCCCCTTTGTTCACACATTACACTCATTATGTCTACTTGTCCCACTTTGTCTATCTACTTCTTATTTATCGTTATTGTCCTTTTTTTTTTTGTCACTCTAGACCTTCATCATTCATCCTCGGCTCTCTTGTCTTCCATTCCTCATGATTATCTATGCACGACCTTAGGCTTTCCCTAAGGTCAACGCCATTTCCAATGAGCGATTGTGTCGTATATATACCCCATTTCCTTATTGTTATTTAGACCTCTCACACTACAACTATTTTGTTATCACTTGCTTACTCACTCTTACTCACACTATTGCACACCTATTGGCTAACTTTGGAGTCTTGGAGCTTACCTCTTTTGCATTTGGGTCACCATGGTGAGATAGGATTGGAGATCTTCTTATTGAACTTTCCCCTTCTCCACGCAATTCTCTCTCGGTATTATCATCTTTGGGGAGAATTATGCATCAACGATCACACACACACTACAGGTACGTATCTTTGAACCTCTTTAGTCTCTTATTTTGCATGTGTTTGTTGTATGTTGGTCATTCATTGTTATAAATTAGAGTAGATGTATGTTTGCTTTGATCTATTTCTTTGTTTTATTGTTACCATGTCCCTTGTCTTTATCTTCCCCTTGGTTGTTCCCCTCTCTATTTCAAAATGCTAGTAGGATACCTATCTTTATCTTGATTGTAGGATTTGGAAATCTATAGCTATATTAGCGCTAGGGCTTCTATCCTCTAGATTTCGCAACTTAAGCACTTCATGAGCACCTTTGTATCTCGCACAAGGTGACCGGTCTTAGATTGGATTCGTACATTTGAGAACCCAATAAAACCTCTCTTCTACCCGTCATAGACCATCATCGTGCCAAACAACTCCGAACAAGGTCATTGTGGTTTCACAATCCTATAGTTCAACATGCCTACTCCTATATGGTAACAAGTGTAAAGCCTTCCACCCCCTTATATTCTATTTGTCCTACAAGTCTCCATGAATGCTCAAACATGCGTGGTAGTTATAACTATTATCCCTTCACAACAAACTTCATTTTTTTTTTTCACTTACAAAACCAACTATTGTCATTCTTGAAAGCATTGTGGTCATCCCAGACGGGTAAAGGCAATAAAACATGTTATTCCCCATAGAAATTTGGCTAAACCTTATTAATATATTTATTGAGAAGAGTTTGGAGTCCATCCCCACATTCTCAAAAGGAAGATTCGATATTGCCATTGTGTTGGCTAGATTTTCTGCACAGCCGAAAACCTAGGCAGTCATGAGATAAATCTCCCTCATTTACCGGTGAGGCTCCCGTGTAAGATTTCTATCAATTATGGATCTTAATAACTATCTGTGGGTTTTACTTTAATTGCAAAGCTCATGAACCATAGCTAAGCAATTCTGCAACAAGTAAGCAGCTGTTAATGAAGTATTTTCAACCAAGGGGGAAATGATAGGGTTTGGGAAAGAAGAAAGGAAGATGTGTGATCCGACCAATAGTTTACAGAGTTGGTCTCATACACATAGACAAAACAAATAGATCTCACAATACAAAAGTAAAGGAAAGGAAAGGAAAAGCTTCTAATATAAATCTTAGATAACACAAAGTTTATCTAAAAATCCACACAAAAGTAAGAAGCAATGCACCATTGACACAAAGTTCTCCAGAAATCCACTTCTATTCAATTCCTCAACTTTCACAAAAAAGACATCAAAGGTTACAACACAAAGTCTGGAACTCAAGAATGTTGATTATAAATTTTGATCATCTATTAACCCGTAGGTTCTTCCTCTATTTATAGTGTATAGATGGCAATTACAAATAGGAAGTTTTTAATGAATTGCCACATGTGGAAGCTATGAAAAAGGGAAGCAATTGGAAATCTTCCTCCTGGAATTCCTCTTTGCATGACATGCATGATTTATAACTGAAAATAGAACCTTCTATTTTGTATGTTTGCCACATATTTCCAAGTAATTGACTTCTTCCAGTAACATGAAGTAACAGCTTTTAAAGCCAATTACCCAAGTTTTATAATTTAATTGATTACTCAATTACTTTGTCAGAGAAAATAAGAGAAACAATAAGAAAGAGGAGAAGAAATTAGAAAAAAGTTGCAACCCTCTCGGTCTTCTTCTTCTTCCATACTTTGCATGTTGATCCAACCTGTATTGCATTTCTGCTTCATTCACTCTAGCAACGAATGATTTGAATGATATCATTGCCTTGAATCTGAGATGTCTTTTTCTCCCATATGTTGTTCAATTATTTCCTTTGATTCTCACCAAACTAGATCTGGAAGCAGCGGACTGTGATTTTGCTTGTGGGTATTATCTTTGACTTGTCTTCCCTCTTATCCTTAAAGCTTTTGTAGTTCTTCTCCAGTAGTGCACCAATGCAATGTTTGACGTAAACAATTTAGACAAAACTCGTAATTTTTTATTTTTAATTGCATATGAGCAATTTTAAATCTTGGAAAGCACTTCGGGTGAAAGCAAATACAAGTATATTCAATGAAGACTTCAACTGGAAGATTGGGAACACATGCACAAGCTCCTGGAAGGAATTTCCCATGCAATGACTTCCACATGTCTTTGCATTAGAAACAAGAGGATAATTTTTGTCGGAAGCCTTTGCAATTATGAGAGTTGGATCTATTTCTTCCTCTGATTCTGAAGATATATTCAATGTATCAGACATTGACTTCTACTTTCTTCACCAATATGGGCATAAATGAAGTATTCCTGCAAATAATTCAGACAAGTATGCAGTCCATAGCATGAATATCTAATTTCTTCACCGAGATCTGATTATAAAGTTTGTTGCCCTCTATTTTTAGACTTTGTTTGCATGCCAAGCAAGCTAAAAATATTATTTTATTCACTTGTGCACTCACATCAACATGCAGATAGCCAAAATAATAAAAAGGAAGCCTTTCCAACCCTAGGCGCCAAAATTGGATGCTTCCCAGCAATTAATTAAAAAAGTTAGCTTTTAGGCATTTAGCTATGCCAGAATGGGTCGCACTTTTTGGCTAGAAGTCATGTTAAAAATAAGAAGGCAAAGCAATGGGAATTTTTACCCTTCCAGCAGCTCCAAAAATCTCATCTTTCACTTAAGTGATTTGTCTTTAATGATGGGAAAAAACAACCTTCCATGCAGGCATAAAATTCCCACCTTCCACCACCAAAATTCCCATTGGTAGCTTAAGTGATTTGACTTTAATGATGGGAAAAAACAACCTTCCAGGCAGGCATAAAATTCCCACCTTCCTTCCACCACCAAAATTCCCATTGGCAGCTTAAGTGATTTGACTTTAATGATGGGAAAAAACAACCTTCCAAACAGGCATAAAATTCTCACCTTCCTTCCACCACCAAAATTCTCATTGGTAGCTTAAGTGATTTGACTTTAATAATGGGAAAAAATAACCTTCCAGGTAGGCATAAAATTCCCACCTACAGCAGTGGCAAAAAATTCCCATTGGCACTTAAAAACCATCTTTCCAAAAATGCGACTTGCATGGAAGAAAACTTCTTTCCAAAAGTGCAACTTGCATGAAGAAATTGCTCTTCCCAAAAAGTGCGACTTGCATGAAGAAAACTTCTAAAGTTGTGTGAAAACTCATCAAGACATTTTATTTCCATTTTTGGATTTTCGGTGAAGAAAACACAAGAATAGAATAAAATTTTCCATTTTTGGAAAGGGTCAGGAAGATGTAGCAACAAAAACTTGCAAGTGCCATAACTTTCACTCTGTGGCTCCATTTTAGGTGTTGTTTTCTCTAAAAGTGCATATTTTCTCGAGCTCTACGCATTAATGGCAATATTTTTCTTATTTTCATAAAATTTATTTTTGCACCTTTTTGGACCAAGCAACTTCTTGCAATCTCTTGAAAGAATCTTGAGCTCTGATCGCCTTTAGACAGATTAGTAATTAAAAATATTGGATAGTTTTTCAAAACCCTAGGCCTAGGAAAAGGTCTGACAGGAAGAATGAATAGGCTACGGGAATTGCCGGAGAAAACAAACCAAAACACAGACAAAAAGAAATAAAACAAAACAAAAGAAGCTGTGGGCAATTGCTCGAAAAATTTCTCCAATTAGCTGATCTGCAAAAATTCTTCCCTCCGGTGAATGTTCTGTGGTAATAATGATGGGGTGAAGTGCTTTATATAACCTAAATCCTCCAATTTTAGCTCAATCTATTTTTAAAATAACTTTATTTATTTAATAAATAAATAAATAAAATGCTTGTAGACAAGGTCTATGAAGGGATTGAGTGAGCTTTGGCATGTGAGTATTTGTCGAATTTGGCTTTTATGACTCTCTAGGGATACCTTAGAGCAATGCAAACAACCTGCAGCAAAACAAACACAAAACGACCCATTACTTTGAAAAGAAAAAAATTAAAAGGGGTAGTCCCGAGATTTCGGGTTAAATCTCGAGGACACCACATTGGTTCAAACCAATGCATCGTGGTTTGTAATAAAATCCATTGGGTCATTTATTTCCCTATAACAATGTTTGACACTAGTAATATACTTTAAATTCGCCAATGAATATCATTTTTCTTGTTCATTGTTTTAATCTCTAAGAGAATGTTTCGAGGCTACTTGTTATTGAGTGTTTCTAGTTCTCTTTGTTTCCATTTCAGATTTAACGCATTGGTACCCCAAATTTCACATCCGTAGAGCACCAATGACATGCCAAGCAACCCAAACTTTGCTCTTCTAGTTTCCCAATCCTATAAATCCACATTCCTACTTCTGCTTGTGTTATTTATGTCTTGCAAGTCTCGATGAGTGCTCAAACCTATGGGGTAGTTATAAATACGAATATAGATATCTTAAATACATCTATCTAAAATACGCCGAGAGATATCAATCATGAGACACTTATATAACTATGCAAGTGCAATATAAGTATACCAAAAAAGCAACAATTAAAAATAAATATAATATACTAAGTATATTATAATAAATGTATCTATATGAAATATATCAATGAAAAATAAATATAACATAATAAGTATATTATAATAAATGTATCTATATGAAATAAATCAATAGATATCAATTTCAAGGTTCTTAGGTTTGATTTTTATAAACCTCTTTAATCAACAATTTCATTAAATCCTTTATCAATTTCTCGTTGATTTGTGACAAACAGAATCATTTAGCTACACAATAGTGTTGGTCTCAAAAATATCTATTCAAAAAAAAAAGACCCAAATATTACTACATGGCCAAGATATTACTATTTTTTTATTGACTTCTCCAAGAAAAAAGAAACAAAATTATTTAAGTGACAATCCAATAGAAGTCAAATTTATGAATGAACTGTCACATGACAGTCAAATGAATGTCAAATTTAATGTCGAAAATAAAAGTGAACAACACACTCCATTACAACCTTACCTACCATTATAGAACGCCTCTCAATATAATTAGCCCTTCAATTTATGGTTCATGCCCGCAAAAAACAATGATTGTCATCCTTGAAAGAATTGTGGTCATCCTAAAATGAGAAAACACATTAAAAGATTCAATCCCCCATAGAAATGTGGCTAGACCTTATTTAAAATATTTATTTAGAGGAGTTTGGAGTCCATCCCACACATTTGGGTCAAAGGAGGTTTGGATATGCTCATTAGTTAGGAGCAATGCACCATAGTTTGCAAGAATGTCCGTTGGGCCTCTTATTTCTCTATAACAATGTTTGACAGATGATAGAAGTGAAATGAAATTCGAGTCTCGTAGCTTCATCAATTATGCTTTTTTGAAATTATATTTCTTGCTAATTGCATTAATAAATATTAGTGTTTTGAGGCTACTTATTATTAGGTGTTCCAAGTTCTCTCTATCTCCATTTCAGTCCTCACACATTGGTGCCCCCAAACTTCATATATATATATATATATATATAGAACACCAATGACGTGCCAAGCAACCCAAACAAGGTCCTCGTGGTTTCCCAATCCTATAATTCCACATTACTACTATTTTGTAGTGTGTAAAACCTTCCAGCCCTTTTATTCTTCTTGTCTTGAAAATCTCCCAATGAAATCAAGACAGAGGTACTTTTATTCTCCCGCTGCTTCGAAAGGACTTCCAATAAAAAGGAAGTTCATTTGCTTCTTTTTTCTTCATTAGTAAAGATCGTGACTCCATAATACAAGCTTATCTCCATTAATTATGCATTTGGGTCATACATATTTTAATTAAATGAATATTAAATCCAACTAATTTTTCAATCATCTTTTACACCTGCATGGATAGAGCTGGCACTAGGCAATAGGTTGAAACTGACATTGGAGAATATATCTGCTCACATTCCTCCTTAAAAACTTAATGAATTTTCCAGAAAACATATATCTACAGTCACATAGGTAAAGTTAGAATTAGACCATTTATATGCTATTGTAGATGTTCACTCTCTCCCTGAATTACCTAAGGTGCAATTATTATGTGGCCCAAATCTTAGTCACTATTGTCAATCATGATTTTTGGACTACATATATTATATATTATGGTTTGTTAGTGTGTATGTATATATATATATATATATATATATATATATATATATATATATATATATATATATATATATATATAATGGGCATGTGCACAAACATGAAGTATGGTACTTTATGATATATCCATCCTTTAGGAGGCTTATGCTCATTATTACACAATTCATTCAAAATTCTAGATTCCGTATTTAGGTTCACCATTCTTATAATTAACAATGATGTTAGTAATTGTTTGGGCCACTCAGCGACCCAGTAAAAAGTTTTCTAAATTGACCATCATCCTAGGCTGCGATTATGAATATAATCTTTCCCATTTGCAGCAAATGAATATTACAGCCAAACTCATAGCCTGACTTAGACTGCATATAGAGATATAAATTTAGAATGCAACTTTTATCTTTTTAAAATAGGCCTACATGTTCCTAAATTGACCATCATCCTAGGCTGCAATTATGAATATAATATTTCCCATTTGCAGCAAATGAATATAGAGATGCATTTAGAATGCAACTTTCATCTTTTAAAATAGGCCTACATGTTCCTCTTCCAATAGAAATAGAGCCTATTGTTTCCATCCTCTAACATGAGATGGAAGACAATATTTGTAATTACAATCGCATGGCTCACTAACAAAACAATAATAAATATCCATCTATTGATTCCAGACACATGGCAATGTGCCTTTCCACATGCTAGATCCACATTGTAAATAAGGATCACATTGCTTCAGACAGCAATTGATGGATTCCAAATGTGTGGTGTTGTCTCTTGGGACATGGACGTCTCACACTCTCATTTCATATAGCCATCGGGATGGGATTCCCGCCACCTCCAAGCAACAGCCAAAGTTTCTGCAAGATCTGTATGCTCAGCAGACCAATTAAGTTCATTCTTTATTTTAGAAGGATCACTGTACACTTCAGCATAGTCACCGGGTCTTCTCTCCAAGAAGACTACAGTTATATTGACACCCGTTGCTTTTTTGCAAGCTTCAACAAACTCTCTAACAGAACTACCTGCAATATAACCCATGAGACGCATTAAACATCATTATTGCTTAAGCCAAGCTTTTCTTTCTCATATCTTATCTAGTTACAGTGAGTAACATACACAATTGTGCTGTGTGCAACAATTTCAACACGAACTGTACATTTTGATTCTGATTCTAATCTTAATAAGAGCAGAAATCTGAAATACTCAACATGTTACTAGTTGAAAGCATATGCACCACCGCAACTTTTAGCAATAGCTAGTTCACTGCTGTAAGGGTTTCCAAACATATTTCTATTCCTATCACGAAAGATAAGAAACCTGAATATCTTGATACGACAATTTAGATATTGGTTGTATATTATATGCAACCTGCAAATCTTACTCATTTTAAAATGGAACATATTTCTGGACATTTGTCAAGAAAAACTGTAGCATCATCGGTAATCTTAAAACTCTATGAGCTGTACCACCATGTAGGAGAATAATCAAAATAGCATATTCCGAGAAGTGTAAAGACAAACTGCAGTGTCATTGGCAATCATACACTTAGCCATACCACCATACAGTGGACTACCATGTACCTGACTGGCAGAAAACTGGACGGGACTACCATGTACCTGATTGGTAGAAAACTTGCCTTTGAAAACTGGATGGGACTCCCATGTATTTGATGGGCAGAAGATTTGTCTTTAATAAAGGATGGACCTTTCAATCCACTTTAGAGACTCTTTTTCATCCCTCCATAAGATATTGGGAAGAATTTCCTCATAATCAAGAAGGAAATGATGAGCCCCTTAGTGTTGCATTTAAGGTTTGTATTGCATAGTTACCATTTTTATGTCAGACCTAGTTGTTACTCAATTTGTCTGCCAATGATGCAATACGAGCTCTGCTGAGGCTTTGAGACTGGTAACCTGGTAGAGAGGATTTCTCCCCATTTTCTTTAGTTTAAGTTCTGGTTCGATCTGGTAGAAGATAAGCAATCAGCAAAGGATCCCCCAGAGATTCGCCTTCAGAGAAAAGGTGGTAGGATCTAGGGGGACGACCTCTACAAGAGGTGGCTGAAATAATGTTGGCGGCAAAAAATTGGATGAAGATATCAGATGAAAAATATTTGCATGCCAATGGTGGAAGAAAATCCGATCAACTGCTTGGATAATGGTGAGATCAAAAGAAATGTTAAACTTGGCCATATCACAAACTGTAGTGTCATTGGCAACCTTAAACTTAGCCATACCACCATACAGTGGACTACCATGTACCTGACTAGCAGAAAAATTGCCTCTGAAAACTGGACGGGACTACCATGTACCTGATTGGTAGAAAACTTGCCTTTGAAAACTGGATTGGACTACCATGTATCTGATGGGCAGAAATTTTGTCTTTAATATAAGGTTGGACCTTTCAATCCCACTTTAGAGACTCTTTTTCATCCCTCCATAAGATATTGGGAAGAATTTCCTCATAATCAAGAAGGAAATGATGAGCCCCTTAGTGTTGCATTTTACGTTTGTATTGAATAGTTAACATTGCTATGTCAGACCTAGTTGTTACTCAATTTGTCTGCCAATGATGCAATATAAGCTCTGCTAGGGCTTTGAGACAGGTAACCTGGTAGAGAGGATTTCTCCCTATTTTCTGCAGTTTAAGTTCTGGTTCGATCTGGTAGAAGATAAGTAATCAGCAAAGGATCCCCCAGAGATTCGCCTTCAGAGAAAAGGTGGTAGGATCCAGAGGGACACCCTCTAAAAAGGTGGATGCAATAATGTTGGCGGCAAAAAAATGGATGAAGATATAAGATGAAAAATACTTGCATGCCAATGATGGAAGAAAATCCGATCAACTGCTTGGATAATGGTGAGATCAAAAGAAATGTTAATGCCCAACATGGAAAAGTCTAATCTGCAGATTTTTGTGTGCCCAATGTTCATTAGAGGACTGCATGCATGGACACAAAGATCATGGAGAAGGCTATTTCATAGTTATCTCCGTGAATGATTCCGACAGAGATAGTGCCTTTGGAGGAGGACCCTATTTCTTCATAAATGCTTGATTACGCATGAAACACTGGCATGTGGGATTCAGACCAATGGAAGAAATGCCATCAACAACGCATGTGAATCAAAATGTATGTGTTGCCTCAAGAGTTCTGGTCTAAATATGTGTTTGATACAGTGGCCAATATGTTAGGCAAAGCAATTGAGACATCGAAGCCATATCACAGTAAAGGATAATCATACTAGGTGGTGGGACTGGACCTTACCAAGCCACTTACGATATATACTACTTTGAAGGCCGGATAAATGAGCTGGACCCAAGATCTGGACTATGAAAGCATTACTTTAAGGTGTCTGGGTTGCCATGACTATGGCCAGTGACGGACACCTGATCAGAGAGTGTCCCACTTCAAAAGCAAATGTGCAGGAAAAACAAAAGGTGGGACGAGAAAAGAACAAGAACAGCTTCATGAAACCTAAGAGAACATACACGATATGAAATAAGAGTAAAAAGAATGAGGATGAGGAGCCCAAGGCAATGGATGAGAAAAAGAAAAAAGTGGATAGTGGAAAAGAGGCTGTGGAAGTGGTCAAAGAGACCCAATAACCAAGTGGAAAACAAATCAAAACAAACGAGGACCTGATGGTGGAATACATCTTCAAGGAAGATCTGGAGGAACTAATTGAAGATTCCAATAGAGAGGAGCCAAAACGGAAAGGAATGACAGACTGAGCAAATCACACATGAAGGATTCCTTGTGGACAAGGAGAAAAAGAAGGAGAGCACTACAAGAGGATCTAACAGAGGAATCTAGTTTTGGGTCGGAGATATCAAGCTCAGATAACCAGCAACCAAAGAACAAAGACAATAAGAAAAGAAAAGGAGATTTCAGGATAAAGAAGAAGGGAAGAAAAAGTAAGAAAAAAAGGAGATCGAAGGATATGATGGCACAGGTCATGCCAGGTAGCCAATCTCAGCTGGACGATGTCTTGGGGAGCACCAAGAAAAACAATCCATCTTAATGAAGGTCATCTTTTGGAATATAATGGCCCTCAAGGCCCACTCCAAAAGGAGTATTCTTAGAAGAACAACGGAAATAAACAAGCTGGACATGGCAATTTTACAAGAAACTAAGTTAGAAAATTGCAAGGCTCAGGTGACTAATATCTCTAGAAGTATTAAGATGGAGATGCATGGTAAGGACATGATTGGTAATGCAGGCAGAATGGTGATCCTTTGGGATCCGGATAACTATAGAACCGAACGCATACAGCACAAAAAAAAGTGCCTGACCTACAAAGTGGTAAGTCTATACTTTAAGATAAGCTTTTGTTTGGTTAACATCTACAGTTCTCATTACTCTCTAGAAAAGAGGAGACCTGGAGGCAGGTTAATCACATAAATTTATAAAAAGCAGAAACATTGAGTGATAGGGGGATTTCAATGCTGGATCGGATTCCTCCAAATGGTAGAGACCCTACAGATGGCAGTCCTAGCTTCATAAGCTTCGACCAAAATACAGACCTCTGGGATGTCAGACCTCAAAAGGATTGGTTCACTTGGAACAACATTAGGAAAGGCAATGATTGAATAATGGAGGTTGGATAAATTCCTTGCATCTAATAACTGGCCGGAACAAAAAAAAATATTGAGATACGAAATCCTAGTGGAAGCAGGATCTGACCATTGGTTGGTTGCATTGTGGATTGAAGAAGATTCACAGCAAAAGAGTCCCCTCCAGATTTGAGAAGCTGTAGCTTGATCACTCTAAATTGGAAAAGCTTGTCATAAATTTCTAGAGAAATCTAATTCTACATATGGAACCAAGATGTATTATTTCAATCAAAGATCTCAAAATTTTATTGCATTCCTGGAGTAAGACCTCTTTCAATAATTTGTTTAAGGAAAATGACACGTTGGAGGCTTGAACGAATGTGATTCGGGAGGAGATGGCTGGGAGTGATGCCTTTGATACTACCCTTGAGGAGGAGAAAAAGTCTCCTAGAAACTGGAGAAAGTCTACAAAAGAGAAGACATACTGAAAACAGAAATCTAGAGTCAGATGTCTTACTAAAGGGGATAAGAATACTAGATTCTTTCATCAGGCCTGCGAAATGAGGAGACAAGAAATTTCATTGACAGACTTGATAAGTTTGAGGGGAATAGTCTTGAAACATACCAGGAGATAACAAGCTATTAACTCGACTACAAGGAAGGTATGCTGAAATTAAAAGGGTTGAGCAATAATGAGGACCAAAACTTGTTCTTGAATCGTATTTCCAAGATTGTATCAAATGAAGAGAATGAGAGGCTCGTAAAAGAAGTTTCCATTGAAGATGAGGAGGCCTTGTTTAGTATGGTTGGGGAAAAGGCTCTGGGACCATATGGCCTCCTTACCTTTGTTTTTCAGCACCTTTTAGACCTTCTTGGGGAAGACTTGAGGGAGATTGCAGAAGAATCCATGGTGTCTAAATCTATGCTAAAGGCTCTCAACTCTACCTTCTTGGCTTTCATTCCAAAAACTCTGAACCTAGATCTCTGTAGGAGTTCCAACCCATATCTTTGTGCAATACAGTCTACAAAATCATTTCTAAAGTCACTGCTAACAGGTTGAAAAACCTCCTTAAAATCATATCGAAAGTAAAAGGTGGCTTTGTGAAGGGAAAACAAATCACTAATGGTATCACTGTGGCCCATGAGATAATCTATTCGTTTTCTGCAAATAAAAGAAAAGGTGTGCTCATCAAACTGGATATAACTAAGACCTATGATAGGGTCAATTGGATTTTCTTGGATAGAGAGCTTGATAGATTTGTCTTCAACGAAGAATGGTGTGATTGGATTCAAGAGTTGCTACACTACTCCCAAGTTCTCAATCCTCGTCAATGGATCAGCCGACAGATACTTCGGCTCATCTAGGTTGTTGAGATAAGGAGATCCCTTTTCGCCATACCTCTTCATTATTATGGCTGAGGCATTGAGATAAGATAAGATAATGTTATTAATGTCCAACACATGACCACAAAAGTAGGTCAATGGGACTGCAGAGTACAAAGCAAACAAACCCAGCAAGAGGACCCAAATGGGTCACCCGAAATACAATGAGAGAAGGAGAGGAGGAGAAGGAAACAACAGAGGCCGAGAGACCAGAAACGAAGAAGAGAGATGACAGTGTGGGGAGGGAGCGGAAGGAGGAGCAACATCCCCAACAACATCACCTAACACTCGAGGCCGGATGGGAGTAACTCGTAGTGCGCCGATGACAAGAAGCAGAGACTGTGGCTTGCCTGGGGAGCCGGCGTCCGGGAGGAAGGCGGTGCCTCAAAGTAGGCCCGGTGGATCGTTGTCTATGTGGAGGGCCACGGGACATGCCTGAGATAGGGAGCCTCGGGTGGAAGGAACGAAGTCACGAGACCTGACGGACCTGGACTGGGGGTCCAGACACGTGACCAAATGCCGCTTAGCGCCCCTCACCGGGAGAGCAACGGGAAGAAGGAAGTGATCAGTCTAGTAGCCATCCGTCGGGGGAGGATGGAGGAGCCTGTCCCAAAGCTTGATGGCCTCCTGAAGGTAGAGAGCAAGACATCTCTGATCATAGTATTTGAAGAAAGTCATGAAGGAAGGAAGCTCATGAAACAGGCAATGGAATCGCCCACGAATCTCATAGTAAACAAGACATCTGAAAATGAAGTGTTCTTCGGTTTCAACCTCCTGGAGAGAGCAAAGCAGGCAAGTCCGCTCCGAGCGGTCTAAGTGATGATCAATCTCAATACGGAGTCGATGTGAGCCCACTCGAAATTGACCCGAGAGATGTTTAAGAGCAACTACGAACAGGCACACTCCCATATGCACCTCCAATTTGTGAAGGATATCATGCTCTTCAACTCCTCAACTGTTCAAAAGGGAAGAGAATTTCAAGACCTCGAGGCTCTGAAAGAGCTTCTGGCCAGGTCACCAATAAAGGTAAATCTAATAAATCTAAAACCTTCTTCATTAACTCTAATGTTTTGGAACAAAAAATCCCATGTGGGGCTTCTTGGCCTCAAGAAAGCCCACCTCTCAGATTCATCAAGTTCCCTCTCCTCAAAGATAAACAATCAAAACAAATATAGAAAAATATGATTGAAAAAGATCCATAGAAATCTGGCAAGTTAGAAAGGGAAGGCTTGCTCTTCTGAAGTTCATCATATAGGCTACTCCGAAATACTAGTTTTCACTCTTGTGGCCCCAAAAACATTAATAAAGGATGTCACTAAAGTCATGAGAACCTTTTTCCGCAAGAAATTGGGGAAACTTTGAAATTCCCACTCCTCATATGGAGAAAGGCTCTTACCCACAAACAAAAGGTGGGCTTAGGGATATCAAAATCTTCAATCAAGTTCACATTGCAAAGGTGATTTGTAGAATTGGGGAAGGTAGTCACAAATATTGGAGTACGATGCTCAGAGGAAAATATCTTGACATTACAGACACTAACAAGATATTCACTATGGAAGACATCCCTTGGGGGTCTATGATCTAGAATAGCATAAGAGAGATTGGGGATGTGATCAACAAACATGTTTTCTAAAAGGTTCAATAAGTAAGAAAACTGATTTCTGGCTGGATGCTTGGATCAAAGCCCACCCTCTCCTTCAGAATCAAGAGTACAGAGATATGCAGGAGACTAAATGAATTTGAGGCACCAAAGTGAAAGACTATTGGACAGAAACCAAAAAATTCAGGGTGCATAACTAGAACGCGGAAAATTATAAAAAATGAGAATGGAACAGTGGGAGAGAACACACAAGCAAATCAATCCTCAGCTTCAAAGTTTTCCCATCCCAGGGAACAACAATGAAAATATTATCAGATGGAATTGTAGACAAACCTGCAAATAGTGTTAAAGAGGGATATGATATCCAACTGAACACTGTGTCATGGGAATTATCATGGGTCATGGCAAAAGATATGGAAATCAGAAACCTATTGCTATGGTTCGGCTGTAAGGAAAAATTCTAAATGATGAGCTCCTTAAGAAAACGGTTTTGCAGGGCCTAGTATATGTATAATGTGTTTAGCGAATAAGGAAGATGTCAATCACCTCCTCGTTCAATGTGATTATGTGCAGGACATCTAGTACAGATTCCTCTCTAGCTTCAAATGTCATTGGGTCATGAGCCAGAATCTTGTTGCAACCCTACAAGCTTGGACTTGCCTAGGAAAATTAGAGATTTTGAAAGTCTTATAAGATTTGGCACCTAGGATGATTGCTTGGAAAGTGTGGCTCGAAAGAAACATGAGGGTCTTCACCAACAATAGAAACTTCAAAAATAGAAATCAACTCTAGGAAGAGATTAAGAGAAACATAACAATGAGTCTCTTCTCCAAAAAAAAAGAATCAAGCAAAAAGAGTGCAACCCTTACGATTTGAGTATTCTCAGGAAATGGCCAAATTTGGAAGAATTTATGATAGCATGGCTCCCAAAAAGAACAAGAAAAGAGAAACAAACATATGGAAGTCTTCTAAAACGGTTGGTCAAACTGAATTTTGATGGAGCTTCAATCATAAGAACACAAAGGTAAACTAGTTGAATGCAGCACGGTTCACATAAAGATCAATACCAATAATGTTGTTAAGGCAGAGAGCCTCATTCTGGGACTTAAAATAGCCTTTGACCATGGTGCTTGGAAACTCGAGGCAGAGGGAAACTATCAAATGGTCATAAATGTGGTCATAGAGGGAAGAGCGAATAATTGGATACTCCAAATCATAATCACAGAGGCGAAGGAGTTGGGCAATAAATTTGATAATATTGGTCTTTACCACATCTGTAGAGACAGAAACTCGGCCACTGACTGGATGACGAACATCGGGACATGCTCTTTCGGGGACCCATACAGCAGTAACTGGAGTCATGTTTGTCAGGATAAGAATATGGGGGAACTCAAGAATATCATACTATCTAAAGCCCAAGATGTTAAGGATAATATTTTTAATTCAAATTTCTATATTTTAATTGGCGAGAGGTGTGAGAAAGGTAGGCATGATATTGACTTTCCTCTTCAAGAGACTACATATCAGTCTGGCAATGAAAGAATGATTCTCTTGTTTTTTCAATCGTTCTCTCAGCCTCTGATAGAATGGTAAGTTTTCGTACTGGACTTCTGTGGAGTTTCCACTTGCAGTGTTTGCTAATTTTGCAGTGGAAGGAAATGCAAGTTTCTACTTTTATCTAGTTCCTTTCCATTATTTTTTGCCATTTTTCTTCTTCGTCTGCCTGGATGAATTTGCCACATCTTTCTAAAAACTCAAGAAAAGTTACAAATCTGACAGGAGTTCCTGGCATTTGCTTTTTCCATTTTTGACTGACGTGTCTATGATTAGAGGATGTGGGCAACAGATGTGGGCAACGGAAGTGGCAACGGAACTTCTGGCTTGTATATCTCTATCGTTCCCCTCGTCACACCTCTGACATTGCATGGCAAGAGATTGTTGTCTTTTGGTTGCTGTCACACATGACTCAGAAGTTGACACTTGGAATAACGACAATAAAGAAGGTGGCACTATGATGTCTGTTGCTAAGGTTTGTCATGTCTTCCAAACTCAGCTTCAACTGTGGCATGTTGAATTAGAAAGGAGATGTCCATGTGGGTGTCCATCCAAATGCTAACAAAGGTGGCCCAAGGTGTAACAAGAGGAGACAGCTATGCAGTTGACATTAGGAATAGGCCCAATATTTCTGCTGATAAGGACATGCACAATGAGGAGCCGAGTCATGTGAATGAGGTGCAGAAGTAAGTAAATAATGTGTCTCACGATGATACCACCTCTTTATGATGGGCAGGTGCAGCATGCCAATGAGGCAGTCACCATGATGAGCAACGTTGTTGCCACAAAGGGAGAGCTGGATAAGGATCATATGCTGGAGAATGGAAATCGTAAACATGACAATCTGTATGCCCATCAGCATCTGGGCAAATGGAATTCCCTTTTCCATGTTCACCAGCTCAATGGGAAGAAACTACTGTCATGTGATGTTAGTATGTTGATCAGAGAAAATTCAAACATAGGTTCTAAGATTGAGAGGAGTGATAATGGCAATCAGTATTGGTGATTATCAAAAGGAAGGGGCGAGCCATATGAAACGCAAAGAGAAGCTCCCTGTCAAACTGTCAAATACGCTGAAGGAGGTTATGCACAAAGACGATAATAGACATCTCAAAATGTGAAACCCATTCTCCAAAAACTGGGAATAGGGAGAATTCTCAAAAGAGAATGCGGACAAAATCACCATTGGTCATCCAATCCCAAAAATGTTTGCTCATGAAACCTGTCGTGCCCACTTTTTTCTGACAGTGCCCATTTCTCTTATTTGCTCTCATCTACAGGATTATTGAGATGGTCTAGTTAGAGATTCTATACCTGGCATATTTTGATACATTATGGATGAAGTAGTGATACTTTTATGATGCATTTATGAGTAGCCTAGATATGGATTATCCTGTTGACATGCCATTTCGGTTGATTTTGTATCATGATGGAAATATAATGAGGTGTTCTTTCTTATAATTGTGTTGGGACAAATCCTGTTTAGCATTGATACTAGAAAATCAACAATTTATTGGTATAATGATGTTATGAGATCTAAATGAATGCAGCCATTGTTATATCAAACGTTATGAGATAATAGAAATGAATGGCTAATGGATTTCAATATATGGTTAGTTATGTGATTTGGTAATGATTATGTGATTTCACGAGGTGTATAGAGTCTAGACATATTGTATCTGAATGTACTATATGGGGCCCTGTGGCCTGCAAAGTGTGATTTGTGCTGTGTTTTATGTGATTTGTTGTATCTTATTGATTTAATTGATGTAATATTGTATTAGACATATTGATGGGTGCAAGGAGTATGCAGGGAACAAGTCCAGCCAAGAGATGGGATATAAGGGGTTTAAGCACACTATTAAGTTGGGTGTAGCAAGCCCAATCCTGCAGCGTGACATTAAACACATTCCACAAGTAAAATTAATAATTCCTAACCTAAAGATTACTCAACCTAATTAATTATGCCACTATTAAATAATTAAACATTCCCTATATCTATGAGACTGATTAGATTTGTAACAACCTAAAGGTGGAATGAGCACCCAATTAAGTATTACCTAGACTATTTAAAATTCCTTAAATTAAATCCTTCATCCTAAAATAAGTAGAGAAATTTACTAGGTAATCCCAATCCTAAAATTTAGTGCACACGGTAATTATCTCACCAACTCCCTTCCTAGACATACTACCCCTTCCACACAAAAGAAAAAAACTAAATTACACCTAGAAAATGCTTCTCATGACTTTTTAGAGACTCCTCTTTTAACCAAGCCACTAATAGACAAATAGAAGCTACTAAGAAGATGTGCATAGAAAATGATCCAACCCACTTAGTTCTCCAAGAAGTGTGGGGTCGGATTTGAGCTTAAAGTGAGAATCAAAAAGGCTTGAAGAGCAAGAAAAATAATAAAATAAGCTAAAGCTTAGTGGGACCCATAAGTATACATGGGGGCTTAGTTTGGAAACATTTAAGGGCTTTTGGGGGCTGAGAAATCTCTAAATGGGGGTTAAAAATGGAAGAGTATAGAGCAAGGAAGAAAACGAGAACCGCGTAATACATGTCAACCATGGATTGGCTAAAAACTTAGGACCATTTCTATAAAACCCTTGCTCTTTATATGAGAAGGGTCCTTTTGCCCATTAGAGATAGAGGATAGCTTAGGATCTAGGAGAACCGTGGAGGAAAGGTTTAAAAGAGAGAGTTAAGAATTAAGGAAACAAGGTAAGTTTCCATCCATGGCTTTCTTTTATAGGTTTATGCAAATTATGAAATGGCTTGTTGAAATTGGATTTCCATTTCATAAAATCCTTATTTAAGTTTATGATCCAAAGAATATAATTCATGGAATTTGTTTATGTTATTGGGTTTGAGCCACTTTCGCTTTGGATTTACTTTTTTGAGATTTGAATGAAATTTTACGATTTACTCATGAAGGTTTTTACATTTGATTTTATGGCTTGAAGTCTTATGTGAATTATGAGGTTTATGCATTTTTAGTTTGGCGGAAATGTGATTTTTAAACCGTTATGCTGCTGAAATTTGGCTAGCATCTGGTTGTATGAGATGAGAGTGTTCCATAGCCCCATTAGCTTCCTTTTGGCAAGGCACAAATTGCATTCTACCCACTTTGGAAATTGAGGCATTAATATCATTCCCACTTTGGAAGTGAAGGTACAAATTCATTCCCGCCTTGGTAGTGGAGGTACAAATTCATTCTCACCTTGGAGGTAGAGAGCACTCATTTCATCAAACAATTGGAGGAGCTTCTATTGAATTGAGTGAATGGAAAGCTACCCTTTCATCCCTCTTATGATGACTTGGAGCCATCCTTGTGTGGCATCACTTGTGTGTTTGCCTTGTATGTTGCTAGTTGTGTTGACCCTTGGATGGAACACTTACCTGAATAAGATCCCCTCCCCATAATCCATGGAATCTAAATATGACAACTAAGAACAACTTAACAAGTTAACTCAAATTGAACATTCAATAATGAACAAGTGTGCTTCGACACTTGTGCAAGGGGGTTAATGGGAGGATCTCTCCAATCAAGACGATTGGGAGGTGAAGTTCCCATCCCTTGGTTGATTTGTTGAGAACTTGACAAGAAAGGAGGCCATCTGCAAGAACAAGGAAGCAAAGATGGTATACCTTAAAAGACATTGAAGATTTCGGCTTTGATTTTGTTAAATTTCAGTTTGAATTGAATGGCCGTAAAGCAAAACTTGTAATAAATCATTTTGAACAAGCTTGTTGGACTATATATTGAGTAGTACTCATAATATTTGCATGCATCCAAATGAAATCATGAAAGGATTCAACAAAGAAAATAATGTAAATAAGATTTGTGTATTTTTATTATTATTGAGTTGTAAATGAATGATAACAAGTAGAATCAGCTACATAGGAGGTTAATTTAGCATGTTATCTATGAATTTTGCATGATCGTTTAATGCCCAAATAAACAAGAAAAATTAACAGAACTTGCAGACCTTAAAACAGCCCTGAAACACTTTCAAATCTTATTTTAATATTTGCACTACGTTGCTTATGATTTTCTCAGCAATTTTTATTTTCAGATCATCTCAATCTGATGAACAGATCAAACATTATAGTCACTTCAACTTGAAAACCCAATTATGGGTGCTTGCTGGTTTTGCACAGACCCAGCTTTCCCAGGTGAGTTGGGCAGACCTTGTATGTAGACCTGCTGAGAGTACGCAGTTAAAGTGGCTCGCCCAGGAGTCAGGTCAGGAAGTTGAGCTATGCGGGAATCAGGCAAGCAGCGTAGAACAGAAGCTGGCAAAGCTTGCGAGCTGAGCTGGAGAGGGTTTCTTGGGATGCCAAGCTCAATGAAGCCCAAGGTCTAGTAGGAGGAAGTGGGAGGCACCTAGGTTGCAGCAAGCCCTAAAAGAGTCTAAGGTGGGTCTTGGCAAGCTGCCCTCGTTAAATGCAGGGCTCCATTAAAGGGAAGTAGCTCATGGAGAGCACGCACCAAGCTGGTGAGGGTCTGAGGCAGCCCAATCACCTTCAATGGACTTGGTGAGTCAGGCGTAGTGTGGGCCCTATTGGTGCACACTAGAGTGTGGCGAGCACAAGCTCAGCAAGCTCGATAGGAGACAGAGTGAGGAGAGTTGCACGGAGTGAACTGTTGAGTAGAAGCTTGAGTAGTTAGAGAGACCAAGTTAGGTTGGGGGCCGGGTGGGTTCAGCTCGGCAAGGTGTAGCTCGGTGGAGTAAGATAGCTTGCCTAGGTGAGTTGAGTAACCGAGAAGAGTAGGGTAGATCAAGATTCGGCATAGGCGAGCTTGGCTCACATGTGGGTCATCGAGCCGAGATGGCTTAGTGTTAGTCTGCGGAGCTTGTAGGAGAAGCTAGAGGCTTAAAGCAACTCGGAAGGTAGAGCAAGAAGCCGAGATGGCCACATTAAAGGCCTTGTGTCAAGTTGCCTTGGCTTGGGAGTCGAGCTCTCACCGAGCAAGCCAATTGAGGTCAAAGTTGGAGGTCAAAAAATAGAGTTTGGGTTATCGTGTCGAGGGGGAGCAAGAAAGCGTGCACTAATCTCAGCTCACTAAGTCGGGGAGCAGTCACCAAGCCTGGCAGAAGGTGAGTTGAGGTAGGAGCTCCCTGAGCTCAACATAGAGCTTGATGAGTTGGAGGGTTAAGAGAACTTAGGGAGTGGAGTCAACTGCGACTCATGGGGTGGAATGTGGTGAGTTGAGCAACTCGCCCAATCGTCAAGGTCTTTTGAGCTAAGTAGAGCTTGATGAGTTGGAGGGTTAAGAGAACTTAGGGAGTGGAGTCGCCATGCCTAGACTTGTGGGGGTGGGATGTGGTGAGTTCAAGAACTTGCCCAATCGTCAAGGTCTTTTGACCTAAGTAGCGGCTGAATTGGGTGAGCCCGAGTTGGAGGGTAAGAGGGTGGCGAAGCCATGAGTTCGAAGCTCGTAGAGTTGAGGGAGTCCAAGTTAAGAGAGCATGGATGTGGCAAACCCACGAACTCAAAGCTCATTGAGCTGGTCACCACTCTTTGGAGTTGGAGCTAATCAATCCAAAAGGGAGAGCTCCTAAGAGCTCCATCATAAGTTGGGAGTTTACCAAAGAGTCGGTTTGGCTCAATGTCGAGTCAATGTGAGTTTGGAGAGCTCGTTAAGAAAGCTGCCCTGTATAGTTAGTTATTCGTTGAGCTCGGCGTTGTGCGTAGCAAGGAGAGACCGAGGTAAGGAGTTTGTCTTTGAGGAGACTAAGGTGGGAGAGGGTGTCAAGCCAATAGGAATAATGAGCTCGAGACATGTTGGCCCAAGTGGTGCTTTAGGGGATTGATGCAGAGCTCGGAGAGCTCGCTCATAGGAAACCTTCAAAAGGATGGTTTTAAGCTTGAGAGCGAGAGTATCTCTCAAGGAAGTTTTACACTAAACCGTAAAGTAGAGTTTTGTGGTGTGGTCGTGTGGAGCATGCAAGGTTCGGGAGGAACTCATGTAGAGTTCGTATGTCCATTTAGGCAAGTTGAGCGCGAATCCCAACAGTACACGCTAGACATTTAAGTTTTGAGGCAACTTGGCATCTAGACTAACTTAGTAACGAGGTCCTTAAGGGTCTTGTGCATGATCCGAATTATTTTTGGAATTTCATGTACAACACACTAATAATCGTGTTTAATGTGTTATGGCAATAAATTTATAATGAATAACTAAATTTACATCTTTAAATAACTCTGTGCATTGGAGAATTAAAGAAATGTATTGTAGAAGTAAAGTTGAATTGTATTGTAGTAATTGTAGAAGTAAAATACCTTTATTGAATATGTATACAAATTGGGTAAACTCTATAGGAGAAATGTATGTCAAATTTCTTTGCATCAAGAATATACAAAACGGGAAAACTTTGAAGGAGAGATGTATGCCTCACAATTCTCTACAAATGAAGATGTATACAAATGGGCAAACTCTACAGGAGAGATGTATGCCTCAAAACATGTTACCTCCAACTTATGTCTACAAAAACTTCCAACTTGCAAAACTTATCTTTTCCTTCGAAACCATCTTCTTTTTAGTGGTAGAATACAAAAGATTGAAAGTTGTTAGGAATAGTAAATGAAGGGTTCCAAATGGGAATCGGAAGGTCATCCTATGTAGAGATGACATGCATCCACCTTGGGGGTGAATACACATGGGCAAAAGGGACAAAATCCAAACAACAAAAATTATATTATTAATTTTCTGCTCCTTGTCGAGGTCATATCTCCTAGCCCTTTGACCATAGTTTCCAGGGTTCAGAAATCCGATTAAATTCGAAGGGCAAAAAAATCCGAAAATTGAGTTCTCGAAAAATTCGAAAAAATACGGAAAAATCCGGTTTGGATTATATATACTTATATTATTATAAATTTATATTATTGTATACTTATATCATTATATATAGACAAATCATACAAAAAAGCATCCATCTACCATAATCATCACCATCATAATGATTCTTTCAAAAGATTGCGAGAAGTTGCTTGGTCCAAAAAGGTGCAAAATTGGATTTTATGAAAATAAGAAAAATATTGCCATCAATGCGTAGAGCTCGAGAAAATATACACTTTTAGAGAAAACACCAAACGGAGCCACATAATGAAAGTTATGGCACATGCAAGTTTTTGAGCTACATCTTCCCGGACCCTTTCCAAAAATGGCAAAAAAGGAAAGAAATGCCAAAAAAGGAAAAAAAAATTGTGCAAAAAAATTGGCCGAACCGAACCGGATTTATTCGGTTACTTCAAAAAATACGGTTCGAACCGGATTTCATACAAATCCAGCCGAACCTAAGTAACTTATGCCTTTGACCTAATTTGCAAAACACGGAACCCGTTCGAAAAAAATGGAGTGAGTTCAAAAAAACAACACAACCATAACACCTCATTATCAACATATAGTTTAAAGCCCAAAAATGCTTTGAAGCTGTTCAAAATTGCCAAATACCAAAAGTTGTTAAAACCAACTAAAAATAGATTTCAAGATTTTCTAGACCTTTAGAAATCTTGCTCTAATTGTGAATATGGATCATTCTGCTTTGAATACCCATCCAAATCATTTAAGGCTCAAAATAGATTTGCAAAATTACTTTCTATAAAAGGACTTACACAAATCCTTCTCTCGAATGTTGTCATGGGCCAATATTGCTCTAAGCACTCATACGGATCATTTGCTCTTTCTTGAGAAACAATGGGCCGTGTTGCTTGTAGTATTGACCTCTAATGTACGTAGGAAATTTTGTGTGCTAAAGTGATTTCCTTCCCACTTGAGTGGGGTAGCCCACCAAATTCTTGTTTCTTGTTTTGCAAGACTAACATGTAGGACTATTGGTTCATTGGTTCACCGAGTTTAAGGAAGCTCTATGAAGTAACTAAGTAGAACCGCATCATCTCTCAAAACCAAAACCTATAATGAACACCCCCAATGAGCTTATTCAAGCTAATAGATCAGATTCAATTGCTAATTGTAACAAAATCCAAGTGCTTTGATGGTACACGATAAATCTCAAGGCACACTATAATATTCTTGAATGTCTAAATAATCATCTCTTTGAGCTTTGCAACGAAAAAATGATAGTCGGAAAGAGCTCATCAAGCAATCGGAATTGCTTGAAGCCATCAAGATCAACAATTATGATCTTGAAAGAATTAATAGCAATATTCTATGTATGCCCAAGGATATTACCTAGGAAGCATGGGTTCGTCCCCCCTCCCATACCCGCATGGTTGGGCGGTGTGGGGGGGCTTAAAAAAATTATTTAGACTTGGTCAATTACCAAAAAAACAAACCCGACTCATAAATGAATAAAATAATAAATCCTAAACTCTTTTAAAAGCTATAAAAAGGCACTCAACCATTAACAAATCACACAAACAATTCATTGTTGGTTTTTGCAAGTGTATGAGCAAAGAGCCAAAGAGGAATTGAAGAGGAGGCAACCATTGGAAGGAGGATTTGTTTGGAGGCAGCCATTGCAAGGAGGACGAGATTGGGGGCAGCCATTGCTTGCAAGGAGTTCAAGTTTGTTTAGAGGAAGCCATTGTTTAGAGGAAGACATTGTTTTATTGATCATTCAAAGGAGGAGACATCACATTTGGAGGCAGCCTTTGTTTGAATTTTATTGCAAGGAGGATCTACGTTTGGAGGCAGCCATTGTTTGTTACTTGCTACCCTTGTTTACAAGTATTTTTATTTAATCCAGCCTTCTCTCTTTTTCATTTTTATTTATTTTTGATCATATCCTAACTCGTGTATACTCTCACCCCGCACCTTTATGGTGATTTTGGTGATCAAAAACATATTAGGATGGCATCGGTTAGAAAATTTTAAATTAATAATTATTAAATATTGTTATTTTTAATTTTTAAAGGCATTGTTCAATGTTAATAATTAATATTTTATCATTTATCATTTGATTTATGTAAAGGCAAAATATTTTTTAATTTTTTAACATCCTAACTTGATGTATGCTCTCACCTCGCGCTTTATGGTGATCTTTGTGATCAAAAAGAGATTAGGATGGCATTAGTTAGAAAAATTTACAATAATAAGTTAATTTTTTTAACATCCTAACTCTGTGTATGCTCTCACCTCGCACCTTTATGGTGATCTTGGTGATCAAAAACATATTAGGATGGCATCAGTTAGAAAATTTTAAATTAATAATTAGTAAATATTGTTATTTTTATTTTATTATTTATGTAAAGGCAAAATGTTTTTAATTTTTGTTAACATCCTAACTTTGTATGTTCTTACCTCGCGCCTTTATGGTGATCTTGGTGATCAAAAACAGATTAGGATGGCATCAAGTTTTGCTTCAGTTGGAGTGCAATGTCCACAAGCTTTTGAAAACACATCGGTTCCTATGAAACATGACCCTAATTCTTTTCTTTGAAGACATGTGACAGTGGTAGAATAATTGTTGGTGGTGCGTGTTGTATTTGGATAAGCCATGGTTTTCATGCTTAATACAAATCCTCATATAGTCAGTCGAAAAGCCATTTGACCGGGGTTGGAGGTGTGAGGATAAAGAAGTGCCCCAAACTATCAAAAGAGAAAGCTGACTAACTACTTGAGAGTGCGAGAGAGGTCGATAGACAATTTAAAATAAATAGGTTTAAAACAATTCCATTGCAAAGAAGGCCTTCATCAAGACCACCCACACCTTCATCTGCTACTCATCCTTTCATCCAAACTCAAAGTCATGCTCATGTTCATCCACTTGATACCACTTTTGATGAAGAGACCTCACGAAAAAATCCAAAAGGAGCAATGGAAAAAGTATTCAATAATGACAAGAGAGTCGTTGATGAAGTGACTACTCGATGCACCCATCTTGCATTTTCTCTTAACCAAAACCCAAAGCTGACCTTTGTAGAGTTGCTCATAATTATCTAAGAAGTATTGCAATCATGGTCAAAGAACTCAACAAACCACGTGAATGAGTTAAATGATGAGCACGAGAATCAAAAATCCATCCACACTAGGAAAACTAGCCCTAGCAAAAAGAACTTTTCCTTTCCACCAATTTGTGGATGAAGGAATATCAATTTTTCAGTGCCTTGTGTTTGGCTTCTGACATTAGACTTTTATTCTCTTATAACACTTATATTCAAGATGATTTGTTTTGCTACAATATGGACAGGGTCATAAACCTTCTTTATGAAAAACTTTTTAGACTTGTCGAATTAGAAGGTTTAGAGGTCTTAGTGGTTGTTGAGGCCTATTTGACTCCGTTGGAGGAGGTCCTAAATTTGGTTTTGCTTTCCACTTCCCAATAGAAGAATTTGCCACTAGTGCATGACTTGGGCTACGTAAGGTATCAAGTGCTCGCATTTTGTCCGGTGTTATTTGAGTAAGCCTTTCACAGAATAGCTCAAAAGGCATCCATCATGGAGTAAAATGTGGATGAAAATACACTATAGGGGCCTTTAAATTTTGATAGAATCAATATTATAAACACTTCATCCTTTGTTTTTACCACCGAGAGTTGTGATCGTGAGCGACTTGAATTTTAACATAAATTCTTCAATAAACAAAAAATCGAATGGGAACAAGCATTTAACTCTGTATCTAACTGAATCATCCTAAATTCATTCACTTTACCAATAGCTTTTCAAAGATATCCCATACCTCTTTCGGAGTTTTGGATTCATCTATGTGAAACTAAGCTCTCAGACAAATTCAAGCCAATCAATCTGAGCGCTTCATCCTACTTGCACGCATAGGCATACTTATCCTTCTCTAAGGTGAATGCAAGAACATTTTCTTGAACACTCTCCATAGGCCTATGCACTGGAGCAATTGTCTCATCTTCATTTTCTAGGTGTGCTAGTTAGACAAGTTCAAGTGTTCAACAACCTAATATCCATTGTAGAAGTCGAAGTAGAAGAACAGGTGGAGAAGTAGGTCCTCGACGTCACTTTTCAGCAAAAACATCTCCCCCTCCGAGTAGTTAACTTCCTCGGATAAATACCCCTTTTCACAAAAGCTTGTTTTTGAAATCTATTATTACCTTAAAATCATGTCTTTTAAAAAATACTCATGTTTTCATCACTTGCCCATCTCCTCAAAATTGAATAGGATGGAGCATTAAAATCGGCCAAGGCATTCCATAAATACCTCGGGGGTAGGGGCTTGGGGTTGAAAACAACGCCCAAAAAAACAACCTTTATTTTGCGGTGGAAAATGAACTTTTTTATAATGACGATTTTGGCAAAAAAAAATCTCACCTAATTAGGTGTTTTATTGCTAAATTTTGTTAGCCTCAAAAATGTCGCATTCCACACAAAAATACCCTTGAATGGATTCAAACCCACAACATAACTTCTATTCACAAATTCTATACAACCCTCGAGGTTGTTGAATATATCAAGTAGGCTATCGGTGGAGAAGTAGGTCCTCGACGTCACTTTTCAACAAAAACATCTCCCCCTCGAGTAGTTAACTTCCTCGGATAAATACCCCTTTTAAAGCTTGTTTTTGAAATCTATTATTACCTTAAAATCTGTCTTTTAAAAAAAAACTGTGCATGTTTTCATCACTTGCCCATCTCCTCAAAATTGAATAGGATGGAGTATTAAAATCGGCCGGAGGCCAACCATAAATCGCCTCGGGGGTAGGGGCTTGGGGTTCAAACAACGCCCGAAAAAACAACCTTTATTTTGGGGCGGAAAATGAATTTTTTTATAATGACGATTTTTGCATAAAAACAAAATCTCACCTAATTAGGTGTTTTATTGCTAAATTTTGTTAGCCTCAAAAATGTCGCATTCCACACAAAAATACCCTTGAATGGATTCAAACCCACAACATAACTTCTATTCACAAATTCTATACAACCCTCAAGGTTGTTGACCAAAAAGCTATAGCTCACACCTTTAATGTAGATGAGGAAATTTAATTATAGAGTTAAAAACTCTAGTTCTTAATAAAAATAAAACCAACCTTGACCAGAATTCGGGTTGCCATTTCCAACTTTGCATGTGTTATTGTCTTGACCGTCATGTAAATGGAAACCGCCACTACCACGAGTTGCAAGCCGCCAATGGAGATTGTCCCTGATCTGTTAAGGAACCACGAAGAGAGAATATGAGCCTGTTGAAGAATGAATGAAATGGTTGACGTTGTCAAAGAGATTGTGGGTGCCGTAATATTCTGATTACTTTTTAATTTTTTCCTTTGCAAACTTTTCCAAGAAACCAACGCTCTAATTGATTTTCAACTCCAGTATAGATAGATAGCACCAATTTGAAGACAAAACCAACTCCAAAGTTGTATTATAGAGTGCCCAACAATGAATAGTGTTCAGCAATACAGGATTCCAATGCCCAGGTATAACACCAAAAGCACAGTAGTGACCAAAAAACGACGCCCAGATTGGAAGGGCAACACCAAAATTACTCAGTGCAGATGTAGACCAGAATGGGCTTCTTCTGTTTCTCACCTTTTTTATACCATATCAGGGAAGTTGGAAAGGTTATAGTAGGAAACCAGCAATGGTTTTAGGCCGTTAATCTGAAATCTGCCAAATGAAAAATGCAGCATACAGCAAACTATAATATTAATTATTCTCCACATTTCATATACAAATGGTACAAGAGTGCCTTTTAAAGAGGCTTTACAAGTTGTTATGATTTAACAACTTTGTACTTGTCTAAACTAATTTAGTTTAAACAATACCCATACAAGTTCCAAGCTTGTTTAATAAAACGACAAACTTGGTAGCAACAATTTAACAAATTTACTCCCCATGACAAGCTTACAGTGTGAACATGAAATAACTAGAAAGCTAGAAAATAACCCAAACTAGTTCCTAACTTGTGGAGTGTGAACACAACTCTAACAAGATTTATGAGAGAATAGACTCTGATTGAACGCATGAGAAAGGTCATACAAAAGAAGAGCGCGATCCAGAAGAGACCTTTTACAATGAGGTCAAGAGTGTGGTCATGAAGAGGTGGAATAAAATGATCACCCCATTACATCTCCTTGCCTATGCAATGAACCCAAAGTATTATAACTCTGAAATACTTGGGCTACCTAGCAAGCAACCACCATTCTCTGACTCCAAAGTTGCAAATGGAACTAGGACAACATTTAGAAGACTTTTTCAAAATCCATCTATAGCCAATGTGGTCCGCAACAAAATGGGCATGTTTGTAGCTTTTGAAGGAAACAAACATGCCCATACTTAGGCTACCTAGCAGGAAACCACCATTCTCTGACTCCAAAGTTACAAATGGAACTAGGACAACATTCAAAAGACTTTTTCCAAATCCATCTATAGCCAGTGTGGTCCACAACAAAATGGGCATGTTTGTAGCTTCAAAAGGCAACATGGGAGAGGTTGAGGCTCTCTTCGACAAGTACACCATGAGCCCAATCAAATGGTGGTATGTACATGGCCATGATGCCAAGTACCTACGACCTATCGCCATCAAAATTCTTTCACAAGTATAACATTTATTGAAAATTTTAAATTTTATTAAGTTACTAAGTAATATATTTTTGTACATTCTTAGTATGTTACTAATTTGAAATTTTCAACAAACTTTTTTTGTAACAGGTGGCTAGTAATTCTTCCACAAAGCGGAATTGGAGTACTTATGCCTTTATCCACTCAGCTAAACGAAACAAGTTGGCATCCAAAAAGGCTGAGGATTTGGTATATGTGCATTCCAATTTGCGCCTCTTGTCACACAAGTCTGAGGACTATATTAGAGGTCCTCACAAACTTTGGGATATTCTTCCAAAACCACAGACTTGGATGCCTCCACAGCCACTCTTGCCCAACTTTCAATATTTGATGGCAAAGATGGCATTCAAGGGAGTTCACAAAGAGTGGAGAGCAAAGCTACTACGAATGGAGCTAGCAGGAGTGGCATGCAAGAATTTGATTTTGAGGAAAATCTAGATGATATATTCTAGATTATTTGTATTCATGTTGACATGATATTCATATATCATATGTATGGCAGCCACATGATCAATGAAAATGTAAAATCTTAAGTATATTAAATGTTTTGAACATTGATCCTACTATATTTTTCAAGTTTTGTTTGTATTGATGTTGACATGATATTCATATATCATATATATGGCAGCCACATAATCAATGAAAATGTAAAATCTACACACACACACACACACACACACACACATATATATATAATTTGTTAATATACATGTACAGACGTATCATACCCAAGGGTTTTTTAAATCGACATATCGGCGTATCAAACCCGTACCCAAACCCTAGTGACGTAGGATATCACTAAACCGAAACAGCTAGTCCACTATTAAGTTTGTAATAACAATCGCGGAAATGCAGTTCAATAGAACCCAGCTGTTTTGGATGAAGAGAATGAGGAAGAGTGACAAGCACCTCTCGTGTTTTATCTGTTTTTCTGTTTTTATTTGCCACAGTATTGCCTTGCTAATAATCCATAGCCACTAAGGAGCTAATCTTGTTTCTGCTATCTAGTTGGCTTTGCAGCCTTTCTTGATTGTAACTCTTTCAGGACATTTCAATAATTACCAAAAAAATTGCCCATTATAGAAATCACTGAAAATTTTGTAATTCCTGTACTAAATACCTCCCTATTTCAAGAAATGGCAGCAACCAAGGAAAAATCTTTATAAAAAGCCTGGTTCTTCATCATGTAAGATATCAATCAATGTTTGGGAATATCAAACTGGTTTTGTACGCAATTTTGGTCTCTGTTATACTTTCACATATTTCTATTCAAAAGAAAGCACGTTCTCAAATCACTTGTGTAATAAAGATTCCTTGTAAGTAAAGCTAAGCCATATAATCATTTTGTTTAGGAGAGTGAGTTTCCATACTCTTCCAAATAAGCAATACACCCTTTATGCAAAATGGATAGCAATAGTTGCAACCCAGGTATTTAATATATTTTTATGCACCGTCCATAGCAAATGAGCATACAATTGTTCTTAAAACATTACTGGACAAAACAATATGCTAACCAGAGAATAACTATTATTAAGACATTATTATGGTGTGCAGAAATTAAGTCGAGGTTAATTTTCTGTAAATAACACTAGGATTGCAATTTTTGTGTTTGTGTGAAAAATAATATGGTAAGAGGAGTTCATAGTATAAAACTGCAAGTGCCATTAAAACAATGCTGTTGAAAGTCGCCACTTCTTTGAACTACTTTAAGATTAGACTAGCTACAAGATGCTTGACCCTTTCACATCAGGGATGATGATTAAGAATCATGGATCCAAATGACGATGTGGTAGGGGACCTCATGTATCACTAAACATTTTAATCACTTTGGGTTTCCTTGGAAAAGGTTGTGTGCACATGCATATACAGGTCAACTAGTGCACAATTATAAGTTATATGATTGCTTTCATTAATTGTAATTCAATCATACGGTATGGGATTGTGGGGCTTAACCGCTTCAGTGTTATCCCCTCCAGCCTTTTTAATATTTGGTTACTTTTCAGAACGTAGGGTTTATTTTACCCCAACACTTTCCTATTGTTATTGCATGTACTTTTGTAGACAGACTTCATGTATATTAATATGAAATATTTATTTCTTTATTTCTTAGGAATTTTATGTGCTCGTTATAAAACAATCAAAATGGTTCGAACAATGAGAAAATATTCAATTCAGTACAAAGTCTTAGGCACTACAAACTGCAAAGCACATAACCTGCTAATATCCATGTGATGCTTTGCATGTTTTGAGGGCTTATGTTACGCAGTTAATTTTACTGTGCCTGAAGAGGGCATTATGTCTAACACAAGGTAGGCACTACAAACTGCAAAGACATAACGTGCTAATATCCCTGTGATGCTTTGAAGGTTTATGTTACACAGTTAATTTTACTGTGCTTGAAGAGAGCATTTGGAAATGAATATAGAATCAATAACTATATGCAAGAAAAGCACTACATGAAGCTACTCTACAAAGTGGCGTTGAATTTTTCATGCAATAGGATTATATGCCCTCGAAAATATTGCATTCAGATTTGAATTTCTTTATTTATAGGCATTTAGAAACACATGTAGCTATTGCAGACATGTATGTGTGTGCGCATAACATGCATTGGCACCTTTATTAACTTCACTGGCGAATGTCAGATTCCATACCTTTTCCAGTGCCCACATTATAAATACCAACTTTACTTGATTGAGTGTTGTTCAGAGCCTTGACATGGGCATCAACTAAATCAGTCACATGAATATAATCCCTGATACACGTTCCATCTCTTGTTTCGTAATCTGTTCCTTTGATCTACACGCAACAAAAAATATGATGAAGTGACAAAATCTTTTGAAATAATATCCACTTAAATTCGTGAGCATAGTCAAGCACATGGGATTAAAAGAAGTAAAACTGAAATGCTCAACATAAATACAAACAAATTTTAAAATGCCCTTTTTATTGGGGGCCCAAATGGACCTGACAGCAAAGAAGGCACGGATTTGAATATTGAGGGGGAGTGGCGTATGTGCATCCCATAGGCTACACACAGCCAGGTGCATGGGGTGGTAGCCTATAATGTAAAACTACCCTGCAGTATGAGCACAGATATGTGCATTGGGCGCTTGACATTGTGAATCTTAAAAGGACATTGCCTTTCTACATTGGTCCCATGATAATTAAGTCTTTGTTGCTCCTTTGAAGAAGGCTTGTCTCCATTATGATTTTCATTTAACTTCAAATTTTAAAAATGAAAAAATGTTAATTTCCATGACTTTAAGACTGCAGACAAGTGGACTGTTCCACAATCAAGGAAGGACTCTACATGTCTTTCTACCAATTTTAACTGATTTATCTATCCATCTCATATATAATTTCAACACGTGACTTTAAATTGGGCGTGGCCGTTTTCCCCTAAGAAGTCAACACAGTCAACCTGATGTTGCTTTTCCGTAATAGTCTAATTTCAATTAAAGTTTTCCCTTCAACTGAAGATTCCATATATTGTAAAACTTTTTTAGCTTGCACAGAAATTTTCAGCCTCCTGAAATGTTTAAGGGGTGTTGCTTGTACCTGTAAACCAGGGATGATGCCCATAGCTGCATCAAAGCATGCACCAGAAATTCGACCATGATTGCGCAACTCAGGTCTTGGTGCTTCACCAAGCCTTCCTTCAGGATCGGAGCCAATAACATTAAAATACCTGATACAGCAAGAATCAATCGTAAGTCACTGCAAATGCATGTTGTCAAAAAGATTGGAGAGCTTTGTGTGAGGTTTTAGTTCTTAATAGGTTCATTAAAAAACAAATCTATTAACACAGTAAATAATCTCTCTAAAAATAAGAAGCTAACAAACAGCCAAAAGCACACCTAATATGCTGCTCGAATTATGCTACAAATTACTTATGGATAAAAGCATGTCTATCTTCCCCACTAATGGGGAGATGGGGTGGGAAGTGTGTAAATCAGATTGTATCCCTCCTCCCTTGAACTGGTTTAAACTGAATGCCAACAGGGCCTCCCATACAAGCCCGGCAAGGACATGTGGTATGTCTCATGATTGTGATCATAGAGGAGTGACCTTTTGGTTTGCTGGTGAACAAATCCGTAGAGGCTTATCGAATACAGTATTGAATGCAATCCACAACAAAATATTTGTCGAAACAGATTCACAAGACTTAGCCACATGCCAGAATTGGAAGTCCTAAAGGTACCCAAAACATTGGTCACTGCAAATATAGGTTGAAGGTATATGCAATCTCTCGGCATCGGTCACACGAGTTGAAGTAATCTACCAACCCTAAGATCAGAACACGGATCTAATACTCTGGAAAAGTTAGCCTCGTCTCTCTTGCAGCTGGCCTCCAAAACCGATGCAATCAGAATTCAGCAGATAGAAGTGCCCGAGCAGTCCTCGACAATATCATTAGAGATGGGATGACCCCTTATAACATAAGAGGCATACAAGCTTGGTGCAAAACATAAATTCTAAGCCTATCTTGGGTCTGAGAAAAATATATGGGGTTAAATTTCTTCTGAAATCATCTACATAAAATTGTTTTTGTCCTATATTTAGAGGCATCGACCTTTATTCACCCGAAGACGGACCCAACTGTGGGACCTGAAATGTCAGACAAAAGCAATCTTGCGCAGATGGTAGGGAATCCATAAAAAAATTATTCAGAGTTAGACTGCAAAGAAACCAAGCTTAAAACTAAAAACTAAATTGCCAGGAAATGGAAATAGGAACAGAAACAGGTCCAAAACATAGAAATGCTGATTTTCAAAAACCCTTGGGTACAAAACAGCACAGAAACGGCTGTACAATATATTATTAGAATATATATATATATATATATATATATATAATATATATATATATATAATACTCATTTTTATTCCATAGAAGATAAAGCACTTAAAAATATAGTATTCATAAATGAGAGCACGTGTTTTAGCATTCATGTAGTGCATACATATAGGTTTAAGCTAAGTTGCCAGGGTTCGTCCCCCAGCCCCGAACCCTGCCTGATACGTATCTGGTACGGATACGGGTATGAACAGCGTGATGGGTACACCCGGGTTCGTCACAGTACCTCTGGGCGTACCCGTAAAATACCCGGAAGAACTCGGACGTACCCGCGGCCTATGTCACAGAAATCGCCGAATTTCAGACAAGTTTATTTAAAAGAAAAATATAAAATTGTTTAGAAATGATTTCAGATGAGTTTATATAAAACAAAAAACCTAAAATTGGTTTAAAATGATGGGCGAAACTACATTAGGGCTTTGGCAATCATTTTTGTCCTGTTCGCTGTCACACAGTCACTGTAAGCTTCATTTGTGAGTTCGTAATTTGCATGGATGCCATATCAATGACCCGCTGATAGTGGCCATGCATAGCTCTTTTCGTTCCTCATTGCCACTCAATATTCTGTATCCGCGATTGAAACAAAGATAAAAAAGAATTAGGTTAAAGTTTTTAACTAGTATTTTCTTTTCACGATTTAGCTTTAGCAAAGGTTTTAGGTTTATTAAAATAGTTTTTTTCTCGATTAGGCTAATCATTAAGTTATAGCTTTTTAAAAATAGTTTAGCTTTTTATTTTCTTTTTCTTTTCCAACTTTAATTTTAAAATATGAACTTTACTTATTAGTTTTTTTAAATTAATTGTTATTTTGTTTATATGTATTTGAAGCTCATAATTTTATTAATAGTTTATAAACTTTTATAAAATTTTAATAGTCTATACATTTTTATATAAGTTTATTTAATAATATTATTTATATTTTATAATTTTTATTATTATGTGTGTGTGTGTGTATATATATATGTATATATGTACGTATCCAAGACATATCGTACCCAAGAGTTTTTTTAAATTGACGTATCCACGTATCAAACCCATACCCGTATCTTGGCAACATATGGTTTAAGTTAGTTGTTAGGAAAATACTGTTAGTGTTCCCATTATTAATATTAGAAAAGTAATTATTGCTAAATGAATAATTATGTTAGTAATTATTCATTAGCGGTTAGTAGGTTATACCCGTATACTCATTTAAACGGGCTATAATTTGTTAGTTGTTATTTTTTATTACCCGTGACTATTCCAGGTTATTAGATCCTACTTCTAAGGAGTCTGTTCTTCTATCTCTATGGCTATATAATAGCCTTTGTAATGTTCTCGTATGATATGAAAAAAAAAAAAATTATTGCGTCTAATTTGTTGTTATACCATTATTTGGCATCGAGAAGGAATGAAAATTCTATGAGATTTGTGTAGGGCATATTCAATTTGTATATTGCCCTAGTTTATGATTCTCATATATTTTTGCAATCGCTCAAATATGTGAGAACTGATCTAAAGAACATGTTGTAACTTTTTTATTATGATCTGGGTCGCTGCAATTTTTAATGGGTTTGAAGAGTTATTTGTAAGGAAAATACTGTCCAAATTTCAGCTGAACCCACATCCGAGATTTGGAGAAAATTGAAAAATACGACAGACATTTTCTATTATTTTCTTGAAGGCACGGTGAAAAAGAGACAGAAGAGCAAGTATGCAGCCTTGAGAAGTGTGGAGGGGCAACACTATCTTCCAATGTCCTTGTGTCTGCAAAACATTTGGTATGCAAGAAAATATTATCACATTGGTGTAGATTCTTTTCCAAATATTAGTAACTTTGTTTTCTCTGGAGAAGAGGTTTAATATTTTTTTTAGCATACAAAGATCCACGAGTTCCTCTGATCCTGCGCATTCTAGTTTGCAGCTGTATATCTTCCATGAAGGTTGTGCACAAATCAAAATTGGGATAGAGTGAAATGTTTTTCAAATGGTCTCTGCCAAAGTCCTCATCCAAATTCTGTGTGTTTTTCTTGGAGTAAAGCGTAGATCAAAGTGCAGGTTGATCAAGTATTTAGCATCTATTGGCTCAATGGAATCAGCGTTTTTGAATTGCTTTCCATCTGCACCTATATTCTGAGGATATGCTATGCAAATCTCACGTGGAATTTGCTCCGTATGATTGAAGCCTTGGCTAATACATGACCATGCAATACAATTCCTTTATAGATCTCTAACCGATGCCAACATTATATGCATTAATTATTTCATCAGTGGCGAATCTTGGATCTAGGAACGTCTGGTTGGATTGTTAAATAGGCTCAATTTGGATGACTTTGATCCTTCCATCATCTAGATCTGGATAGGATGTATATTCACCGATAGTATTTTTGTTGAAGCCGCCTAAACATTTAAACTTACCGCATTCCAAGAGAAAGGTATCTTGTTCATTAAAACCTTCATCGTGAATAAGTGGTATTTGGAAATAAATGTTTTGGGAAATCATTATATACGATGAATATAGTTTTGTATGGGAGGATATGATGTTAAGGGACATAGTGTTAAAGTAATACATACCAAAAGTTAGTTTAGTAAAAAAATTATCTTGTTGGTGTGTCGTGTCATCAAGAGTCTTATGTCCATTTTAAATAATTGTCCATTTTCATTGTAAGTCATTTGTAATACATTTATCAAGTGTCAAAAATATTATTATATTGTCTATTAGAATTGTTAATAAAGTCTCAAGTTAAATACAATAGTGTGAGAAGGTCAAGTCGAGTGGGTCATGGGGTCTATGTCGAAATAAATTGTACTATCGGTCAATGCCACTTGTAAAAGTGTCATTGTCAAAAGTGTAAAAAATTAAAAAAATTGCCCACATTTCAATTTTGGACGCATTTTCGCTTGTACATGACGTCCAAACTATTGAAGGTATTTTGAGCTTCGTGATCACATTCGACTGAGGTAGCGATATAACACTAGAGGACGGAGGACATTGAAGGTTGGACGTCATTCAGCGACCTCTCGTCAGTCGCCAACGATGGGGCCGCATAGATGATTTGGTGGCATTTTTTTCAATTGCGTGTTTCAGTATGTTTCTATTTCCAATGTTCATCTTGTGTTGTGTGCTGAATAAACCCTTTTTCAAAATTTTGGAGGAGTCATGTTTTCAAAATATTCACTTTTGGGGAGCAGGGGAAGATTTCGAGGTAGACTCAAGTGATGGTTATCCAGCTAGTGTGAAGCTTGTTGACCTTGGAGATTCAAAATTCGGGCACCCGAGAAGGAAGGGAAAGTCCCACAGGAACCCAAAGAGGAAGGGATCATTCCCGCATAATTCGGCTCGACACTAAGCCTTTATGAGGGTAAAGAGATAATCTATGGAGTTTGTACATAATCTAAGCAGAGTTTTCAAGAGGTGGTTCAACTTCTTTGAATATGGTTCTTCGTTGTGTTCACATTAAGAGGGTGAAGCTTAGTTATTAATAATGTTCACACTAAAGGGGTGAATGTTAGGAAAATCTTGTTAGTGTTCCCATTATTAATATTAGAAAATAAATATTGCTAAATGAATAATTACATTAGTAATTATTCATTAGTGATTAGTAGGTTATACCCGTATACTCATTTAAACAGTTATAATTTGTTAGTTGTTATTTGATATTACCCGTGACTATTCCAGTTATTAGATCCTACTTCTAAGGAGTTTGTTCTTCTATCTCTATGGCTATATAATAGCCTTTGTAATGTTCTCGTATGATATGAAAAATAGAAGATTATTGCGTCTAATTTGTTGTTATACCATTATTAGTATCTTCTAGAATTTTATGGTTTTATTTTTATGTTTTGGCTTTTTTTTCAGCTTTATGAAGTACCTATGCAGTCGGGAACAGCCCAGAAATGCTCAAGTCCATGTCAAAAATGTTTAAATGCAAGTACGAGGGGCTTTGAGGCATTTCCTATAACATAGACTAAAAATAATTGGGTTTCTACCCATTATGGGATTAAGTGGCCTCTTTGAGGTTCTTGTTGGTTTCTAAGGTGTGATGAAAAGGTCGACATAAAAAAAGACTTGCCAATGCCACATCCTCCCGCACAAGTCAAATTGGAAGAGGAAAGGGCGATGGGGAACTCCCAATCAATTTTTGCCACTAAGAGATATCACCTCATGATTACTAAGAACATTATGTCACTCTCATCCGCTTCTTTGAAATGGCCCTTGTAGGTAACAATTGTTAGGAAAATCATGGTTATTACACCATTGTCTAAATGGTGAATAATTCTTAGTCAATAGGTTTATCTATATACACCTATTAGCATAAATAAGTGAGAGGTTGAGAAATGAATAGATGGAGATATAATTTGGTTCTTATAAACTAGGATAAAACGTGCATGATATCCATAGTTACTGAATAAAATAATATATAAAATTTATATCTCTTACAAATATAGCATAAATAAAATAGGACTTAAAGTTGAAATCCTAAAGGATGAAACCATTAATCCAATTATTAAATCGCATAAGCCAAAATGCTATATTTATTATTCATATTTCATATTAAATCACTAACATTAGCATAGTGTCATGTCCCTTTTTGGAGGTTGAATTTCGAAGACCTTAACCCATTCTCTCCCGTGGGTCTAAGGAGAAAAGCAAGGGGAAGATCTGAATTATGTCTTTATTGTTGATTAGATAGTTGTTTTCATTTATTTTCATATATCCTATTGGAAGCCTAACGCTCCAATAGAGGAACTTAAGTAGTTAGGTAATAAAGGTATTATGAGCATGTAGGCTCCAAATACCATTTTCATATTTAAAAGCACTTACTTTAAGGAGTCATCGTCATTTCTTATGTTTATAAGCACTTCTTGTGGCTATTTAAGGAGGTCACTTGGGCATTACTTGATTCATGTTTTGGTGATTATTCATATTTTGGTGAAAGTTGGCTAGTGTAGCCCTTTTACTCTCTCTCTCTCAAGGACAAAACCCCTTGGGTTGAGGACCTCATCCAAGGACGAAAACCCTTGGTTGGGAAACTTACGAAAGATGAAAACCCTTTATGAGGTTTTTGGTGTGCAAGCTGATTTGAAAGGAAATAAAGTATCTTTCTCTTGCATGTGTTGTCTCTTTGGTGCAAATTATATTTTGTTTAGAGTGGAGTGAGTGTGGAAAATTGGTATGTGTGATGCAATTGTGGCAAATCTAAAATTACTCTCTTATTCTTTATATTTCTTAAGGCCAAGATTCCGAGTTTGATGAATTTTGGTGGTGTTCTACTATTTTTTACAAGCTTGAGGATGTTCGCTGGTTAGGGTTCCACAATTAATTAATTCCACATACAATTCTGATTTCTAACAGCTGCAATTGATTGCTAAGGGTTTTCTATTAATTTTGGCATAAGTTTGGAAGGATTTTTGCAAGGTTTAACCCCTCTTTGAACAGCTGTTTTCACTTAGGGAAGTCGCTGCCCTAGGAAGGGTTTGAAATTCAGTTTTTGCAGGGTTATAACAGCAGTGCTATAAATCTGATTTGTGAGCTTTTTGCCATTTCCTAAGTCCCCCCAAAATGGGACATTATAGTGGTATTAAAGCATCATCATCCCAGCCTGTGAAGCATGGAAAAATTGGAGATGATTAGGAAGACCCAAGAAGGAATAATGGATGCATTGGATAGGCTTGCCCTAGCCATCCAAAATATGCAAGGTGGTGGTTCGCTCAAGGAAGAAAGGGTTTCAAGGATTGACAACTTGACAGCAACATATCGAGCTCTTCCGAAAAGATGTGTGATGCCCTTTCCTTTGAGGATTTTGTGGAAATAGAAAATCATAGAGTGGGAATTGGCACAAGGCATAATGCCCGAACCTCATCAAAGGACCGTGGCAAAAAGGTCTCAACCATAGAGGGAAGAAAACCCTCCATTGTGAAGAAGCAAGTCGAAGAGCATGTGGCAGATCAGCTACAAGGTGAAGTCGTGATGAAGATCAAAGATACAACTTCCTTTTATAGCCACCCTTCCAAGGTGACAAAAGAGGAAGATATCCACCATGCTAAGGAGGAAGAACCATCGCAGCAGCTGTTTGGGGTGATGGATCAGCCTTTGGGAGCCCTAGAAGCACCCACCGCCATTGCCAAAGGTGAATCCTTGACTGATTTTCCTTTCAGCCCTATGAGAGCACAAGAGGATGGAGAAAATGCTAAGTAAAGACCAAGGAAAATGGAAAGTAAAGAACCATTTGTTGTTAATAATATTCCCTTGATTTCTATTGGTTGCACGTCGAAAAATATTTAGGGATCTTGGGAGCATGAGCCAAGAATTAAAAAAAGAAAATCAAGTCTGCACTTAGAAGGAGAAGGAGAAGCCAAACTTCAACCTTGTGAAAGGAAATTGGTGGATGAAACCAAACATCCTGCGGGAATGTTTTTGACAGCAATCATAGAGAGAAGTAAAGCCATAGAAGGAGCTTCGTTAATTGAGGCCAAGACTGATTTTCAGATCAGCAACATGCTAGGGACCCTTGAAAGGGGTAGCAGATCCTCCGAAATTGCAAGAAACCAACAAGCAGCCTATTGATATCAAAGTTACAGTCCCTAGGACAGGCCTTCAAGCAAAGGATGCCTTGAGAAAGGATTCAAACAGACCAGCCATCAATGAGCCACACAAGGCACCAATGATTCAGTCCAAAACCACCAATTGGAGACCCACAAGGACAACAGTCCAGCAAGGATTGCAAAGGGCCTGTGAGGATGACATTATGAAGAAGCAAATCCATAGAAGTAAGGTGCCTTTGGCATATTTTCTTAGTGCTGAGTCCAACTTGAAAATTCTGAGTCCTGCAAAGGTCACAAGCAGCCCATCGTACAGAGGTATCCCAAATTCCTTACCTACCAGTATATCAAATCAGGTATGTTGTAATTATCCACAACTGGTTGGCGACGATAACCATGTTTCGATTTCATTACTCTTTCCCATGTCGCTGCCATGTTTATGTCCTCATGATCAGCATAAGGAGATGGATGGTTGGGTTCAACCTCAATATTGTTTCCGCATGTGGGAGATAGGTGCTGTTGTGAATTTTTAAAAAGGAGGTCTGATCTTAAAATCAGTATTATTGGTAATCTCATCTTTGTATGTTTGGGAACAAAGGTGGAATTAAACCTTACCATGGCAAGTTGGAATAACTCTAGGAGGATCAAGGTAAAGGATGTCTCATGCGCATGGAATAGGAATGAAATGATGAGAAGTTGTCTTCTGGGCAAGACCTATGGCTTACTGAAAAAGGTAACAACTTTCTTTTTCCATATTGTCTATGAACTAGCTGATACATATGTTTTTGAGAAGAAAGTATGGGATCAAGCTTGCATAATGAAGAAGACACCCGTAAGATTGATGCATGGGGAATAGGGAGATTGTTGCTCAAATATTTTGATAAAAGGGCTGTTACACATTGTTGGATTGCAATCCTCAACAACTTTGGTTTCTACTCCATGTCTTTTGAAGTGGTAAAGACAAGTCAGGCCATAAGAAAAATGCCTCTTCCATCTTGGGACACGGACAAGGTGATTTCAGTTGATGCATGATGGTCTCCAGCCCTTGTCATTGTAGAGCTGAGAAGGTATTATTACAGCTATCATATAATTTTCTTTTCAATTTCTAAGGTTGGGTTGTACATGTTCTCGGTGGGAAACAATTCAAAAAAGGTAAATAGGGGTAAGAGCATACATTGCTTGTGTAAAGAGTTGAATTCTAAATGAAAAGAAGGAAATGATACTAGCCTCTAGGCAGATTTTAACCTTTACATCCTTAAAATTGGCAAGGGTAAATCAGATTTACCATTGTGATAAGTTGCACGAGTTAAAAGGGAGCAATGAGGAGTTAACCCACATACCCATGAGACACAAAGGAGCAATAAATTGGAGAGACCTTATTCTTTCTAATATTATTTCATATGCAGGACCAAGGATGAGGAATGAAGAAAAAATGAAACATAGTCATTGGGGCAATCGCGTCCACACATGTGCAAAGAAAGATTGTACCATTATATACATATTTTAGAGTGGATATAACAGCTGAATGCATATTCTCAGTCCTTCTAGAGCAATTTTCAGTTTCTACCACCTTCCAGTCGTGTATGAACCACATATTCGGTGAGTACTTAAGGGTATTTGTGCTTGTTTTCTTTGATGATGTCTTGGGGTATAGCAAAACATGGGTGAAGCATCTACAACACCTTGACATGATGATGGGAGTTTAAGAACAGCAATCCTTACTTGCAAAGAAACCCAAATGTGGATTTGGTTTGAGCAAAATTTTATACCTAGGATATATCACAAACTCTCAAGGGGTACATGTGGATCAACGAAAGATACAAGCCATACTTGAGTGGCCTCCTCCCATCTCCATTTCACAACTCAGAGGGTTCCTTGGGTTATGCAGCTACTACAAAAGGTTTGAGAAGGGCTCTACTCATCTTGCAGCCCCTCTAACTGATTTAACTAGGGGGCATTCAACTGACCACTTTTAGCTCAAAGAACATTTGATAAACTCAAGGAGGCCATGTGCTCATGCCAAGTACTTGTTATACCTGATTTTTCTCTTCCATTTGTGGTGGAATGGGATGCATTCAGTGAGGGAATAGGAGTTACCCTAAAGCAAAATCAGTGTCCTATGGCATTTGAAAGTAGGAAACTCAAGATACAAGCTTTTGATTTTGACATCAAATATGTCAAAGGGAAAAACAATGCAACAACAGATGCCTTGTCACAAAAACCAGCTCTTCGCGAGAATCAAGAAGGAACACAAGAGGGATACACAAAAGGAGGAGTAAAGGATTTGGAGCAGCGGAGTTCATCATTGCTTGAGGAAAAGCAATCTTGGAAAGGGGGCACTATCATGTCCCTTTTCGGAGGTCACACCTTTAACATCAAGGGAGAGATTGGATTTCGAAGACCTTAAACCATTCTCTCCCGTGGGTCTAAGGAGAAAAGCAAGGGGAAAACCTGAATTATGTCTTTATTGTTGATTAGATAGTTGTTTTCATTTATTTTCATATATCCTATTGGAAGCCTAGCGCTTCAATAGAGGAACTTAAGTAGTTAGGTAATAAAGGTATTATGAGCATGTAGGCTCCAAATACCATTTAAATATTTAAAAGTACTTACTTTAAGGGGTCGGCCATCATTTCTTATGTCATAAGCACTCCTTGTGGCTATTTAAGGAGGTCGTTTGGGCATTAATGATTCATGTTTTTGGGTGATTATTCATATTTTGGTGAAAATTGGCTAGTGTAGCCCCTTTACTCTTCTCTCAAGGACGAAAACCCTTGGTTGGGAAACTTGTGAAGGACGAAAACCCTTCATGAGGTTTTTGGTATACAAGTTGATTTGAAAGGAAATAAAGTATTTTTCTCTTGAATGTGTTGTCTCCTTGGTGCAAATTAGATTTTGTTAGAGTGGAGCGACCTATCTTGGTGTGGAAAATTGGTATGTGTGATGCAATTGTGGCAAATCTGAAATTACTCTCTTATTCTTTATATTTCTTAAGGCCAAGATTCCGAGTTTGATGAATTTTGGTGTTCTACTATTTTTTACAAGCTTGAGAATGTTTGTTGGTTAGGGTTCCGCAATTAATTAATTCCACATACAATTCTGATTTCTAACAGCTGCAATTGATTGCTAAGGGTTTTCTATTAATTTTGGCATAAGTTTGGAAGGATTTTTGCAAGGTTTAACCCCTCTTTGAAGGGTTGTTTTCACCTAGGGAAGTTGTTGCCCTAGGAAGGGTTTGAAATTCAGTTTTGCAGGGTTATAACAGCAGTGCTATAAATCTGATTTGTGAGCTTTTAGCCATTTCTGAGTCCCGCCGAAAGGAACATTACACATAGAATGAGAATTGAGATACATTGATAGTGATACAATGATACATCAACAATATGACAATGAAAAACAAAAGTCTTCATTAATCAACATGAGAAGAGTATATGTCATAAGTTCATAACCAAAATGGCAAAAACTAAAGTCTAAAACATAGTTTGCAGACTACAACTCAATAATCAAAGTCCTCCTCTAATGGAATACTTGCGAACCACTCCTCATCACTAGAAGTATCAACATCATCTACATCCTGGAAGGGGATCCCAACCAATCCTGTTGCTCCTATCTTCGTCAATTTGTCTCGAATCCTCAAAATCTACATCTCACCATAACGCTAGGCTCTCCCGGTATGTAGGTGTCTTACAATCCATGAGGCCGAAGGCACTACGTACAAGAACAAGTTTCTCCACTCTCTTAGAAGTAATTTGTTCCTCTTAAGAAAGTGAATCCACCCATATGTTAACCAATCCCTCTTAGAAGCAAAGGAACTAGAAACCTAAGAAAGAAGGCAAATGGCAAGTGTAGGTAGCAATCTTGGAGGTCCATACAGTCACCACCAGCTCACTAGACTTCCATGAGCCAATGTGCCCCTATCTATCTTCATCGAAGTTTTGCAGCCCTCAAAATCAGCAAACTTGAGACAATCAATTCTAACCCATGAAGTATATTTTGCAATATACATTTTTTCAGTGGATTTCAAGAAATCCTTCCTCGCCTCCTCGTCATCCACAAGGACAATCCTCAAAGCCCTCCATGAACCATTTAGGATTTAATGCATATGCGACAATAAGTAAAGGGGTGTTCAACTTTTCCCACCTTTGCTCAACGATGGGTTGAACATGTTGATGGTAGAACTCCAAGGTGGGGTCCCTTGCCCGAATAGTGGCCTTCATCTAGCCAAGCATACTTGTCAATACACTCGTATATCTCATTGAGGCTAGGAATTTTAGAATCCCCGTATTTGATCACACTGAAAACCGGAAATACAATCGATGTGATGTATTTCACATCTCCTAAATGTGTCTCCCGCCACCATTGCTTTCACCCTCTTCCCCTGCTATGTCTTGGACCCATCCCACTTAGACCACTCCAACGTCATGACCATATATTGTAGGGACTCTTACAACTCAAGCATCCTATCCAACAAAATAAATTAGGATGCAAAACGAGTGTTACCCGGCTTGAGGAATTCCTTCCTCAAAAAGTTAGCCTCAAATGATGTATGGTAGTTGCAAATGAACATATGCACCTCTCTAGCCTCTGCCACTACAATTTTGACCCAATCAATTTTTCTAATGTCTTTCAATGCATTGTTCATGACATGCACGCAACATGGGGTCTAAAATATATGTTTGTATTGAGCCTCAACAAGCTTGTTTGTTGCCTTATACACATAAGTTACATCTATAATAACCAAGATAAACGCTGGCAGCGGGGCCAACCTCCTCAATGGCATCTCACAAAATGATAAATTGAAACTCAACATCCTTCTTTCCTAAACAATGAACTTCTCTCAAAAAGTAAGGACCCTATCTACATAAAAACAATGATATTCATGAGTGGGTGTTGTCTAATATTTGTCCACCCATAAATGATGATGTTGCAGCAATTGTGAGAGACCCATGTGCACCTCATCTCCTCCATCAATAAGTTAACCTTGGAATAGTTCCTATCCAAGATTGTGGTCCTCAATTTCGTATGTCCCGGGGAACCTAACCTACACCTATTTTGGCTACCTTCACCATAGCCTCCTTATAATAGAGCAAGCAGCGTGAAATGGGATGCCAACAGAATAAAAGAATTTTTCAATGGCATCATCAAGGTCGCCCCTAGCCTTTGTATCATACATATCCACAATTGGATTGGAGGCCACGGCCTTCCTCTTCCCCCTACTACCAAAAGCATCCACTTTAGTCATCTCAAAACTTGTTGCAATATTTGAGAAAGCACTCCTAGAAGTTCTTTGAGAACTAGAAGGGGTGTCAACAATGTCACAACCTCTTTGGGACTTTCTTTGTGGTATCTCTATTATAAAACTTCACTATTTCTAATCTCTCTTCAACTAATACTTGTCCACAAAGGAAGGCCAGCACCTTTCCCTAAGTGTGTGTTCGATCTAGTAATGTTGCAAAACCTAATTAATGAGTGTAAATTGCACTTCATGTTTTAGTACCCGTAATGCTGCCGAACCTAGTCAATGAGCGTATATTGCACTTCTCTGTTTTAGTACCCCTTGAGTGTTTGATCTAGGACCTTCAACAATTTTAGCAAATTGTTTCAAAGTTTTTTTTGTCAAACAATCCTCTAACATATTTGCTCAACATCTTGGAGGGGCAACTAAACTTGTCAACACTCCCATGTGAACTATCAATTGTTTTCCTTTCTCCTTGCACACCCCCACCCATCTCATCACTCATTTGAATATCACATTCAACTTCATACTCTGTCTGAACTCATTTTGGGGCTGCAATAATTAAAAAAACAGAAATATAACTATTCTAATATGACCCATTGTGGATTTGAAAAATTAACAAAACAATAATGCCCTTCTTTAACCTGTTTTGCAATCGAAAAAATAAAAACAATATAGCAATGCCCTTCTTCTTTAAGACTTCAAATCTTTAACATAGTCTATGCATTTGGAAAATAAAATAAAAATCAAATGAAAACAGCAATGCCCTGCCCTTCTTTAAGTTTTTAACCCACTTTGCATTTGGAAATTTAAAAAAAAATAGCTATCAACAATGCATGCCTTTACTTGACCCAATTTGCATTTGGAAATTAAAAAAACAGCAATATGAATGCACTTGTTTAACCCACTTTGCATTTCAAAATTTTAAAAAAAAAAACAGCAAGCAAGGGATCATTGTACATACCTCTTGCTAATGCTCTATCTCTTGCTCTTCCTCTACCTCTTCTTCTTCCTCTTGCTCTTCCTCTTTAGCTTAGTGTGATTAGAATGAGTGTGGGTTGTGTTTTTGTAAGTTTTTTTGGAGTGTTTCAGAGTTAAGTATATAGAGTAATTCTTTAAGTGAGGATAGGTAAAAGTATAATATTTTAAAAGTGTGTTTTTTATGTTGAAAAGAGAAGGCCGGAGGGAACATCAGGACATCCCTAGACCATCCTGGAGACATCATGGCATCCCTTTTTTTTATGTCCCGGGTGCATTCTCGAAACTTAGGAACGCCTCCGGACGTTCCTTCTTTTTTGTTCAGGTGAAACGTGGGGGAGGTTTTGTCCCTATCCCCAAGCACCCAAAATGTCTCAAACATCTAGGACAGCTTGGGGATGAGGCGTGCGCATCCCCGTGTAACACAAATAATATCTCTTTATTGCTCCCTCTTCTCTCTCTACACTGTCTAGTGTTATGTTTTGATATTTACTAGTTGCTATGTTAGGTTTACATGAACAGTGTTCATGTTCGTGACCTCTCTCTGTCCTGTGTCATCTCATCTTTCACCATTCCCGTGCTCTTTCTTTGCGCGACCTTTCAAAAATTAGAAAAGCTGAAAAGTATTATTGTTTCAAATCTAAATCTAAGAGTTATTACAACACACTGTATTTAGCTTTTTAGTTCGTTGTAAAGATAGATTGATCTTGATGAACCCTATAAACAATACAAAAGGATAAGTAAACCTTATATAAAACTACTCCTGTTATCCTGGTTTTGTTCCATTATTATGAAAGTTGTCACGATTGAGTCTCATCATACAGACTTCTAATTGTTGTAAATTTGATGTTATATTTCAGTCATTAATGAATGGCACATGAACAATAACAACCTTTCTTCTCATCCAAACTATTTTGCTGATAGTTAGAACCAGAATTATAGAGCAATTATAGGCCGTTCAGACAACTGCCTCCAATAATGCCCTGAACTGGATCGTTGACCAGAAATAAGAAAGCAAAACAAAAACAGCCATAGACAACTCTTTAAAAGGATGTAAATGTCATCGATGTGATATTCCAAATCATTAACAAAAATATAATGACAGAGAGACTTTCAAAGGGGCACAGTGCAATAAAATGCACTGCTGATATAAAGGCCTGATATTGTGGGAGGTATGTCACAAGTGAACAATTAGTCATACTGAAGTACTATAATTGAATGACTACCCTGTCAAATTTCTAGTAAAGTTCAAAACGACTCTAGGCTTACTTCCCAGGCAGATAAAATTAAAATGGTCAGAATACTTACAAACGTGTCATGAACATTTGTACTCACGTGAATAATTCACAGTCAATGTATTTGGATCACTCATGTGAGAAAACAATACTAACCTCAAGATTGTTACTCCCAGATCCGAGCTTCTCGCGTAGTCTCTTATTATCTCCTCCGCCATTTTCTTGGCCTTTCCGTAGGGATTGATAGGCACCTAATAGCACAGAACAATCCCATAGTTGCAGCTTATGGCTCCACATCAATTTTTCATATTTCTTAAATGGAGAAAAAGGCTATGACAATCTGTCAACATGCTGTGTATATAAATGTTACGGAAATGGAAAATTGTGATAAATTGAATGGATAAATAGAATAAATAAGCATATGCGCACTAAAGTTTGGTGAAATAACAAATATCAGTAGAGTGTGCAATCATAAAACTGAAGAAATCCCTACACTGAGACTTATGTAATAAGTCAGATCCATACTTGGGGGTATCCTCAGTTATTGGCATTGTCTCGGGTTCTCCATATGTTGCACAGGTGCTGGAATAAATAAGCTTATTCACATTATTGGCAACCATTGCCTCTAAAAGAGTCAAAGTGTTTGATGTAATATTATGGTAGTATCTGCAATGAACATCATATATTTCCATTATCTGTCAGTCAATCATTTATGTTTGCATCAAATAGCTGTCGATATAAAAAATTGCATTTCATAAAATCAACTTATGCAATCTGGTAATAAGATAAACAAAACAGCAGTAGAAGCCCTAAGAGCTCCATAAACTAAGCATTACATAGATTTGCTCCAGGTTCCTAGTTGAAAGTAGATGTGTTGCATATACTTCCAACTCATAATTTGTAAAAGAGTTGAAAAATTAAAAACTTTACACATTATTAAGAATATACCTTAATGGATCAAGGGTACTCTCTCCAACATAAGCAACAGCAGCAAAATGCATGACGGCATCGAATGCATTGTTTTTGAATATTTCATCAACCTAAATTTGTGTTAAGGCCTCTCATACTAAATTATGATGGATGAAGAATTCCATGAACAATACTCTTTCCAATTTAAATAATCTAATAAATTGGTATTTCTAAATTTGGATACAGCCCTTTTGTCACCCAAATCGGCATAAATGAATTGCAACAGGTTAGAGTTTGGAAATAACTGCCGTAATACATGTATAGCTCCTATATTTCCTCGAGATAAATTGTCCTGCAAGATAGCAATATTATGTCAAATCCTCCATCTTTGTTCCCTTGCAAATGACTGAAATTCTACATTAAAAACATGCGCAGAAAATGCTTATTGAGGAAACTAAAATGATAATATGCTAACCAACATGGATGTCCTAGAATCCCTGGTGAAGGGATCAGATTAAAAAAGTTGAAGACTTTTGAAGGAAACTAATACAATAAAAAGCTAGCCAACATGTATGCCCAGGAATCCCTGGTAAAGAGTCAAATCAAAAAGCCCAAGACTTCTAATTATTAGTGGGCCCCATCCCCAAATGGAATCTCCAAGCTGAATTTCACTGGTGCGGCAGAAGGAAGCCTGGGCCCATCTTGAGCAGCGTGAGTCCTACACGGAAAACATCATGACACCAAAGCTTGTTGTGACCAAAATCACAGGATCAGCTTCAATAATGTGGCAGACGTTAAGGCAGTGGTTGTTGGACTTAATATAACACAAGATTTAAATTTAAAATCAGCCCAAATGGAAGGGTATCCAGCCTTAATAATCAACATGATGAAAGGCTTTGAGCTAATTTCACGCACTAATTGGAAATTAAACGGTCTACAGGAGGTGACCAAAATCATAGCTTCTAATTTTGATATTACAACTTATCACTACATCTCCAGGTAGATGAATAGGTGTGCAGATCATCAAGCTAACTTTGGGGTCAATCTCAAGTCACAATAATTGCTATGATAGTCATGGGCCAGCTTAAAGGAGAAATTGAAGGATTAGATGATCTAATAATCTAGAGTTATTCTTTTTATCAGCATTAAAATCATGGAGTAGTAATGTGGCTAAATGAAAAGGCAACATAGTCCAATTCGCGCCATCTTTCCTATGCTAGGGTCTGCATGATAAAGATATCCCATTTTCAAAAAAATGATATAGTAAAACATGAAAGGCAGAGGTTACTGCCAAGCGAGACACCAAAGTTCAGATCACTAGTATGATTAAGTTAAAAATATATGCTGAAAAAAAGGTCAAGAGTACAAGGATGCAATAGACACTAGAAAAGTGGAAAGGAAGCAAAATGTCTATCATGCTGGATGGGAGATGAAGGCCTGAGTATTATAGATGATTCAGTCCTTTCTTACAGATGGCCACCATGGAGGATGTCAAACCTGAAAATATTATGTTACCAAAAGTACTATAGAGAATTTGTGTTTTTGTAAGGTTAAGCCTCCAATTTTCGTAGAAAATCATTTTGTAGTTTGACTAGAAATGGTGTTGGATCTGATTCTCTCCGTAAGCAGTTTAGTAAGGATAGTAGGTCATCTAATGACCTATTAGAGGCCTAGTGTCAAACTTGATATATCTTTCCCACTAGCATGAGAAAGCAATGTAATGTTTCCAAGGCATTAGCCCCCATGTAATGTAATGCATTTGTTTATCAGAAACAATACATGGCCAGGAAATTAAAAACTCACCACTATTGTGACCATGTAACCATCTTCCAACAGTCGTAGAGTAGCATGCGACCCAATGTATCCTGCTCCGCCAGTCACTAGAATGTGTTGAACACCTTCTTTGTGCTTAGGTAACTGCAGGAGAATTGTAACTTTACACTATTGTTCACTCCAAATTTACCCAAAAAAATTATAAAAGCACTAAAACCCATTCAAAACTAATTATCACATATGTTATGCAAAAGAATTAACAATGCACTTTTCTTCAGATGGTTCTGATGTACATTATTTTGCAATTTTTAGATGACTAAGATCCAATCCAATTTAAACAGCAGAACATAGCAATGACCTGGAATACTTTACCATGTCATTTGAAATCCCTCGGATATTTGAATTTCTACAAAGACTTGCAACTTTAATTTCTACTAAGACTTCCAACTCTAAATCCCATATCGGAGAAGGGCCAAAAGGTACTGGATGAATCCTGAATCTATTAAAAATGATTCTCCTCCTAAAATTGGAACATCATTTGTAAGTGTTATTAAAAGAGAACAAGACGCAATGTTTGTAAGAGATAGAAAGGAGGCTTTGTACAGAAGTTTTAATTGTTTGCTGATTGCTCTATATCAGACAAGATTTTGAATACAGGTTTTCCTAAAGTTAATTTACTGTTTGGAGAGGACAAAGTGTCACCCTACAAAAGCAAGTATACCTGCATATAAAAATCCTTATGGATCTTCGTCATAATAATACTCTATACAATCATTTAAACAAAAGTAGGTCTGAGTGAGGAGTCCCACGTTTATTGCAGAGCATAGAAAAACTCAAACCCTAATTATTGGTTGAATATGTGTAAAGAAAGATATTAGGTTGACGTCCATGGAACTCAAAATACAAAGTTATGCAATAATAGCAAAAGAAGTGCACCAGAAGTCCTCGAAAGACTTAAAAGGAAAGCGGACAACTAAAGATTATACAAAGAGGAGGGAGGAAAATAAACATTTTTCAATCCCTCTGACATGAGAAATATTGCCCATGATAGCTTTTCTATCTACTGACTTTTCTAGGGTGTAATCGTTTTGCTTTTGGCCTGGTTCATTGTTTGGTCTTATTGCTTCCTTGCTTTAGGTTTAGATACTTTATTTTCGGATCATGGTTGTTGTTCCTTTTAGCACTCCTGATTAGTTATTGCAACTTACTGCACTTTTGAGTCCCATTTACCTACTTTGGCCATCTGTACCACTACACGTTAGTATAATATCTTTCATCCTTCCTTTCTAAGAATCTCATTAGGACAACAAAAACAGGTTAGTAATATGTTGAAGTTCCTTGGAAGCATGCATTGCATACCACATAGCTTAATATGGAAGCTACCCAGTCATGGCATGACATTGGGTAGGATATAGAGGATTTGGTTGAAGCCTGATTCCTGGTGGGATGCTGGCAATGAACATAAATGACAACTATTGAGGATTGTCGGGATATGTTTGGCGGTGGGCATAGTCCTTTGCTCACACTAAGGATTCAATATAATAATTATTTATCATTTCCTTTAGTGCCAAAGTAAGATCACACTCCACGCTATAATATATGCAGAAATCTTCCTGTTTCCATGTGTGTATTCATGTGGAGGGAAGGCGGTCTGTAAGATTCCTGCTAGAATTGATATTCTAAAAGAGCATAGGCATACGTAGTAACTCTCTACCTATGTAGATTTATCATTTGATATTTGGCTAAGAACAATTTCCATCCAAACTATTTGGTGTCCCCTCAACATCCTGGGCTTGTCTCTATTGCAAATCATTTCTCGTTAGTATCACACTCATCAAATGATATTTACTAATTTAGCGGTGTCTCTTAGCACTAAATCTGAATTATCTGCAACACCAGTGAGAATGTATGGAATAAAACAGCAACTTTCCCTGACCATAGCTTTATTGCAAATTAATGGCATTATTGAAATGGATCGTGTTCAGATAGTATGAAAATAATAAAATATCAAAAATATTCAATGAACTGTAAAGTCCCAGGGATTTCAAAGCTTGGATGATGCAGAAAAATGACTTTCATAAAACAAAAAATTTGTCCTAGATAATAACTACACCGCAATTCTAAACATCAACAGATATGACTTCATGAAATACCTGAGCTGCATGAAATCCACACAAAAAAAGTAGTAAATATCTTACCTCATGGTGGGTCGTGTAAACAGAGTGAGAGGAATGCTGTAGCATGACCATGCATAGCACAGTAAGAGAGACTGCCACAAAAACTTTCATTGTCGTGTTGGTTTTTGGCTTTGAAACACCGTAGTCCATTCCTGAGTCAGAAACAGATCAGAATAACACCCAAGAGTCTTACTATCAAATAAATTGAGTAATTTATTTTTTGTTAAAACAAACCCTGCCTCAAAACCATTTAAATCCAATGCAAATCACAAGATTGCACTACAAAAACTCCGAAATTAATGTGTGATCATGAAATTACAGAAACTCTACTAAGCACATTATGCATTGCTTTTGCAGAATTACAACTTGAAATCCAACCAGTCAAACACAAACCCCTTAAGGGGACGATAGGGAACAAAACCCAAAGCATTCAAGCACAGAAAAAACCCAAACAAGAAGTGCATCGATTATGCAGCAACCTGAGTTCCCGAGCAAAAGAGAAATCGAAGAAGAAATGAATTATACCAGACCCATTTTTCTTGATTCGCCCTTTTCCTACCATAATTAAGCTTAAATTCCTCATATAGAGAGCGCCCCAAACAAAGAGATATGACTACAACCTAACGTACAAAACCTTATAAGGTCGACCAAAGTTCAAATCCCGCTAAGAAAGCGACCAACGTTCAAATCCCACAAAGAAAACAGGTCAAGTGTTAAAATTGTCCAAATAGATCAGTGATGTTGATGAAATAAGAGGGAATTGAGCAAGGGACCAATTGCTTTACAGACCACCTTAGATCCCCAACAAAAGAAGCAAAATAAATCAATCAAATACTTTTTCAGAAAACATGAAGGTAAAATTGACAGCTTAACCTTTTGAAAAGGGGTCCTCCTGACAAAGCTGCTGCCAATCTTTGAACTCTGTATGTAAAGCTGAATCCCCCACCAAAGTATATTCTGACTTACAAAACAATTATTTAGCATGAAACTTACCGCTTATCGACCACAATCGACCGCTGAATGGGTTACTCCTTCGACGCCCTGCGCTGCCGCCGGGCATTTTTATTTTCTTTCTTTCGCACAGATGTAAAATTTACTTCAAAGAAATGCTTAATATATAAATACTCCAACAACCAGATCCAGTTCAGTTTCCCTCACTGGATCTGCTACTTCTTCTTGCACTATGGCGACTTAAACACTGCCAATTCAATCTGTCGCATCTGGGCCTTCCAAATTTAGCGGGAATTTTACAACGGTACTACTTTTGAGCGTCGTTCTAAATTTAGAGATAGATCGTAATGAAGGCTCTAGTTTACAATGGGTTCCGTTTCTGGCCTGGAAATTGACAGGCTGTAGGCCGCTTTTTTGTGATTTTACCGTATATTACAGGGGAAATTTTCGGAAACGGTAGAGAATGACAGGGTGAAAATTTAAAAAAGGGTAGGTTTTTTAAAACATATATATGTAAACCTATTTATATACATGAATAAATTATAGAAATATTTATAAAAATTATTGGAATTTATAGCCACTTGAAAAAGCTAAGTCAAATTTTGATTTGACAGAAACAAATAATTTGAAATTCCAACCATGGTTTCGAACCCAGGAAAAATGTTTACAATTATAAAAGGATTCATCTAGAATTTAGAATTCATTTCTATGGAAGTATACCTATTCTTATTTTTAACTTAATTAACTATTTTAGATAAGTATTTGTTGGAAGTGGGGTTTTAATTTCCTTTTGAAGATGTAGGTTGTCATAATTTGCATGTGGATATGAATGAATCATTTTAATAGTGTTCATGAAATCAAGCAATCAGCACTCCAAAGTGTAGGGTGTACAAAGTCACCCCAAGAGTAGTCTTGATAGTTTTGCATAGAATCCATTGTCTTTTTGATGTAGAATCGCTTGTTGTGGATCTTGACCAAGAGATTCGCAGTTTTGACAAGTCTTTCTTCTTCAAATAGGGATGGTAGGTTGTCTACTTTCAAATTGGCATCATACTTGATACTAATGTCATTATATGTTGTGCACTCGATGATGTAATGTCATCCTATTTCTACTACTCCTTTGTTGCAAAACATGCATGTTCATTCTTCCCACTCTTCTTTAAGAGATGTTTATCTCTCACTTTTACACCTAAGATGGTGTTAACAAGTCCTTAACTAAACCATCAACATTTTTGCTTTCCATTTGATTTGTGCCCCTAAGTAGGTCTTTTCTCGATAGTCATGAGTGGGTTTACATTCTTTGATGTAGGTAATATTCTTTCTTTCGCCAAATTGTTGTGGCCACATGTTTATCCTGAATTTTTCTTTCGCATACTTTTTTATTTCTTCATCTATGTTTGGACATTTTTATATGTTAATGTTCCACTTGTTCATCAATTCAATGGTTTGTTTCGTCCACATGATTTTCCTCCTACCTAAATTTTATTCTACAACTATTTTAGGCCACTAAATTTTATTCATACTTTCCACATTTCTCAAATAAATTAACAATTAAATTATCGTTAATTTTTCTAAATGTAAGGTTCTCGCTTCAACTAACATAATCTCAAATAAAAACTATGATTTAATTTCTAAATTTCTTATAATTAAGTGTTTTTGAATTTTCCCATTTTTAACTCGAGTGAATTCAAACACATTGTTGTCCCATAAAGTCCTACATGTGTGACAACCAAGCCAAAATATAAAATGAAGCGTCATACATTTTGAATGCTTTAAAAGTAAAGTTCTGGAATCTTTATATAAGTAAAACTACAACTTTAAAATTAAAAACAATTTAAATTTGATTATATAAATAATATTTGCCACATGTCCCAGCCTGTTTTTATAACCCTGAAATCTTTCATTTCTTCCAAAGAGTGTATAAAGCCTTCCGAGATCCATCATAATATTATTTTGTTGTGTTACACATTTCCTAAACAAAATTATTGAAAAAGTCAAAACCTCCTCTCGTGGCACATGCCAAACGCAAAGTATTTTTTTGTTTGGCCGACGTGAGTGAGGTGGCAGTTGCCAGTGGGCAATGGGCATCTTTTTTATTCCCCTTGAAATGTTTGGCCGGCAATGTTCGCACTTCCCACGAGGAGGCGACAAAGCCAAAACACGTCGCTTTGTATGTCCAAATGTTGAAAAAGACGTCCGTCCCTTACTTACTTTTATCCATGTGCGACGTGCATGCCACACATCTCATGATTAAAAATACAAATCGATTCACCACCCACGATAAGTACTAAATTACTAAGTGTTGTTTGTCAAATTTAAGGATTGCTTACCCGCATGCCTTCATAATTAAGATCGCCTTCCACGGGGGTGGGTTTCAAGAGGTTTAAACTCATTTTCCAAGTGTAATTTAAGACTAGAAATGACACATGAGTTCGAATGACTCATTTTTCACAATGTTTCGATGGATTTGTGTCTTATTTCCGGTTAAACAATTCACATTTCCTAGGCATTTAGTTAAATCAAGTAAAATGTTACTTCATTTGTTTTCATTTAGCATGGGTTATTAAGTTTGAATTAGATTCTTGAATTATGGTTGACACAACGACCACCTCTAAATTAGTTAATAATCCCAAGGTAATAGAAAGAGAACATAGACATGATTGTCTTGAAAATCCAACATTTAAAGCATCGACAATCAAATTATTTCCTACCTTCATCCACTAAGCCTACATGACTTCATGTAGGTAGAACACCTACAAAAGTAATATGATTTGGCTTGATTCTAGCAAATTGTATTTGTTCATAAAGTTGGATGTCTTCCCTACCCAATCCATGCAAAGTATAACTTACAATCATTGTGATCCATGAAATCACATTGGGCTCAAACACTTTTTCAAAAACCTCGTGTGTCTCTATTTTGTAACATTTTGCATATATTATAATAAGGGAGTTGCCTACAGAGGTAGCCAACTAAAATCCTCTTTAACGGTTTGAGAATGGAATTGTCTACCTTGATTGACAATATCTAGGTCTATGCAAATCCCTACAACACTTGTGAAATTGAGGGTATTTAGAGTTGTATGAGAGTACTCTCCAAAAGAACATTTGATTCGAATTCACTTTTGAGGATGTAAGAGTGGACCAGCTTTCCTAATTGTAATCCTTCTAGACTATTGCAATAACTTATCACAGTGGAAAATATGTACTTATCAAATTTGACCCATGCCCAATGTATTCAAGCTTCAACTCCATGTCCATTCTAAACACACCTTGCATTATTTTAAACCAAGAAATGACATCTTGTTCAAGCATTCTATCAAACACTTTGTAGCTAGTGTTTATGTTCTTACATTTTAAATACATACTTACAAGTGCACTCCCCATCGTGACATCTAATGCAATCCCAAGCTTAATAGCATGGGCATGAATATGTTCCCCATGTTCTATAGATGCCAAACTTGTACATGCCCTTAGAATGCTGGCGAATATAAATAGGTTTGGCTTCTGTTGCTCCCCAAACATCATCCCATGAGCTCCGTGGCTTCCTCCCTGTGTCAATTATGATTACATCATACAATTATTATAGTACATGACATAATATTCCATCCAAACATTTGTTAAACACTTGTCACACATGTTCTAAAAATCACACTTCACATACATGTTAAAAAAAGGTGTTTTCCATGAAGGTGTCGGTTAGAAACCAGCTTATAATCATGTGGACATAGGAACACCAACACATGAACCCTCCTCCTCTCCTCCATTTTCTTTTACATTTTCTTTCAACACACTAATGAATGCCCACAATGAGTAGTAAAACAACCAAAGAATGGATGTCCAAAGTCGAGAACATGTCGTTAGAAAAATGACGGTTCTCGCCATTGCTCGCCCTAGAGATGGGTGTGTGGCGTAATTATGGATTTGGATTCAAATTATTTTTTCCAAATGAACTCATGGTGTGAAGCGCGTTGAATAAGTAAATGAGTGATACATGTAAGAACATCAAGCAAACCATAATAATTCCTCAACCTTGTAGGTATATTCATTAAAAATCTTAAGAATGCATGGAATGTGGAAAGTGGACTACAATGTGCATAATCAAAGGTTGGTGTGCCACCGACATTGGGAGAAAGTATGTGGTATTTAAGTTCCAACCAAGTTAGGGAAGGTTCTAAAATAGAGATAAGTAAGAGCATCCTTAGAATACGGGGATCCCATGTCAACTATAAAAGGGGGAAAAGTCTTATGGACAACAAGGGTTAATGCATCTAAGCATGTAGTTAATTTAGAAGGGTTTCATGATCATAGTTGTAAAGATGTGTGATTGATCATTGTATTGTGATAGAATGTGCAATGATTTCATGCATAGTTGCGTGTTTATTCATTATATGAGATCATGATGAGAATCAAGGGCTTTTATATATATTATATGTGTTTGTGATTGTTATGGTATAGATATGTGTTAGATACATTAACTTAGGATTTTTTTGTTTTCATTCCACAAGATCACTTATATGGCTACTTCTTATGTAATACTCTATAAATTTGAGATCATCGGTGTTTACTTTTCTTTGCTTGGTGATACCTTCAAGCATATGCTTGATTGAAAGTTTTAGTGCATAAAAGGTAATTTTTCCACACAAAATCCTAAGTTGTTAAAATCTAGGCTAACATTTTTTTGTTATAGAGACCTCAATCAATTGTGCCATGAGCAATGACCAAGAGCATGGCTTTATGCGGATTAACTTATCGATCGGATAAGAATGGATTAATGTGTGGTTTCATAAAGAAAGCCTTATAATTTGTGATGAATGTGAAGGGTCATAATGATCATAGACCTAAGGTGTGGCTAGAGGATGAAATTTACAATGAATTTTATGAAGTGTTTTTATGGAGTTCCCTCAATATTTGTGTGTGGGATTGTTTCTTTGAGCATTAGAAGAAGACAAAATCTAGCGAAACGTAATGGGTGGGTGAATTCCATGCTTGCAAAGTTAAGGAAGACTAATGAAGAGTAGACTAGATTTGTATATGTCCATGACACAAAAATTTACAAAGTTATGGGTTAGAATTTGTAATGGCAACATATTATTGTCCCGAGCAAGCATAATTTGAGTTTTTGTGGGAGCCGAGAGGATCACTCCTTGAGGAAATTCCTTTTGGATCAATTTTTTCTCATAGATTTGCGGTTTGAGTGGGTGAACATAGAGGAGTAAACCTATGCGATACAAAACTAAAGTGATTGAAGGAGAAACTTAGGGTTTTGTGTAGGATTATGAAGAGATGGAGGATCCGACTAAGAGATAATTAAAGTTGAGATGGTACACAAAAAGATGATAATGAGAGGTAAAACAAAGGGACCCTAGAAGTGCGGGAAGTAAATCTGGAACATGTTGATGGGACCTATGAAGGATAGGGAGGCCATTTTTACTTGATTCGCAAAGTGATTTCCTTATAGAATATAAGATACCACAAAACCAAGGATTCCCTATATCATGAAAAGGAGAAGTTCATGAAAAAGGTGAAGAATATACAAAATCAAAAGAATACTTGAATGTAGTCAATGATCGGATGACACTAATGTTGTTGGTGGGAAAAATTGTAAGTGTTGTGAGACAACCAATAATTCAAGGGACAACAATCCTCCCTCTTTGATGGGGAGTTTTCCTTATTCTAAGTAAAATTGCTCCTATAATATTAAAAATGTACAACTATAACAAAATCTTGTGTGAGGACACAAACTTCATTGTGTAAGGATAATGAGATTGAATATAAAGGAAAGGAGCTCATAACAACAAGAATTTTGTGAAGGTATGGGAGATAGGAAGAGAAAACAACAATTTCAAATAAGGAGAAATCAAAACTTACTCTACTATTGCATGTCAATGAGATTTTAGAATGCAGACACTCACATATTACGAAATTATTCCTCTTAAAACAGATATACATCAACACAAAGTTCAATGATCCCTGATAGAAAAAGGTGAATGCAAAGTTCCACACTTCAATAATATGTAAATGGCACAAGATGAGACCAAAATGAAGAGGAAAGGAGATAGAAGGAGAGAAAAAGGAGAAATTCTTTTGTATTCAACAATATCTTGCTCTTACATCCAATCTGTTGGCATCCAACCCCTTTACAATTACAAATCAGGCCTTTTATAGGCTCATTTGGCCCAAAAGTAGTTATTTTAACTACTTCATACCTTAGTTCTCTTAAACTTGAGTTAAAATACATTCAATTATGTACAAATACATTATTTTGACATTATATTGCAATTAGTAAAGTTTTAAACCTTGATAACCATCTCCTCTTGGTGAAAAATTGGAAGTTACTTGAGAAAATTTGCATTGCATTCGCCCAAGCGACAATCTGGGAACAAGGGAACACTAGAATGTTCTTGTTAGGCCATCAAACATCGATTTCTCCACTTCCTTTGTCTTTTGTGGCTCTTACAAGTTTTGGGGAACAAACGAAAGTAAGGAACTATTCTTTGTGTTCCCGAAATGACCGACTTAACTAATCCTTTGCTTTCTCCCTTTGTCAACAGAGCGAGGATATTTGAGGCACCAATGAAGCAAGGAACAATTTAAAGAGTTCCACGAAGGAATGACCATAGTTGATCCCTTAACTATCAACTATTGCAGGAATGTGGGGAATCATAAGAACAAGAGAATTATTCCATTTGTGCCACAAAAGAGTGACTTTGTCGATGCCTTTGATAGATGCAAAGAATGGCGGAGTTTTGGGGCACAATACGAACAATAAAACTATTCCTACAAGTACCATCAATACCCAACCTTACGATGGAACCTCCTCCCAACATTTTTTTGGATAAAGTGGGCGGTCAATGAATAGGTAAAATGCAAGAACACTTCCCAATGTGCCACAACTTGTCAACTTCACCGATTCACCGCCCATTTCGCCATGACAAGTATGTGGGGAATAAATGGAATAGAGTAACTATTCCACTTGTTCCTCAAATGTCCAATTCACTCGGATTTTATCATATTTTGACAAAAATGACTAACTCCTTTTGAAGAAGGGCCTTGTAAAAGGGAACACAAAGTGACCAAAACATGAATATTTTCCCATGACTTGTGATTTTTTTGAGATTTTGCAGGTTAGGTGATAAAAATTTGGCTCTGACAAGGAACATGAATTAGAGTGATTTGACAATTTGTGGAAACAAACAATTCACATAGGACCCCAAGATCTCTAGTATGACAAAGGACAAGTGCCTTATCCATTGGGAAAAGAGATAGAAGATACAAAAGAAGACCAACATCGGGCACACCAACTACGAAGGAAGATAATAACATCCCAAATAGACTTAAAAGCAAACACCCTACAACATAAGCCACATCAAAGGCATCATCTCCATATAATCTCACCATAGCTCCACCTTGTCTTGCCTCATCAATAGAACAATGATCTCTCCCTGAATAGGAAGCTATGAAATCCAAAATGTCATTGTACTCGCATCCCACCACTACAAATGGGCCTCCACCATCATCTCTAAATCATGATGGATGTGCCTTTAATGACGTAGTCCACCCAATCCAACACCTCCAAAGTACTCCAGGTCCTCGTCACTCGGATGATGGCATAACCACTCCAACAATGGTGACACTCGGTCCCTCATCACAGGGGCCTCTTCGTTTGCATTCACAAAACAAACAAAGCAAAAATTAGCCATGACAACACATAATTTATTAAAATCTCCAAAACTAATAACAAACACATCTAATTGGCACCAATCCATGTAATCGGCCTTGATTACAGGAATCACTACCGATTCTAACCAAATCAACATCGATCATATATCCCCATCTATAAAAAAACATAACCAAAACAAAAAAAAAAGCTCCTACCTCTATCTCGAGATGGTCATCATCTCCTTTTTCCACTCACTGTTATCCTCCATCTCTCAAAATATCAAAATATCTATTTGAATCTCTAAACACAATGAGTAGAATGAATTTCCACGATTACACAACTTTTATATACGCTCTTTCTGCTGCAATTGATATCGATCGACAATCGGCATCGATTCTAGTGGAATCGATCGATCCTAAAGCAATCAATACATGTCACCAATAAATGGCACCCTTTCCAAACTTATGCTTCTTTTTGGTCCACAATGCCCTCAAAAATCCAAATTGTATCCTATTCATAACGAGCCCGTGTTTCCCAACCCACCGTGGATTCTACAACCTCCGGGAACCTTTTCCCGCCACTTCCTACAAGTCATATACCTATAGTTCGAGAACCCATTGGTTCCCCTATCACTTGACTTCTCGATCACACAAGCCCACCCTTGTGGCAATATATTTCATGCCCGATCTTGGGGCACCTTAAATTGAGCATATTCATCTATAAGTACAATCTTACATAAACATACATGCTCTTATGTTTACTCACCCACAATCCATTCAAATAGGTGACCATCACGATGTCTCGTGATTTCCCGTTTGAGGAGGATCACATATCTAGCATAAATTCAACCATCTCACTTGTTTTTGTCTCGCAGCTTGTCCATAACAAACCACTTGAAAAAAAGGGGCAAATGTAGATATTAGAATTAGGTCACCCTAATTCTTACGAGTATGTGCATACCCTAGGACATCCTTCCATAAACCAATTTGATCACTTTACCCATATACCAATATAAATTCACTATTTTACCAATCATAACCATCCTTAACCATAAAATAAACAAAAACAAATAAAACAAAACAACCCCAACCCCCTAAAAAACTTCATGTGATCTTAAAACAACTTCAAAACCACTATAACTTGCATTAACCACAAAAGGAATGTGATTGAAATCATATCCAATCTAAAATACCCAAAAAGGAGGGAATCGGTGCCGATTGTTATGGAACAACACCGATTATATTAAACGCACGTCAATCCTATAAAAATTAGCACAGGTCATTGCCTAAGGATCTATAAAAACTTCAAAGTGACAGGGTCATTTGAGTGAACATCTAGAGATTTAAATTGAGGTCCATTGTTGAAGTGAAGAAGTATTATGATCCTCATGTGCAGATTTCACTAATGCCTCAAGGTTTTGGTGTAACGGTTCGTTACATTTGGTATCAGAGCAACCACCCAGGTTTGAGTCCTGACACAAGTAGCTATACCGGCATTGCAATGTTCACCCGGGGCTCGTATAGGGCAGGGCGGGGTCCTGCTATATAGGCACAAATCTAGCCCGGGGTCCGGGCTATGGAAGCAAGGTGGGATGTTATGATCCTCATGTGCGGATTTCACTAATGCCTTGAGGTTTTGGTGTAACGGTTTGTTATAAGAAGCAAGGCACATTGTTATGCTAACCTCTTGTCGGAGAAGTCATCTTCGAATTTGACCATCCGAGTCACCTTTGTCACAAATGTATACCTTTCATTTGAATTTTTAAGTCATTGTTCTTAAATTCAATTATAGTATTATTCACCTTATCCAAGTCTCGAGAACATCCAGGTCATCTATTTAGAATAATGATATTGTAAAAAGTCTTTGATTTCAAAATACACCTTTAACAATAATCGACACTAATCGTATGGATTGGCACCGATTGGATCGATCGATGTCGATTCTGCTCAAAATATCCAAATTTGTATTTTCAATACATATTGATAGAATTTTGTTATATTCTCAAATCATGGTTGTTTTTCTCCTATTTGTAAGCATGGTTCTCTATTAGATGACCATTTTAAGAGAATTTTACTGAAGCCTCTAACATCTACAACCTACCCATAGTTAGTGAACCATTCGTGTGGGAACAATATGATATCAATCATGAGTTGAGCATATGCATCATCGTCCTTACGCCCAATCCAAATGACATTCCCGAATAGTTGGATCTTATCCTTGAACACTTTGTGTGAGGCTAATATTTATTGGGATTATATTTTAAATCCACCTCAAATTAACATCAAAGAAGTTGATTGAGTCCTAGCATCCAAACACTGCATATTTATAATTTGTTACCCACATTATCTTATATTATCAGTTGTAATTTCATTATTGATTATTCATATCTTAGTTTTCTAAAAGCAAGTTGACATTCGTTAAAGGAAGCCCCTTGGTTCATGGAATTGGCCTTTACCAAGTAAATGACCTCATAATTATCTTATCTATCTTTTGTCAAGTTGCCTATGTGTGTGCAAATTTCCATCTCTTTGGGAAGAGGAGTTTTGTGCACCCATTTGGATATGCCATCCTTTGTTATCATCATCCACATAGGTTTCATTAAACCCTACCATTTATGATTTTTAGTGATTTATTTCATAAAGTAAAATTGAATCCTAAAATCCACTAAAATAGTTCTATTCGAACCGATGATCACAAGAAAAAACTATCATAGTAAAACTTGTATTTTTGGTTTAAACCAATTAGGGTTCCTTAATGCATATCTTGCCACTCTAATACATATATGTTTTTAGTGCATTAAGGTAAATTCAATTGTTGACTTTTAAGGAATTACTAGAATGATATTAGTTATGATATTTTATTGTTTTTTAGAGTCCAGGTGTGGATTGGTGCATCTTAATAGATTTAATGGATAAATACAAATGTTCAACTTGGACATGGT